>CM050894.1:4830000-5157500 GCA_027726005.1 Juncus effusus
CTAGACTGATGTCATGACTAACCATGTTAAATGAAATGATCAGCTATCATAAACCTATCTGAATAGATGTTTGTTTATTCCTTTTGTTCTACGATATACGTCTTGATCACAAGGCACGGTAATATGTCATCCTTGAGTTTGGTCAAAGTCTCTTTCCTGATCGAGAATTAGACTGAGCAAATACAAAATGATATTAACAACACATGCTAATCTATTTTGAGCATGACTATGCATTTCCTTCAGTCCTAGTTCATCAGGGGGCACAGAGATATCTCCCTCTTAACGAGAGGAACAAATCCCATCTTGGTCACTCACATTCCTCGTCATGATTCAGTGCATACCTAATGATGACCCTAATGATCATCCCATTACGGATGACGTAAGATCATATTAAAGTATGCAGTTTCTCATACAGGAATCCGTGGTGACCTCAGGTCGTAGGAACAAGCACACTATTCATATGAGAATCACTAATGATATATACCATGCATATTCTCATAGTGTGGTCAGTCCAGTACATGTTCTCTAAAATGTGTCTATATTCCAGACTTGACATCCCTATGTCCATGATCAGCAGAACATGACCATCCAGTCTCCGAATATACTAGTGTAGATATGTAGCTTCTTACCTGAAGTATGTTTATCTCTATAAACATCCCACATATCACTAGGGACAGTTTAGAATGTCATTCGTTGGTTCACAATTCTACTATCAGAATCACGTATTCTGATGACGTGAACCCGAAGTGTCATTCATGGTCGATCTAATATATGTAAATATATTAGTCACCCATACACTCAATCATATATGAACTAAATAAACGTGTTTCTCATAATCTAATCTCTAGTCCAACACTTTGGCCTAGGGCATAATTACTTCAATTTTCATATACGGTTCTCAAATGGGGAATCTTCCTCCCGGGGTTACCTATCTCAATAAAGTATATAATTGGTTTGAGGAACGTCTTGAGATTCACGCGATTACAGATGATATAGCTAGTAAATACGTTCCGCCTCATGTCAACATATTTTATTGTTTGGGGGGTATTACACTTACTTGTTTTCTAGTACAAGTAGCTACAGGTTTTGCTATGACTTTTTACTACCGTCCTATTGTTACAGAAGCATCTGGCGGAATTGTCTTTTTTGTTTAATTAATCGTGTTTAAGTATTCCAATGGTCGTGATCAACAAAAATGAAAAAATGAACAATTCCGCCGGAGCCTCTGATGGAAGTGTTAGTGACTGAATTATTTTCAAATCAGTGCTATCTGATAAATTATTTTTCAAAAAAATACTAATTTAAAAAAAAATCAATAATTTCTCTTCATATTAAAACATATTGTGCAGGAGATGTGGACAAGAGTTGAATAGTTTTACCAAATCAATCATTGAGTTGAGACAAGTTATAATGTAGCATTAAATGCTTTCCATGCTACCGAAGACTTGTTCTGACAAGTTCATTGTGATGAGTTCATCCCCTCGACTTTACTGTATTTAGGGAATATGATTAATGAAAATTATGTTACTATGGAAACAACATTTTAAAGAGTATGACCGATGAAAAACATATTGCTATGGCAAATATACTTTTTTTACTCAACAAATTTGAATTTATAAGAATGTTGATTATTTACATTATTTATAAATATGAAACGACTAATATACTTTTGATACTAGTATAGCAAATTTACTATATTTAATTATAAAATTTAAATAACTTTATATTACATAAGTTGTAAATAAATATTATTATCTACTTAATTATATGTTTATTATTAATTTAGTTAAATTATAATTTCTATTTAATTAAATCATAAAAAGTTTGGTATAAATTAAGAAAAAGAAAAGCTCACAACTCATTTTTAAATAATTATTTTAATGAATTTAATATAGGATTCAACTTCTAAATTTAACTTAAATTATTATTATTATTATTATTATTATTATTATTATTATATTTTATTGTTATATTATTTCTATAATTAAATTATAATTTAAAATTTTAAATAATAATAAGCATGTGAAAGTAAATAATAATTAACATAACAAATAATGACAATTTAGTAATAAGAATGAGAATGTTACATCCTTATCTTTTTAGGTGGAAATCATTTTTCAAAAAATATAATAAAATAACTTTGTCATAGAAATATAAACATAGTTAAACGATTCTCATGCCCTAACTTTCTTAGGAAAATTCAACTTTCTCACAAAATGGACGCCTCCTAAAAGAAATGGAGGCATCCTTCATTCGAGCAGGAGAGATTCCGCTTCTCCGATTGGTTTGGCGAGTAAAAGCTTGCCCTCTTCAATGAGTGAGTCCGGGTGGACTCCATGAAATTGGGTCCAAAGGCTCACCATTTCAAAGGTGGGATTGTCGAGATAGTTTGGTTCATAGTCCATCTTGAGGGCGAGAAGGCTCTTACTATAGACCCAAGGAGCATAGATCCTAACTTTTGACGAGTTTTCTTTGTTGACGAATTGAACAAGATAGGTCGCTCGTTGGATGGGTGAGACCCCATGCCGAGAGCAAGGCCGGTTTGGGCATGTGGTCTAGAACCATTTTATCGGTGAGGACACAGATCATGAGTCAGAGATTTCAGTAACGGAAAGTCGAGGCCGGTTGGGATAATGATGTCGGCTTTAGGGCGGAGGTAATACTCATGAATTTGGAGATGAGATGCTCGGTGACCTCGTTGTGTAGCACTTCTTTTTTAAGTCCACCGTGGAACTGTGCCACCTAATAATTTCTCTTCATATTAAAAAATATTGTGCAGGAGAGGTGGTCAAGAGGAGTTGAATAGTTGTACCAAATCAATCATTGAGTTGAGTTCTAATGTAGCATTTAATGCTTTCGATGCAACCGAAGACTTGTTTTGACAAGTTCATTCTGATGAGTTTATCCACTCGACTTTGCTGTATTTAGGGAATATGATTAATGAAAATTATGTTACTATGGAAATCACATTTTAAAGAATATGATTGATGAAAAACATATTGCTATGCCAAATATATTTTGGCAAATATATTTTTTTTTACTGAACAAATTTAGATTTATAAGAATGTTGTTTATTTACATTATTTCTAAATAGAAAACGACTAATATACTTTTGATACTAGTATAACAAATTAACTATAATTAATAATAAAATTTTAGTAACTTTATATTATATAAGTTCTAAATAAATATTATTATCTACTTAATTATATGTTTATTATTAATTTAGTTAAATTATAATTGCTATTTAATTAAATCATAAAAATGGTATAAATTAAGAAAAAGAAAAAATTCACAACTCATTTTTAAATAATTATTTTATTGAATTTAATATAGGATTCTACTTCTAAATTTAACTTAAATTATTATTATTTTTATTATTATTATTATTTTTTTATTTTTTTTATTATTGTTATATTATTTAAATTATAATTTAAAATTTAAAATAATAATAAGCATGTGAAAGTAAATAATAAATAAATTAACAAATAAAGACAATTTAGTAATAAGAATGGTTATATTCTTACCTTTTTAGGTGGGAACTATTTTCAAAAATTATAGTAAAATAACTTTGTCATTACAATGTAAACATAATTAAACCATTCCCATGCTCTAACTTTCTTAAGAAAGTTCAACTATGCCTCCCAAAAGAAATGGAGGCATCCCTTCAAAAAGGAAAATAAGAAGAAAAGAAACAAGAAAAAAAGAAAAAAAAGAAATGAAGATAATGTGTGAACCAAGATTATCATATATGGGTACCGGTTAAAACAAATAGAAATAAAAAATTTGATTCAATAAATTTCGTATTTAACTTAATTTATATTTGATAAAAACTGAACAATCAATAATAATATAAAAGTTTGGGCTAAAGAGCTCTTATTGTTGTTTTGTATTTCATGATATTTAAAACAATTTCGAACTAATCATACTTGAGTTTATAATATGAGAATAGAAAATATACGAGTTCGACATGATGCGTAAGAAGATTAATCGTGAATAAATTAAGAAAGGACGCAACACGAACGAATCAGTAGATTTCGAAGAGACAAGGATCAATTTCAAGACATTTAAGACTTGCTTAAGATATTTAAGATTTGAAGATCTCTACGAGAATTTATTAGTAAATCAATTTAAATATGAATATTTATAAATAAACAAAAGAGAGAATAAAATAATATTAATCTAGAAAGATTTTGAATGGAAGATCTCAGCATTAATCAAAAGATCTCAGAATTAATGGAAAATCACATTAAATCGGGTTCTCCAAAGCTAGACAAGCTCAACCAAGACCTGAACCAGATAACATTAAATGCACAAGGGGATCTTGTCCTCTGGCATTGGAATGCCTCCAAAACTTATAATGCAAGAATTGCTTATCATTTCCTCATTTACGCGTATGTGTTAACCCAATTTGGATTGGAATTTGGAAACTGAAATTATCCCTCTGGTTATATACTCAAAATAAAATCATGACAAATGATAAACCGATAAAAAGGGGTTGGTGTTTCAAGTCCTCTCCAAAATTTCTCAAAAGGGATTGGTATTTACCAAACAAATGCTCTCTACTCTATGATGTAGTAGCGAAGAAATAGTGGACCACTAGAAAATTGCCGATTTGATCGGGATGTTTTGGCTTGCATTCCGAGGCACCAACAAATCTCACATAGTGCCAAAATGATGGACCTGGGAGACAATAAATGAGGAAGGAAAGAGAAGGGACTTATTGCAACCTTTTTCTTCCATGTCTAGAAAGAACAGATGCAATATGATTTTAAGAGAAAATCAAAGTGCATATCGTTATTGATCAGCAGTATGAGGATTATTTGAGAATGAGCTAGGGCATTAGAAGTATCGATCTTGGAAGTTTTCTTTTCTTTATTTAATTTTTTCCCTTTTTTCTCTATTAATCTTGTATGACTAAGGCAACCTATGTCTTATAAAAACATTATGGAATTAATAGAATTATCCTGGAGGTAGGACTTTGAGTCTACTCTAATTCATCAAAAAAAAAAAAAAAATATAACACCACAATGGTTAAGAGCGGAATTCATACTACTCTTATTTTCATGACATGGTTTAATTATTCATATCCCTCTTACATAGTAGGAGTAAAGAACAGCCCAAAGGCTGGGCCTATTTAAAATAATAACATGATTAAAACAAGGCCCATTAAATACTATGCTTTTTTGCTTCCCTTCATGAAATCAGAATATAACTAACACATGCACCGATATGCTTCTCATTCATTAAATCAATACACAACACCATCACGCCGAGATTATACAATATCTAAAGCCAGACAAATAAACAAAATAATAAAATACTTGCAAAACTAGAAGCGTTCATTCAGTTTGGTTTATTCACACCGAACTGAATCAGTCGTAGTTCGGTTCGTAAATTGATATTATCTAATTATCGACTTTGGTTCAATTTTCATTTTACAAAACAATGTAAACCTAATTGGCCGGATAAGCCAATGTAGTTAGTATTGTTTAAATATATCTCTTTTTTTTATAATAACTATATTTGTTAATAAATAATTTTAATTTTGACTCATTATTATTCATGTTCACTGTAACCTTGTAAACCGTTTTACAATTCAGTTTTCAGTTTGTAATCAAGGTCAAAAGATTATTTGGTCAGTTCCCTTCATTTCAATTTCAAGATCAATTTGCTTGGTTCTTTTCAGTTAAACTAAGCCGACCACATTAAATATAACACAAAAGTCTTACCCGTGATCATGTAACTATAAACCCAATCAATCTGGAAGAATATACTTAAATATATTTGAAATAAAAGATTATTTTAAACACACAACATTCTTTACAAACTACAACAAAGTTACGATAATGCAACACAACTATTACCTTACAAATTGGCCCGAAAACAAACTTACTCAGACCAAACAATTAATTAAAAAGACATAGAAAAATAAAACAAGACACAACACTATTATATTTGCCTTTTCAAATCTAAACCAACAATCAAGTATCTTGTATCTCACAAAAACAATGTGATTAATTCTTTCTCTTTTTAAGGTAAAGTAAATTTCTTTCGGTTCAAGCCCTCTTGAAGATTACTTTTCTCTAAATGGAAAATAATTATCTTTCATGGGCTTGGTTTGAGTTCTTTTACTTTATGTGACGCCTAGGTTTTTTATTTGTTGACAAATGTACAAAAGCCCCTATATATTATTAAAGAATTCAAAAAGTATCTTTCACATTTCAAGAGGCTCTACTTAGAAAAATACTTAATTAAAAACCAGGAACTAAAAGAACAAGATAATTAATTTCTGTTAGGTTATATTTGAGATGTGTGACAGGGACGGAGTTAGGGGGTGCCAAGGGAACCCTGGCCCCCCTATAAATTTACAAATTATAATAAGGTCCTTGGAAGTATTTAAATTTGGTCCATACCATGACATATATAAGTATATTATACCTTCAAGTGAAAAGTTTAATCTTGTGTGGTCTAGTGTAAAGGGTCTTGTTTATGCAAGTCAATGTTGGAAGTTCGCACCTGAGTGCATGCATATTTTTTTTGGCTGTTTTTCTTCAATTGAAAAGAAATTAACATTTTATTTTCATCACATTTTAGGACTATGGTATTATTTTATCTTATCCTGGCTCCTTTACAATCAAGTTAACCTCTCCATAACTATAGAGTAGTAATCAACAAACGTGCAGCTATTAGCTTAATGCTAGTAAGAGCAAAAAGACACAGAGTAGTAACAATGGTCATAACCATTAATCAAAACTTAATTTTCTATAAAAAGGTCTCAGAACAAACTTTAATATTTTTATATTTGTTATTTTTATATTTGTTAAGATTGTCTATTTATTAGCTTATGTTGATCCTGATATATCATAACTAAATAGTGCTAGTATACTTTTTAATTATTCTTCAAAAAAATGAGATCCAGACTCTATTAATAACATGATTTTGTACCATTTCTTAAAAAAAGAAATCATAAAACATAAAGTTATTTAAAGTAAATGTTAGTTAAATTCCTTCATTATATTTTGTTTTTCTAGAAAAAAATATGATGTTAATTTTAAATCTATCCATTTTTTAATCTTGTATATGTTTTGTCCCGGCTCCTCTTATAAAACAATCCTGGCTCCGTCCCTGGATGTGTCATATTTAGATGTGTATATACAAACTTTGGAATGGAGGTGTGCATTAGTAATTGTAATGGAGGCAAGTAATAGGGTTAGTTTGTGTTGTTATACGGTTGATGAGGTGTATAGTTGAGGTGTTCACCCATCATGTGCAACTGTTGCCCGAGGTGGACCAATGAATTTTGAGCTAGAGTTTGTAGGCTTAGATTATATATACCCTTGTAATTATTAGTGTTAATCAAGAAATCAATTACAGTTAATATCTACTTTCAATATGATATCAGACGTTTAAGAGCATTTGCTCCTTTCTTTCTCTCTCCGTTTTCCAGAGTCGTAACTCCCTTTCTTTCTTATTTCTCCCTGACCGAATATCAAAACCTTAGCCACCACCCTCCGCCCCAATCCAGTCCCTTCTTCTCTATCTCTCCTCTCCCTCTTCACTCTCCTCTTTTTCTCCACTTAATCACCATGGCCACCAACTCCAATCTCTCTATTCTTGATCTTACTATTGATCGGTCTATCTCATTCTCTCACTCTCCCACCATTAAACTCGTTAGGGAAAATTATCTCCTTTAGAATGCTCAAGTGTTACCTCACATCCATGACCATTACTTGATGGGTCTTCTTACGGGTACCGATCCCATTCCTCCAAAAACAGTTCCCAAGAAAACTGGTGACAAAACCGGTGTCACACCGGTCCTCATCCCTAACCCCGAGTATCTCATGTGGCGAAGACAAGATTCCCTTCTATTGAGATGGCTCCTTTTGTCGATTTCGAAGACCGTCCTTCCGCAATTCATCAATTGCGAGACTTCCGCCGATGTGTGGACCGCAATTCAACATGTCTTCGCCTCTCCGGCGATGGCATCCATCCTCAACCTCAGGAGTCAACTCCAAGTAACCAAAGGTTCACTCTCTTGTACCGACTATGTGCAACGGTTTCAATCCGTTACGGATCGGCTCGCTTCGATTGGATCACCGGTTGATGAAACCGATTTGGTCCTTTATATTCTTAACGGGCTCGGTCCCGAATACGACTCTTTTGTGATTTCAATTATCACGCATAGGACCCCGATTAGTGTTGTTGAACTCCTTGGCTTTCTTAGGACTCACGAACAGAGGCTTGACCATAATGCTCTCCTTGCTTTGCCGGTTTCTAAATCGGCGGTTTTTCGGGATAATGGTTCCTCTTCGGGAAGAGCTCACATGGCGGGAACCCTAACTATGGTGGGAACCCTAATTTCGGTGGTAATGTTCGGCCTGACCACGCCGGCGGTGGCGGTTCAAACCGAGGCCACGGAGGTAATTATCGTGGCGGTCGCAGTAAAAATAATTACCGCAACACTTAATGTCAAATATGTGGCAAAATCGGCCATTCAGCCCTTCGTTGTTGGAGCCGTTTTAACTCGGCTTTTCAACCTCAAGCTGCTCTGCAAGCTCAAGCGGCCGTTGTGAATGCACCTCCCCCTCGCTCCCCAACCGAGGGATGGTTCCTCGATTCGGGGGCCACGCACCATGTGACTCTTGATTTAAACAATCTTGTCTCTCATGTCACCTATCCGGATTTTTAACAAGTTCGTATTGGCAACGGAGAAGGTTTAAATATTGTTAATTACGATTTTTCTATTTTATCTACTTCTTCTAAATCTTTATTTCTTCATAATGTGCTACATGTTCCAACCATCCATAAAAACCTTTTGAGTGTTCAACAACTTACAAATGATAATAATATTTATCTCGAATTTCACCCCTTTATTTGTCTTATAAAGGACCGCCGCACTCACAAAATCATTCTTCAAGCAACGCTCCATGATGGCCTCTACCGCGTTCCTCCTTTGTGAATCTGCCTTTTGCTTTAATAATGGAGCACCTCTTTGCCGACATGTGACATCGTCGCTTCGGGCACGCGTCTTCTTCTACAACCTCTTTCCTTCTCAATAAGCTTGGCATAACCTCGTTTCAAAGTCCTCTCTTTGTGGCGATTGTTGCAAAGCCAAGACCCACAAGCTACCATTTACTTCTTCGGTCTCGACGACTCTTCATCCTCTTTATGTGATTCATACGGACATGTGGGGGCCCGCATCAGTTTTATCCAATGCCGGGTCGAGATATTATATTATTTTTGTTGATGAGTACTCTAGATTTACTTGGCTCTATTTTGTTCAAGCTAAAAGTCAAGTTTGTGATATATTTACAAAGTTTAAAAATCTTGTTGAAAATTTGTTTAATCGGAAAATTAAAATTTTACAAACGGATGGGGGTGCCGAATATAAACCGATCTTTCGTACCTTTCCCGAATTGTTCCACAAATTTCTTGCCCCTATACTCCCGAGCAAAACGGGATTGCCGAACGCAAACATAGAGATATAGTAGAGTTAAGTCTCTCATGTATGTCCACAACCTCCATTCCTATCAACTATTGGGAAGATATCTTTTCGAGTATTGTTTTTATAATCAACCGTCTTCCCTCAACCACACCTCCCCGAACCTCTCCGTACCAAAATCTCTTTCTCAAAGAACTCGATTACCGCTTCTTTGGCGTTCTTGGTTGCTTGTGTTATCCAAACCTTCGCCCATACAATAACAACAAACTCAAATACCGCTCCCTTTCTTGTATTTTTATGGGGTATTCTACTACCCATAAAGGCTATTGATGCCTTCATCTACCCACCAATGGCCTTTATATAAGCTGCTATGTTAGGTTTGCCGAAAATTCATTCCCATTCGCATCCGAACAACATAGGCCGACTACAACTTTATCTCAAAACACTACTAATGATTATCCTCTTTTCTCTTTTTCCAGGTCGGGCTGGTCCAGTGAGAATAATTCAAATTCATGGCCTGCAACACCTTTCTCTCATCGGCCCATGTCTTCTCAGCCCGTTCTACCCGCTGGACCATGTGTGCTGCCTCGGCCCACCTCCTCACCTCGGCCCATTCCGCCAAGGCCCAATAGTGGTGTGCCCTTCTTCTCCACTTCAACTCGACCCGATGCCTCCCTCGTCTGATTCTTCTCCAATCAAGCCTCCTTCTCTTGCCGCTTCCCCACAAGTCGAGCCTCCTTCTCCGATGACCTCAGCTTGGTCTCTTCTCCCTGGTGGCGAGTTCTTCTCTCTCAGCCCGCCAGATCCTCTCCACTTGGCTTCTCCCCATGATTCAGCTGCGGAACCTGTGGTGCCACCCCCATCGAGCTACGTCCAATACATCCCACGACCTCCACTGAGGCCACTGATCAGTTAGTCTCCTCGATGACTGTTTTTGGTGACTTCGAGGTCCTACCACCACCTATTTCCACTTCATCCCACCCCCATGCTTATCTGAACCCGCACCCGCATCAATACTCGAAAACCGAAGGCATTTCCTGATTTTGAACTCTATCAAGTCGACAAACCCTCGTCTCTCGCATCCGAGCTTCCAACCGATGAACCTTCCTACTTCTCGGTTGCAAATCGCCATGAGGTTTGGACACAAGCCATGGCACATGAGCTCGATGCTCTTGTACAAAATCAAACATGAATTCTCACTCCACCTCCTTCCAATCAAAGGATCATTTGGTGCAAATGAGTCTTTAACATAAAACGCAAAGCCAACGGTTCCATTGAGCGATACAAAGCTCGTCTTGTCGCAAAAGGTTACAATCAAACGGAAGGTGTGGATTATACAGAGACATTTAGCCCCATTGTCAAGTTGACCACAATTCACGTAGTCCTCTCTCTTGTCGTTTCACAAGGGTGGTCTTTAAAGCAACTCGATGTCAATAATGCATTTCTTCATGGGGATTTGAGTGAAGTGGTGTTTATGACTCAACCTCCCGGCTTTATAAATCCCGAATTCCCTCATCATGTGTGTCGACTAAAGAAAGTACTTTATGGTCTCAAACAAGCACCGCGTACGTGGTTTCACAAACTTCACGCGTGTCTTCTTGATCTAGGGTTTGTATGCACATCCTCTGACTCATCTCTCTTTGTTCGCTCACACCGTTCCGACATTCTTATTCTTTTGGTTTATGTTGACGGCATAATTATTACGGGTAACAAGGATTCTCTCATTACCACTTTCGTTAAAAATCTTGGCTCTCGGTTTTCCTTGAAGGACCTTAGCCCTCTTGGATACTTTCTTGGCATTCGCGCCCTTCTTACGAGTAGTGGTATGCACCTTTCCCAAGCTCAATATGCGCACTCAATTGTCATTAAGGCGAAAATGAATAATGCAAAATCATGCTCTACCCCTCTTGCCGTTGGCTCTTCGCTCTCCAAATATGGGGGGTCCGATTTTTCCGATCCATCTCTCTATAGAAGTATTGTGAGTGCCCTCCAATATCTCACTATTACTCGTCCGACATTTCATTTGCCGTCAACAAAATGTCTCAATTCATGCATTGTCCGAAAGATGATCATTGGAGTGCGGTCAAACGTGTGCTACGCTACATAAAGGGTACAATATCTTTTGGATTACAAATTAAAAAATGTGCTACTCTTTCTCTTCATGCATATTAGGATGCCAATTGGGCGGGATGTCTGGATGATCGGCGATCAACAACGGATTTTTGTGTTTACTTGGGGCCCAACTTGATCTCTTGGAGCCGAATATCGAAGCTTAGCGATGGTGACGGCCGAATCAATATGGGTCCAAATGCTCCTTCGTGAGCTCCATGTGCCTCTGGTCTGACAATCTCGGTGTGAATTTTCTAGCCTCAAACCCCGTTTTCCATGGCCGAACAAAGCATATAGTGATCGACTTCTATTTTGTACCAGAATGGGTAAATACTAAATTCCTCCAAGTTCAGTTTATTTGCTGGGCTGACCAAATTGCGGATCTCATGACAAGGCTCTCCTCGACTCGCTTCAAATTTATCCAATCCAAGCTCACTATAGTCGATACTCCTAGTTTCTCTTGAGGGGGGATGTTAGGTTATATTTGAGATATGTCATGTTTAGATGTGTATGTGAAAACTTTGGAATGGAGGTGTGCATTAGTAATTGTAATGGAGGCAAGTAATAGGGTTAGTTTGTGTTGTTATACGGTTGATGAGGTGTATAGTTGAGGTGTCCACCCATCATGTGCAACTGTCGGTTGAGGTGGACCAATAGATTTTGAGCTAGGGTTTGTAGGCTTAGATTATATATGCCCTTGTAATTATTAGTGCTAATCAAGAAATCAATTACAGTTAATATCTACTTTCAATAATTTCTATTATACACCACAAACAACCACCATAATAACGCAATAACTATAATAATATTGTTTTATTCAATATAACATAACGACGCCGTCCATCACTACAACATCCACATGAGTAACACAATTATTTCATATCAAACAATCAAACAAACAAGATGACTGAAAAGAATATCACTTAGATGAAGCTACAGCCCACCTGGGCTTAAGTGTCTTGGTTATAAATTCTTCGACCCTTTCCACCTCCCGCATGGCCTCCTTCACGCAATCGATAGAGAAAAATTGCTCTGTCCACTCCGCTAATTTCGAAAACTTGGTTTCATCTAGAACTTTGAGTTCAGATACCTTCTCGGCTGCCTTTAACCAAACCAAGTACGATCCTAGAGTGACGTCTAGAAAATCGATTGTGTCTCCATCAAAGAAATATTTTCCTTTTGAGCATTTCTTAAATGTCTCTTCCAATAATTCTAGAACGGACATGACCTCAATGATTTTACCTATTTTTTCCTCCTCTGTGGTGGCTTTGAGAATGCCTCCCAAGGCTGAGAACACCTGGTTCATTAATGTGGACAAGCGATGAGTAAAAGAAATATTACTTATTATCATAATTATACCATTTAGATTAATGAGAATTAAAACATAAAAATATATCATGTTAAAAAAATACCTTGTCGTCAATGCAAGCTGCCCAAAATCGAGTCATAGTGCGTTCATAAGGATCAGCTGGCAACACGGACGAGTGCGTTCATAAGGATCAGCTGGCAACACGGACGGTCATGTCTGAGATATCTCATCAATGTACTGCAAAATTATTAGTGACTCACAAACTGGTCGATCATTGTCAATAAGAACTGGAACCTTTCTGTGGATCGGGTTGTATTTGTGGAGAAGCTCGCTCTTGTTTTCTAGATCCTGCTCAAAGTATTCACACTTCAATCCCTTTTGGTTAACACAATTCTTACTCTAATTGCAAAGGGACTCGCCCACGCCCCAAGAATTTTAGCTCTACCTCTCCCATTTTATGAGTTGTTTAGGGAATTAGACTTGAGTGTTGAAAGAAAAGATTTTAAGATGAGATGATGTTGGTTGATGCATGGGGTTTATATAGAGAAAATGTGTAGGTTATATAGTTTTTATTCATAGTTAGATATGATACATCAGCAATGATGCTGATTAAGAGCAGAACATACTAGTGGGTTCACTTTGGATTCTCTGTGACTTATTAATGCATTTGAAATTCATGATGTGCTTGTTAATTATAATTCTTTTGATTTGAATTTAGGTTAGGGCCAAATTGCACATGAGAACCCATGTTTGATGTAACAGAGAGAATCTTTTGTGGAATTGTCTCCTGACTTGATGAACAAGACCATGACTTGTTTAGTTTGAAATATCTCCATTAACACTTGTTCAAACTTCCAATCCGATACCCAAAATGGTGCTCGTTTTTATCCACAACGACCAGACTATTTGCGATTCATTGGTGATTTTTCAGTACACTAGTTCCAAGCACGTGCGTTGCACGTGACTATCCTCCATCAATTATATAAGAGTTAATTTGGTATCATCTTTTTCCTTTTTCATTTTTAAACAATAGTTAATTATGTTTATTCTTATTTGTAAAGGCTTTAAGATAACTTTATTGATAAAATAAACTATATAATTGTGTAATGAGAGAATATAATTTTTTTTGGAATCTTCATTCAGTTGGAATTGATATAAAAAAATTCTAATACCATATTATCTTTTATTAAGTGCCCGGTTAGGATAGAAGACAATATTATCAGTAGAACAAAATATGCATGTACGAAATCCAATTGTTGTTCTCGAACAATCAAAAATCAAAAGAAAGTATTAGTAAAAGGATTGAGAGAAAAATTATAATTGAATAGTTCAAAGTATATAGAACTTAACTCATATGAGTCTTTTTTTTTAAGTTAACTCATATGAGTTATGTTATATAAACTATATTAACAATCTTTTTCATTTTCTACTTTATTATAACATAAAAGTATCAAGACATGCAACATGCCAACATTAATACATGTTAATTAGCCAAAACATATTTACTATGTACTTCAAATAATATCAATTCAGATACCTATTATTTCAATACATAACGATTCAAATAAAATTATATCATTCATAATATGGAATATTTCTAATGAGTTATTCATACCACGAGATAAGACTCATAGTCGTGACAATCCTATATAAGACATTTTCCTTTCTACGTTACACATAATTTTCAATTCCATGTAAATACATTGCATTGAGTTTACTTTTTAACAAACAAACAAATGAGCCGAAATGATATTTACGTTCTTACACATAAATCTAAATAAAAGGAAAAGGATACCAACATCGATACTAATTCGGGGCACTAACAGATCCATGCCCTCCACAAAAGTTACAAATTACATCAATCTTTCTGCGTCTTGAAGAAGTCACACACGAGCCGCCTCACGAAAATATTATATGTAGCTTGCAAGCGCCCACCTTTTTAAGAGTCGGTAGCTGGGCTATCTTGAGACACTACAATAGACAGTTGGTTAGAAGGAGAGGTTAGTTCTATGAGACTGTTTGAGAGCACAAAGCTTGGTTAATTGAGGTGGACTGAGGCACCTTTGCCTTATCTGAATTTTTCTGAGCTTTTTTCTTATCCAATTTCACTCTCCAAACTTGATTCAATAACCAATTCTTTCGTTAAGGAATCTCAAGGTTTTGTAGATTATAAGGCCGAATAATGATTGGACATTTAAAGAGAAAATGACCATCTGAGAAGTGAATTGAATAAAAGATATGAGATAGGGTCTTAACCCTAATCACTGCGTGATAATATTATATATTTTTCATTATATTTTTCTGTTTTTATAATATCAATATATTCTTTTAGAAAATTATATATTGGTTTCTAAGATATAAATATAATTTAATAATTTCAACATATAAAGTAATAATCAAACAAGTGTGATACGATCCAGGTTAACGCATGAGATTATCCAAAATGATCAGAAAGTGAAATACAAATTCGTCTCACCAGATGCATTGACCCGATTGACCCAAAATATCGACTTGATTGAGCTGAAATATTTCTATTCCATAATAGAGACCTAATAATCTTAAATACTAATATAAAATACTCAAAACTTAAATCTGAATGACGGATAACTAAAATGAATACGTACCCAAATTAACTGAAATTTAGACCCAAATATCCCGTCTCCAGATTGTAAACATATTGAAATTACCCGAAAATTAGACCCGAATGACCGACAACCCTATTAATCCATAACCCAAAGCTACCTAACTTGAGAGTCAAATGATCTAAGATCCGAATGACTCATGATCCGAATAATCCGAGATCCGAAGTGACCTAACGTGACCCGTCCATTTGCCAACCGCTACATAATTTCTTTCAAAAAGGGAAAACAAACGTCCTCCTCGCACTGCTGGCAGTGGACTCGATAGTTTTAACAAAATAAACGTCAAGGAAAACACATATGAAGCTTCCAAGTTGTTGTAGTTTCCTGAGGAAGTTTGGAAGAGTTTCCAATTGGCCTTCTTGAGAATCACTGATTATAATTTGAGTTTGAGTTCGAAATGCCACTGCTGCTCGGAACTGGCGGAAAAGTGAAGCTGAAGCTCTTCGTTTGGCTCAAACTCGATGAATTCTCAACCAATTTCAGCGTTTCAAATCTCTGTGTGTTCGTGACAATGAGGAGAAGATGTCTGGACTAAAAATTTGTGATGAGGTGAAGAGTAGAGGCAGCGACCCATTTCACCATAGCGGATCAACAAAGGGGACCAATTTTCAGCGTAACCACTCGCAGTTCAAACTCAGATCTGATATGAGTGTTTTTTCCGCCGAAACAGAGGAAAAAATTCAGCAACTTCAAATCCAAATATCTCCCTCATTTTTCAACGGAAATTCCTCGAATTCGAACCGTGTCTTCTTTTCATCCGTACGATCGGATCTGGATCAACGGAAATTTCTGTTTTGCCCCTGAAAATTCAGATCATACAAAACAGGAAAATTAATCTCAAGCCTCCATCTCTCTATTTAAAACACCTCATTCCTCAATTTTTAACGAATCAATTCATTCCCACACTCTCCTTAACTTATACACCACTCTCCATTCTTCTTCTTCTTCCTCTAACACCACCATTGTTGAGTCTCAAAGCTTTTTGAGCTCTAATTTTCGTTTTTGAGTGAAATCGAGTAAATTGGGGCTAATTTGGGTGAAATTCGAATCGGTTGATTCTAGCTTGAATCAAGGAGCAATTGGAGGTTCAAATCGAATCAAGGGAGCTACCGGATGGTCCTCCAACTCTCGGTTTAGTCCAATTCTCTTTTAATTTCCTGATTTGAATTTTAGATCACAAGAACTCAATTTTGTAACAATCATGATGAAATCTTGTCAAATTCTTGTTTTTGTGAATATGTGTGAGTAGATTTAGATAGGGAGGGAAATTTTTGTAGTTGTATACATAAAATCTTGCTTTATAATCTTGTAATTTTGCTGAATTTTGATGAATAGTCATGAACACACAAATTTTTGAATAAATTGGGAAAAATTGCTTAGCTTAGTATTTTTCATCAATTGATCTATTAAATCCAGAGTTTATTGACTTATTAATCATCTAGAATGCTTAGCTTAGTATTTGTGTGATTAATTTGGAGTTGTGATTGATTTAATTCAAGTTTTGTTTTAAAATGGTTGTTTTGAGATGAACTAATTCTTGATTCAATTTCTTGAGTAAATCTTAGCTTAGATTGCTCAAATCCATAATCTAAATCTGTAAAATTATACCCTAAGTGATTAATGATTGTTACATCTCATGAATTTCCTATAAATCCTTATTTTTAAACTGAAAATCAAACCCTAATCTAGTTTCTGTTTTGCTGGTGTTTCTTCCCTACAGTGGTTTTTCTCTAATTTAGTATCTAATTCAGATCTGAAAAATTAAATAAATATTTTTACAATTTAGTTCTCATTTAGTAAATAATTTTTAATTCAAATTTTGCCCAATTCTGAATTATAATTTGTGAGATATTAATTTTCTAAATTTGTAATTTTTTTGTTTTTGACCTTTCTGTCCAGATTTACTGTTCCCTTTCTTCTGAATTTTTAAAAATATAAAAAAAAAATAAAACTACAACAATAGACCTACTTAAAATATTTTGAAGTGTAGAATCTAAATCTGAATTTTAAAATTTAAGTTGTTAAGATAGATCAGAAAATATTACCACTTTTGTAAGTACTGGTCTGTCAGATCCAATTTCTGAATCCAGATCTGATTTTTTATTATAAATCTTAAACCACAAATCAGAACTGTACCAAATTTTGAAAGATGATCCATAACCTGATAATTGAATTTTTATAAAATTTCTGGGATTTTTCAAGCTTTGGTGATGTTTCTATAATTTTCTGAAATTACTGCTGAATCGATTTCGGAATTGAAATAATAAGTTCTGGACTAATCTACAAATATCTTGAAATTCTTGAATAAAATAATAATAACAGTAAAGGACCGTATCATAGATCTCTATTTCTAGTTTCCAACGGTATTTCGTGTGTTGGATTTGGAGTTTGTTTGGTATAGTTACGAATTAAAATACTAAAGTGTGACGTGCTTAATTCTTGAAACGAAAACTGAATTTGTTAAATATTATCCTTGGAAATTTTATCTAATAAATCTTGCACTAAAAGATTTTATACTAGAGATAAATCATTGAGATTAGTTAATACTTGAGGCCACACCTCCTTGTATTTGACCCATAAACTCATTTACCGCTCATACTCGTAAATTGATTAATAGGAAAATATAAATTGTTTTGCTAAATTGTGTGAAATATAAACGACGGTTTTACCCGATTTACAAATATACTCTATGGAATGTGATGATATGGATTGTGGACTTCATGGAAGTATGTACAAACTAAAATCCGGTTTAAACTGAATAAACCGAATTAAAAATCAGTTTGTTCGGTTCGGTTAAAATTCGATTCAGCTCGTATGAGCCGGTCGGTATGGTTCTTCAATTTTCAGTTCAATTTAGATTCGGTTTTGTTAAACCGGTCAGCCAAATGAATATCCCTAGACCTGAGGTCAATTGCCATTATTCTCAGAAGAATAATGACAGTTGACCTCAGGTCAAGTCGTCCTTACTTTATAATACTTTTGTGGCAGAAGAATAATGGCAGTTGACCTCAGGTTGTCCTTACTTTATAATACTTTTGTTTTCTTCCTCTCGGTTTATACTGCTGGGGCCTGCGTATAAGGAAAAATTGTTCCCCCCTCTAGTAAGTCATTTGATTTTTGGGCCCCTTAGTCTGAATGGATAGAGATCGTTCATGAATCGTTAAAATAAGCAAATGGAGTTGATTAACATTTGGATTTTCGACTTGGTGACTAGTCATTATCTCATCTACAAGAATCTATGAGTTTTATAGGTAGAGAATTTCTAGCTCATTACTGTCCGCATGATACATGACAAGTATTCCAAAAATATCTCGTATCCTGAGAGTATGTGAAAAGTATCCATATATACAGGGGTGTCAATGGATACCCATAATTCGATAACCCGATCCGAATCCGAATGAATGGATTCGCATGTGGAACGAAAAAATGTGCCCGATAATAAAATGGATTCGCATTTGGATTGTTGAAAAAGATCCGCTAGTTTAATGGATTTACATTTGGATCTTAGAAGATCCGAATCCGAACCCGATATGAATCCGATAATTAATATATATGTTTATATATAGTAAATATGTATTTGTAACAACAAAATAATAAATGGGAAAAAAAGAACAAGAAATCACGTATTTTTATGAGATAGATGTAATAAATTAATTAGGATGAATATTTGGTAAGAAAAAAGGGGTAAGAAATCACGTATCTTACGAGATTTACTCATTTATAGTTTTCTTTTAAACTTTATGACATGATCCAAAATCCGATCCGAAACCCGTTTCGTTAATGGGTTTGGATTCGCATATGGATTTTTATTTTTTTAATGGATATCGATTCACATTTGGATCTTTTAAATTTAAATTGGATCCGCATGTGGATATTACCATGATCCGACCCGAAACCGATCCATTGACACCCCTATGATATATATACAAAATATATCTGTAAAACATTTTAAATACAATTACAATTATTATCGAATATTGGATACTCTTATTATCAGAATACTTCAACATTTTTGAAATATCCGTGTAATATAGCTCCGTTGAAATGCGTTGTTGGGATTGGGATTTATTCATATTTAATTCATCATATATATTTTCTTTCATTCTCTTATTTTTCCTCATAGGGTTGGGATTTATTCGTATTTAATTCATCATATATATTTTCTTTTATTCTCTTTATTGCTCCTCATAGGGTTGGGTTCTGTTCATATTTAATTCATCATATATTTTTTCTTTTATTCTCTTATTGTTCCTCATAGGATTGGGATTTATCCATATTTAATTCATCGCATATATTTTCTTTTGTTATTCCTCATATGAGAAAAATATTTCTGTAATTTGTAAACTTTATAAGGGCGTGTATACAAAAACAATATTCACAATCTCGAGTGTTCAGATTGTATACAACGAGATATCACACACACACACACACACACACACACACACAAAAAAACATAGATCCATGATGATGCTTGCAAGCTGATTGTATTTGTATCAATTCACTCTCATATAAATATCAAATTGAACATTAAAAAACAGCATCAGAAATATAACCACATCATTTCTAAACCAAAAAACATACCTAATTTCTAAAACCGAAAAACATTCAAATCTAACAGCATACAAAAAAAACACAAAACAAAAACTACAAACAAAACCCCAAATTCCAAACTCAAAGCCTAGACACCCTCTTTCTCTTCCTTCTACTCCTCTTAAACCCTAAACCCCTCTTTTGCCCTCGACTTCTAAAACTAGTCAACACAACCGCTTTATTACCAACAAAAGTCCTCTCTTTCTTACTCCCCCATTTCATTTCCAACCCACTAACCACTTTTTCAACACCCTTAAAATTCAGTTCATTCAATCTCAAAACTCTCTCTTGAACTTGCGAAACCCAAGCAAGAGACTCATCTAAGCAAATCGCGCCATCAAAAGGCTTTTCTAACAACTCGTATATCACTTGCTTAAACGACCTGTAACTCAAAGAGGTCCCCAGTATACCTTTTTTACGCTCATATATAACATTATTGACCTTAATTACATGTTTGCACAAATTCCCTTTTAACGCCCAATCACAATCGCAGAAGGAGAACTCCGAACCTAAATTCCTCACCGTGCGAAAACCCCCATTACTTTTCACGCTCAAAACCTTGGCAAAATTACAAAAACGCCCCTCTTCACAAAACACGACATTTTGGTCCGGTATTTTTAAGGCTCGGTACCAAGAAGTGGAATTAGTATACCTCTCTTTTACATCGGGAAATGAACCGGATTCGAAAGAGTGTAGGCTGAGCCAGTAAGTGGAGTGTATTTCGGTGGTAAGTCGATGCACGAGCCAGTCGACTCTTTGGAGGGAATCTAAATGGGAATCTTCATATGCTTTTTGTTTGAGATTTAAGTGGTATTCTTCAATTGCACCGTTTGATTCAAGACTTGATAAAGGGAGAGTCCTGATTGTTTCTAACCACATTTCTGAAAAATAATAAGAAAAAAGTTTGGTCAAATAAAAATGAGAAATGTTAAGTATACATTGAAAAAAATGAAATATCATGAATATCCATCCCTACAAAACATGAGAAATATCACAAGTACACCTCTTTGCTCCTTATTATTCAAATAAATACCACTAAAATACCTTTTTCTCACATTTTTCATATATAAATAACAAATAGTACAATAATAGCAGTTTGCTGATCTTTTGAAGCAAAAATAAAAAAGGAATATAGATGATATCTCTTTTGTCAGTGTCCCACTTTGTAGGGTTAAAACTGACATTTTCAGATTTTCAAGGGGAAAATTGCGTAAAATAATCAACGAGTACCTAATTTGGGAACCCAAAAGGACTTGAAATACTCCACAAAGTCAACCTGGTCAACGAAATCCTGAAACAGAACCTCTAAATCTCCGATCGGATCTGATTCCCGTCTCCAAACACCGCGCACGATTTCCCCGAGTCTCCTGAATATTTCGCACTGGATCTCTCCATTTCGGCACCTTTTGACTATGTTTTTGAGCCAAGAACGGCGGATTCGCCAAGTTGAGAATAAAATTGGGCACGAAAATAATTCCCTGTTGACAAGAGGAAGAATTATTTGCATCCAGAGTTTAATTTTCTTTTTGGGAAAATTGCAAAAATATCCCGTACTATGCCTAAATTACAAAAAGAACCCATTTATTCTTTAGAAATTAAGGCCCTTTTTCGAATTTATAACAATCCAAGGGTCTTTTTGCAATTTTTAATAATATAGGGCACGAAAATAATTCCCTAAAAAATTAATAATAATTATAGATGAAAAATCACTGGACAAAGATTTTAAGTTCTTTTTGGAAAATTGTAGAATTAGCCCGTACTATGCCTAAATTGCAAAATTAGCCCATCTATTCATTAGAATTGCAAAAAAAAAAAGCCCATCTACTAAGCCTGCAAAGAAAGCCTAAATTTCTAAACAGATTCCGTGTTTTTGCACTTTTCAATAATCCAGGGTTTTTTTTGCAGATTTTAATAATCCAGGGTCATATTTACTAAAGTACTATTAATGTTTAAACTTAAAATTTATAATAAATGCCTGATTGGGTCGAGTTGCGAAGTGGGATTGTCGACGATCCAACCGCCAGCTGTCCAAGTTGAATCGAAAGCACGGACTCGCTCAACGAGAGCTTTAATGTGCTAAACACGTCGGTTTTGTAACTTTGCCAATAACGTAGGGACTTTTTTGCAATTTCCATAAAAACCCATGCATTATTGCCAAAATTGCAAAAAAGACCCTGCATTATTGCCAAAATAGCAAAAATGCCACTTCATTATTGCCAAAATTGCAAAAAAAACCTACTGCTAGCCTTTTTCGCAATTTTGGCAACAATGCAGGGGCTTTTTTGCGATTTCCAAGAAAATTTTGCTTTAATATATAATTACCTGATAGGGTCGAGTTGCGAAGTGGGGTCATCAACTATCCAACCGCCAGCTGTCCAGCTCAGATCGAAATTACGGACTCGCTCAACAAGAGCTTTCATGTACTTCAACACGTCGGTTTTGGAAATGGATCGAGTTATAATCCATGCGATTGGTAATGCGTGGTTGGTGGAATCAAACACGAGCAGCGTGGTTAATGGATACTGTAAAATAAGAAAGGAAAAAGAGAAAGTGGTCTAGAGGAATTTAGAATTGGGAAAATTGTGAAAAAAGACACTCTGTTATTGGAAACTGAAAACGGACCACTCGGTTCTTTAGGAAATAATAGAGAGCGTGATGCGGCGTGTTTAATGGACATTGTTTGTTGGTGTGAAAATATGACGAGAGTTAAAGATTCAGTTTAAAATGTGAAATTGGGAAATATGCGAAAAAAAAACCCTGGATTGTGGTTAAGTTGTAAAAATACCTCCATTATTGGAAATTGGAAAAAAGGCCCGCAATTATTGGAAATTGGAAATTGCAAAAGAACCCCCTCAATTCTTTAGGAAATAATAGAGGGGCTTTTTTGCAATTTCCTAGGCTTTTTTGCAATTTCAAATAATGGATTGGCTTTTTTGCAATTTAAATGTGCAATTTAATGGATACTGTTGGTGTAAAAATAGGAAAAGAAAAAAAGATTGAAGTAGATTTGAAATTTTATCAGAAAGAAAGAAATTTTAAAGGGAATTTACCACTAATACCCATCTTTTCAAAACATATTCCACAAACAACAATCTTTTTTTGAAAAATTTCAAAAAAAAAACATTTTCGGCCTAGACAGGGAGAAAGCAAAATTTCAGCTTTCTAACACCTGCAATTATTAGTATTTGTAATAGTGATTAAGTAGATAAAAATTATTAAGTACTTTTTTCAAAAAGTTGTACATATTGATATAATGTTATATAATTATTAGATTTTTTTTTGCCACATTTCTTAATTCACACTAATAATCTAATATTTTGCAAGAAGTAATTTTCATATAAAGTTACACCATTTCTTAATTTGCAAAAAACTAACATAATCTTTTTCATACATTTTATAACTTAATCACCATTACTACCAACACTAATAATTCCCGGTGTTTGCAAATCCGAAATTCGGCCCTTGAAAGACTCGAAAATGTTAGTTTAGAATTCTTAAAAAACGACGGTTATTTGTGGAAGATATTTCGAAAAGTTGGGTACAACTGAAAAATTCGCAATTTCAAACGCACCTTCAATTTACTTATCCCAAATGAGGAATGAGCGGCCACCAAACTCCCATGCCCAAATCTCACCATCTGTTGCAACTGCCATTCAGTTTGAATCCCCAGAATGAACGGATCGGATTCGCTCGCGTCTTGGCAATAAAACACTGATTTTTTGTTCTTTTCGACCCAGATTCTCACGCTGGCCTGGTCGTTTAAATCGAGTTCGTGCGTCGATCTTTTGATTATCATCCCCATTTTTTGAATGTATTGGGAGGAGGCTGAGTCTAGACTCTGATTTGGACCGGAGTACCTGGAAATTAGTTTTTTTTTTTTAATTTAGGGTTTGGTTTGTGTTAGTTTAGATGCTTTGATTTGGGTTACTTTAGCGTTTGGTTTTGTATTAGTTTGTGAGTTGATCTTTTTATGATCATCCCTATTTTTTGCACATATTGGGTTGAGGCTGTGTCTACACTCTCGTTCGGCCCGCAGCACCTGGAAATTAGGGCTTGGTTTGTGTTTTTTTAGGGTTTGAGTTGTGTTACTCTAAGGGCTTTATTTGGGTTACTTTAGGGTTTGATTTGGAGTAGTTTTGTGTTGTGATAAGAACTGGCAAGATTTTAGGGTTTGATTCGTAATAATTTAGGATAATGTGTTGAGACTGTCTGTACTCTTGGTCGGCCCGCAATACCTGGAAATTAGGGTTTCGTTTGTGTTGTTTTAGGGTTTGGTTTGTGGTACTTTAGGGGCTTTGATTTGGGTTAATTTAGGGTTTGATTTGGAGTAAGTTTGCATTGCTTATAAGAACTGGCGATAATTTAGGGTCCGTCTACATTCTCATATGATTAAGTCTCAATTAATCCTTGATTATGAAAAACTAACCACCCCACTAACTAAACACAAAAATAAGCAGAAATTCAACAAGAATCCAAAAAAATTACAACTAAAATTACCGTTGTACCCCTTCAATATGAGCTTGCAAAACATTCTCTTCAGGCAAACCGAGATACATCAAACTCAAAGTCTGCTGATGAACCTCGCTACAAACATAAGGAACCTTCTTAGCTTTCGGCCCGATTGCATCTCTGTCAAGCGGGCCGTGACAGCTCAGCCCTAATTTGTTGACGTGCTTCCTCTCGTGATATATTATCAGAGCCACTGAGGGGCGGGAATAGAGCCGTTTGACTGAGAAATGGCAGGTGCAGCCTCTCATGGACTGAGGTCTCGCTGCTCTCTTTCGAGTGTTGAGTCTGTATTTGCGACTCGGAAGCATCTCGCCTCCTTCTGTGTAGTTTTCCGGCCCGAACGAGCACCAATACCTTGTAAAACAAAGAAATTGAACCATCAATTTTGCGTTTCAACAATCAATTTGATGATACGAGATTGATTGATTGATTGATTGATTGATGCTTACATTCTGTAGAGGAGATAATCGTCGTTCTTATACTCCTTCAGGCTGCCTCTCTCCCTCTTGCGATTCCTCTCGATGTGAAAACGGGTCGGGTGCTCCGCGTTGTTGGATTCTCCGGTGATGAAGGCTTCGACCCGCGCGTAAGGGATGAGTGCCACGTCGTCGACGTGGTGCTCGGAGGTAGAGAGCTTCGTCCATGTCACGTCGGCGGCGGAGAACTCGTCGGCCGGCGGGGTCTGCAGCGGGATTTCTGAGATCGAGGTTTTGATCTCCATTGATAGAAAGGAAAGTGAAAGGACTAGGGGTTTAGGAAAGAACAAGAGCGAAGGAATGAAAACAATCCGGTATTTCAAATCAGAGATTATATAAAATCCAGGATTTACGATCTCGAATTATGTACAAGCTATGTTTTTTTGATACTCCAGCAGATGAAGTGGCTGGCTGAGATTCTATTAAATAAATTTAAAATATATATAGTTCGGTTACAGATAGTTTGTATTTCTGAATTATATTCTGCATAGCATAAGTGCATTGAATTAAAACAAGAAGGATTTAGAAAAAAAAAAAAATTAAGAAGAAACATTTCAGTCATATCACATTGGATATCGATACTCGTACCATATTTCTCAAGACGTATCAGATATTCTAAATTGTATATTTGAATATAATATTTCAAAATATTAACGGATACTTCACGGATATCTTTCAAGTACTCATCGGATATCGCTGCAATTTGTATTTGGTATATTTTTTAGAAGTGAGTCCATCAGTTGAGGGTTTTGAACTTGTGTGAGTGATGTATATATTTGGTACGGTTGTTTACGTGTTCTCAACTGATGAGAGGTGATTTTTGTAAGTGATAACTTTGTAATTATTTGTCTCTTTAATTGATTCAGGGGGATCGAGATCCCCCCTTGCTTCCTTCAGAAAGAATATATGTACTTCAAATATTAATTAACAAAGATAAAATAAATAAAACAAAGATTAATATGTCTAATTACATAATTAAAAAAATTAAAATTTATATTGCATCAAGATATTTTTAGAATAACAAATTTGTAGTAGCTCTTAGACCAAAGTATGACATCTAATAAAAAAAATAATTAAAAATAAGTTTACGACATTATATGACTAATAATTAAAAATAGTTAATATTTTTTTCAGGTAGCTCATAACTTTGTGGCATTGTATGACATTCTTTTTTCATGACCTGAACAATAATATCAGAATGATACCTTGCCTTACTATTAAAAGTTGTGATATTTCTGAGTTGTAACTTCTAATTACCAAGTTTCATCTTACTTTTCTTCCCAGTAAGGAGTTCTCAAATCCAAGATAAATATTAACTATTTGCATAAGCAAGATAATGGAGGGAACTAACAACAATTGAAGCATGTATCTCATATTGTTACGGGTTTATATGAAATAATACTAAAACATAGTTAGTTGTTTCTCTTCCATCTTTACAAGCAGGTGAAATAATCAATGTAATAAATGGATTATGGAGCAATTATGTACGATTGAAATTAATTATTATCTTTACATATTAAAGTTGAGTTGATTATCAAAATGTTTTAATTTTATTTACAGATTGAAGTAAATTATCATTTGCTCGCTTATATGTGACATTGGGATGCTTGATATCAATGCCGGCCCGGACCTTCAGCCGAAGTAGCAGCCGCCTAAGAACTCTAAAAAGCTAGGATACCATAATTTGTTCTTTAGTGTAATTAGTGTTCACTTGCTTTCAGAAGATGAAGTTCTAGTAAAGTTAGTTTGGAGAAAAAATGAAAGTAGGAACACTAAAATTTGTTTGATTCTTGCATCCGTACTGTGTTTTATTTATGCTGATGTTACACAGTAGTACTTGATATTTGTCCAAATTAATTCAGTAGAAAGATACAGAAAAAATGTATTAAATTGTCTTGTTTTTGAAACATGACCCATCTGAACAAAAAAAAGAGAAAACTCGTCTAGTGCAACACAGAAGGTTATATCTTATTTTTGAAGTATCCACATACTATAATAAGCCGTTCCTGTGCAGCATGGTAGAGATTAGCTGTTTGCTCGATTTTATTTTTAATTTCATGTATGGTGTAGTCAGAATTCATTTTACTCTTACAAGCCAATGAACAGATCTGAATTTTGCATGAAATTGCAAGAATTAACAAAAATCAAGAGAAAAATTGAAGGGATAAGATGTGAGCCAAGGTGGAAGCTGGACAAGTCAAATAGCAAGTCAAAGGGCATACAAGTGAGTCAAATTGCGACGATGAGAGCATCAAGTTTGATATAGATCAGAATTTTGGAAAATAAATTCCAACTTTTAATAAGGGAGGATTTGGAAAATAAATTCCAACTTTTAATAAGGGAGGATTTTAAGTCGGACGTCTAAAGAATCCATAGTTTGAACAGAAATATCATTAGTTAGGCCACAAAAACAGACAACCCACCACAATTTATCAAGAAAAAAAGAAGGAAAACCATCCTTCACTAACTATACTAGATACTACCAAAACGTAAAAAAATAAAACAAATAGAAGCAAAATAAAAGAAAATACAATACGATGTCATCAAAGGAGACCGAATATTCTACCAAAACACATCCAAGTCGCACAACAAACAACCATTCAGAAAATCCCCAACTGGAGATCTCCATTAATCAATTTCTACTAAGCATTTCCTGAAGCTGAAGCACTTGATGCCGCTGATCTGGCGCCAGCATGTTGATCTGATCCGGCGTGAGACTCATAACCTGCTGCAGCAAATTCTTCTCCATATCCTGAGTCAACTAAACAAACAAATAAATCAACAATTAATTAAACGGATAAATGCACCGTTAGTCCCTGTACTTTAGTTGGATTCAAATTTAGTCCATGTACTATTGATATGGCATGTTTGGTCCCTGTACTTCACAGAATCCTACAAGGTTGGTTAGTCCCTAACTCAGGGACTAATAATGCATATTTTAATAAAGTACAGGGACCGAGCATGCCAAATAAATATTACAGGGACTAAATTGAAATCCAACTAAAATACAGGACTAACCAAAATTATTAGTTTCATATTAACACTAATCTTGTAAAGAGAGAGAGAAAAGACAAGTATACCTGTGGGGGACGAGGGGCCATCTGCTGCTGACCTGGCATGAACGGTGGTGGCGGGCCCGGCATTTGGCCGGATGTGGTCCACGGTGGACCAGGTCTATCTGACTGCATGGGCATTCCCCCGTATTCTGTGTTCATGTGTGCACCACCCTGTAAAACATAAGAAAAAATTGTTTAGAAAACAAAAGAAAGAAAATTAATTAATTGATTGATTAATTAAGTGATAAATTAATTGGACCTGATAGAGCTGGCGAGGTGAAGGCTGACTAGGCAGTGGAGGTTGTACTTGAGGAAAAGAAGACTGAGGAATTCCACCTGGCTGAAAATTAAATTCACAAAATAAATAAATAAACGGAAATTTGCAAAAAAAAAAACCCTGCATTATGCCTAAATTTCAAGAAAAATCTGCATTATTGGAAATTGCAAAAAAAGCCACTGCCGTAATATTGAAGTTAAGACAGTTAGTTTTATTCGTTTGTTCACTTGAAAAATATTTTTTAAATATTAATTAAAATTTCTCTTTTAGAAAAATATATTCAGCAATAACGCAAGGACTTTTTTGCAATTTCCAATATTGCAATTCAGGCATAACGCAAGGTCTTTTTTGCAAATCAAATTAAAAATATAATATATAAATATATCTCACGTGATACATAGGAGGCTGAGGAGGAGGCGGCATCATCTGTTGCGGCTGGGCCCCACCTTGAAACCCCATCGAGTTGTTACTCATCATCATCTGCTGATGTGGCGCCATCTGATTGGGGAACTGCTGCATCCTCCCCTGCTGATGTGGCATCGGCGGCGGCGGCTGGTTGAAGTGCGTCGATTGCATATTGAATTGCGGAGCAGCCAATTGCGGGTTATTAGGTCCTGATAATTGCGGGTTAATAGGACCGGATAATTGCGGAGTGGATAATTGCAGGGGAGGAGGGGCGGAAGGAGGGGGAGGGGTTAAATACTGGGGATTGTTAAAGTTGGGCTGTTGTTGGTGAATTAGGGTTTGGGGTTTGGGTTGGACAGCTGGCGGGGGAGGTAATGGTAATGGGTCGGGTTCGGTTGGTTTGGATAGTTCCGTTTGGGAGATTACTTGCTGGATGTTTGGCATCTGTTGAAGTCAGAGGAAATGTATTGTTAGTTTTTAGGGAAATTTGCAAAGAAGCCCCTACATTATGAATAAATTGCGAAAAAAATCAGGGTTTTACGGAATAATGCAGGGTGTTTTTGGGATTTATGGAATAATGCAGGGGTTTTGTTGAAAAATTCTCCTTTTTGTTTTATTTTATTTTATTTGGAGAAAGGAGAGGAAGTTCATAGTTTGTGTGAGGAAACTTACTACTTTAGGAGGTTGAACCATTCCAAGCATGATTTGAGCCTGTCAAATAAATAATATTTTTTCATTAAAAAAGTATAATTAATTTTTTTTTATGTGAGGAATGGTTTCTTTTCTTGCTGCATAAGCTTAATTGAATATTTTCTAAATGTAATTTACCATTTTAATGTATTATACAATTTTTTTAAACAAATGCACATGAAAATAAAGAGGTTTGCAGACCTGGAATAGAGTGCGAGTCAAAACAGGGTTGTCAATGAGGATTTGCCGTGCTTTATCCTGGTTTTGTTCAATTAATACCTGATACACCACAATTAAATCAATTTGACAAATTTTCAAACAATTACTGGCTTTTTTCTCAATCCAAAATCTGAATACAGACCAGAAAGACAATCATGCAACCTAATCCTACACATAAACATGCTAAATGTAAAATTCCCCAACAATAACACACAAAATAAGTTCTTATTCTTGAAGAATTAAGCCAATTTGAGAAACAACAAAAGAATCAAAAAGAAGAGGGCAGTGAGGGGGTGAAATACCTTCATCTGAGACATGAGATCGTAGAGCTGAGGCTTCGACATGGCGGCGACTTGCGACGCCAACCCGTCGCCAGATTGCCTTGTCGCCATGGTCTAGGGTTTTGAAACCTCTCTCTCTTTCCCTCTTTCTTCTCAAAAGAACGAAGAATGGTTGAGAAGTGAGAACTGAAGAGTCGAATATCTCAAAATCCAGATTTCTTAGGAACCCGTGATCACAAATGAGAGATTTGCAATGACTCATGATTTGAAATCCCGGACTTCATTGAAAGTATAAATCTAAGGATTTATTACCATCATTTTTTATTTTTTAGTAAAAAACATATTTTTTTGGGTTTTATTGTTTTAAAAAAACTGTTTTTTATGATTGAAGACGAACTTTTTAATGTTTCCAACATATAAAACAATTAGCACTAAAAATATATTTTTAAGTTATAACATAAAGCTTTTGTGTATTTCAATTTAAATATAAACTAATCCGTGTTAGTATATTGTTTCTAGTATTAATATATCGAGTCTTCAGTTATGATATATTATTTTCAACATCAATATATTATGTCTAGCATCAATATACTTCGTTCAATATTAATATATCATTTTTAGTATAGATATATCAGTGTAAATATAAAGTTTTCAATATCAATATTTCGTTTACGCATCAATATATCATTTTCACTTTTGATATATTATTTCCGGTGTCAATATATTATTTTCAGTGTCAATATATTGCTTTCAGAATCAATATTTCATTTTTTATGTCAATATACTATTTTCATCATGTGTCAATATATTACTTTCAGCGTCAATATATCGAGTTTACAGTGTTAATATACCGTTTAAAGCATTATTTTATCATTTTTCGTGTCAACATACTATTTTTAGTATCAATATATTATTTCTAATGTCTAATGTACTATTTTCAGTATTAATATATTAAGTTTCTAGTGTCAAGATGTTATTTATAATATCAATATATCAATTTCAATTTTAATGCCAATATATTATTTTATACCAATTCTTACTTCTCTTTAATACTATTACTTTCATATTATACTGATACATGACATTCTATTTTTACTTTCATATTATACTGACACATGACATTCTATTTTACTGACACGTGGTGGCATTTTTCATTGTTCCCAAAAAATACATCCAAGACCATCTCAAATGTTATCACCATAACATATGAAATCATCGTCCGATCCAGAATTCGGCCCACATAGACAGCCGAATTTACATGCCCAATATGACACATGAAATTCTATTTTACTGACATGTGGCGGCATTTTCATTGTTCCCAAAAAATACATCCAAGATCATCTCAAATGTTATCACCATAACATATGAAATCATCGTCCAATCCAGAATTCGGCCCACATAGAGAGCCGAATTTACATGCCCAATTGAATTATAAGCAATGGTATAATGCTTATCATAGGATTGACAGGACAGATATATAAATATCTTTAGTTTCACTTAACTTGCTCATGTGGAACTAAAGGAAAAATAATACAGAACCGGAAAAGGTTGTTTCGTAGCTTTTCTTTATTGATTTTCTTAAGTTATTAGAATATTTTGACGTGTTCAATAAATGCATGCTTATTCAAACTCAAGATGCGTATACTTATTTATTTAATTATGGTTCAATTTTTTGTCCTTTTTTTCGTACTATAAATTAAAAATGGCAGTCAAAGTTCCTTATGGCAGTCAAAACATCCTTATCTTGACTATCTAATTGAGCAGGTATAAAATTATTTTGCACTACATCCTGAAAAAAATAGTATATGTTCCATATAAAATGAGGAATTATTTATCACATCATACAAAGTAATATGATTGAAGTTTTTTTTAATAGAGTATTTATAGCTGATATTGAGGGTAAAAACATGACTCTCATATTATTATATTATTATAGGTGAACTCTTCATCTTCAACTTGAATTAATATTTGGATACAAATAATCCCAACACATAAACAATCGGATAGAATCGGTTTAGTATGAACCGAACTAATGAGAACATCACTTGTCATCAACAAAGATGATGTGACTTTCTAAAAATTGATAATTAAGAGATTCGTTTTGTTCTAAATGAGGATGTAATGTATCAATAAATTTATATTTATTTTGTTAATTCTATCATGTTCCATTATGGTTATTTTCATGGATGTATTTTTTTGATATATGATCAATTAACCCTACTCCTTTATTTTGCAATTATTTTTGAGCATTCTCATTGTACCACATCATCCAAATTATTTCAACTATTGGATGATGAGTTATGGCATCATTCCGTTGGGAACGGAACTATTCCATTCTCAACGGAACTATTCCGTTGGGAATGGAGATGTGCTGGAGATTCGAATTTACTTTAGTTTTAGTTCCGTTTCCAAAACGGATTTCGAAAAACTATTTTTCGAAACTCTAGAAAATCATAATATCCAATATTATATTCCTAGAAACTATTTCCGTGATATTTTGAAATAATATTTTCAAAACTCTAAAATTTATTATACTTGAATTTACTAAATTTTAAATATAATCGACGATTATTTCCTTAACGAACGCTCTGATGCCACTGTTGGGAAACCCGTAGCCATGTACATTACATGCGCAGCGGAACCTACGTGTTAAACCCTCCCTAGGATCATCGTAAAGGAAATAAAGGTACGAGATTATGTTATTAAAATTTATACCTCGGATCTTCCTGATCCGCGAGACGAAGAACGGATGTAGGTCTGAAGTATTCTGACTTGCAACATTCTCCTTCCTGAAACTCGACTCACAAACCTCCTTGCTTCTCCTAGGGATGAAGAAGACCGATCGCTCGCAAGTTCTCAAGATAGAGAACCTCTACTCGTATCCACGCGAATTTCAGACGCACGGAATAACCAGACTCGGCTAGACAAGTCCGGATACACTTTCCAAATTCTTTCAAAACTTTCTCTCTCTTTTCTATGTAATAGACGGCCTTTAAGGCTTCTAAATTGTGTATTGAATAGAGAAACTCTGCCCTTCTATTTATACTAGAGAGAGAGGCGAACGATTGCTCAGTTACCATAACTAAAACCCTAATCTGTGCCTATTCCGTTGCCAACGGAATATGTATTTCCATAATGAAATACTTGGCAACTAAGGTTATTACAGTTTCCATATCTATTCTGTTGGGAACGGAACTATTTCGTTGCCAATGGAATATGGTAATATTTTGTTCAATCAATTATCCAATAATTGATTATTTCGTTCATCAATTTATACATCATATGTATAACTGTTTTGAGGTATATTCATCCCGTACAAATGGAGTTCATTGTGTGACCGTGTAGGTTCCATTTAACGCTGGCAACGATCTTCTAAAGATCGTAAGTCATGAGTAACCTCTAGACTGATGTCATGACTACCCATGTTAAATGAAATGATCAGCGATCATAAACCTATCTGAATAGACGTTTGCTTATTCCTTTTGTTCTACGATATATGTCTTGATCACAAGGCATGAAAAGTATGTCATCCTTGAATTTGATCAAAGTCTCTTTCCTGATCGAGAATTAGACTGAGTAAATACAAAATGATATTAACAACACGTGCTAATCCATTTTGAACATGGCCATGCATTTCCTTCAGTCCTAGTTCATCAGGGGGCCCAGAGATATCTTCCTCATGACGAGAGGAATAAATCCCATCTTGGTCACTCCCATTCCTAGTCATGATTCAGTGCACACCTAATGATGACCCTAATGATCATCCCATTACGGATGACGTAGGATCATATTAAAGTATGCAGTTCCTCATACAGGAATACATAGTGACCTCAGGTCGTAGGAACAAGCACACTATTCATATGAGAATCACTAATGACATATACCATGCATATTCTCATAGTGTGGTCAGTCCAGTACGTGTTCTCTAACATGTGCTTATATTCCAGACTTGACATCCCTATGTCCATGATCAACAGAACATGATCATCCAGCCTGCGAATATACTAGTGTGGATATGTAGCTTATTACCTAAAGTATGTCTATCTCTATAAACATCCTACATATCACTAGGGACAATTTAGAATGTCATTCGTTGGTTCATAGTTCTACTATCAGAATCACGTATTCTGATGACGTGAACCCGAAGTGTCATTCTTGGTTGATATAAGATTTACATTCACAACCCATACACACATATATATAAGAAACACTTCAATTCAATATAATAAATGCAATGTGAAATTTTTGTGGTGGACATAATATTTTAGAAAAATGAAGGTATAGTTTTTTAATGTTTTCACTACATTATATCTATGTGATGTGTATTAAATCTATTTTGATTTCTTTTGCCAATTATTAATGAAAGTAATAATGCCCTAGGCCAAACTGTTTTGCCGTGTGGGAAACGGATTATGTATCAGACATTATATTTTTTGTATTAGATGTTTTATCTCATAAAGTTTTTCATATAATAATTGTGCGTAAAGGTTGTTAGATTATTAATTAACCATGAATATGTATGTCCGTTATACGTCATCAGAATATGTGATTCTGATAGTAAAACCGTAAAGCAAAGTGAATACAATTCTAAATTATCCCTAGACATATATGAGATGTTTGTAAGACAAACATATTTAAAAATCTCAAATCATATATATATAGACTAGTATGTTATTTGGATGATGATCATGTTTTATTGATCATGGATATTGGATATTAATTCATTAATATAAATATATGTTGGAGAACATATATTTGATCGACCCCACTATGAGAATATACATGGTATATGTCATTAGTATTTTCTTATCATCTAATGTAGGAGTAGTCTTTTGACTTGAGGTCATCATAGATTCCTGCATGTATATCTTCATACTTTGACATTGTAGGATTAGTGCTCTAGGCCAAATGTATTTGTACTAGGAAATGGATATTGCGAGAAACCCTAATTTTTGTTATACATAGAATTTAAATATATAAATATGGTATGAGCTTTAGATCTGTGATTGTTCTGTGATGTAATCTTGTGTGTGAATGCTCGTAATTTTATTTAATATCTATGGCAACCAGTGAGTTGTCCAAAGTTGTAATTATGGCAACCTGTGAGTCGTCCAAAATTATAAATTACTTTTTCTAGCAATAGGATAGTTGTTCAAGACTACAAGGCAAGGATCTTGGCGCGATCTTCGGAAGATGGCATTGGATCTTCGCACACACACAACGAAAGGTTCGTTGAAGATTACTCCTACAATCTAAAAGATAGATCTAGGATTAGGAACCTCATGATCGCTCGTGAGGAATAGTCTCATACCATATTTAACTTAGTTTCTGTGATGTTTATATTTATAATTATAAAATAAAATCCTTCAGAATATTAAGTAAGGAAGTGCCCCCCATGTCACTGTAACCCTCAGTACTCAGACAGTTTTCCACATGGGTCATGCCGGAGCTGAGTGTGTGGGGGATTGTCTTTGGAAAGGGACACGCGTGAAACAGAAACTAGCACAGGTCATGCCTGAGCTGAGTGTGCTAGAAACTACTTTGCCGATATTCATACATGGTTAAACTTAACTGGGCAAGCAAGTCGGACTTGGGCTCAGGGCACAAGATGGGATAATACACAGAGTATAAGATACTCATTCTATAAAAGGCAAGAGTTGCATATGATGCAATTGGAAACTGTTCCTACCTAAATAGTTGAGCATTAAGGGTTACGCCGGAGCGCACTTACTGCTCAATGAAATACGGATCTTGACTCACTATGAAACTTCACTCAGTTGAATGTTTCCGAATAAATACTACTGAAGATGCTTGATTTGAAGAAAATAGTGGGAGTACAATATAAGAAACACCAAAACAAAACAACCCCAATGAATAAATAATAATGGCACTTTACATTTTAACTTGTAAAATAACGGCAAATAATAACAATTCAACTGGGTTGAATTTGCGATCTATCTTTGAGAAGGATAAGTTCAATGGGTCTAAGTTCCTTGACTGGTTTAGACAAGGCTGACAATAAACTATATGTCATAGAAGAGGCTTACCCAGAGGAACCAGAACAGGGAGCCGCAAGGGCTGCCCGAGATCTGTATGCTAAATACGTCAAAGACGACAAAGAGATAGCTTGTCTCATGCTAGCAACCATGACCTCCAAGCTTCAGAAGCAACTGGAGGACATGGGTGCTTACGATATGATCGTAACTCTCAAGGAAATGTTCCAAGAGCAGGCTAGAGTTGAGCGCTACAAAGCGATCGTCTCTCTGACTGATACGAAGATGGTTGAAGGTTCATCTGTGAGTGCTCATGTACTCAAGATGAAAAGCTATCTTGATCAATATGAGAGGCTTGGTTCAGCTATGCCCAGAGAATTGGCTGTTGACATAATTCTCGGGTCGTTGCCTCCTAGTTTTAAGCAATTCATCATGAACTATAATATGCATCAGATGGAGAAATCCATCACCGAGTTGCACGGGATGCTTAAGAACGTACAGGAGGACATGAAGACAAATGTTGTCAAAGACGTCTTAATGGTTCACAAGAAAAAGGGTAAGAAGACCGGGAACAAGAGCAAGGGTAAAGGCAAGGTGTTGCCCAAACCTAAGACAAGGAGGGAGTTTGCTTCCATTGCAACAAGGTTGGCCATTGGAAGAGAAACTGCAAACTCTATCAGGACGGTATCAAGAAGGGTAGTGTGACTACCGCTTCAAGTATTTTTGTTACTGAAACTAATTCACTTACTCCTAAATCTTGGGTATTGGATACCGGATGTGGTACTCACATTTGTAATGATGTGCAGGGACTACAAATGAGTAGAAGATTAGCTAAGGGCGAAGTCGACCTGCGCGTGGGAAATGGAGCAAGAGTTGCTGCATTAGCCGTAGGAACTTATTTATTGACTTTACCTAGTGGACTTGTATTAGTACTTAATAATTGTTATTTTGTACCTGCTATGAGCAGAAATATTATTTCTATTTCTAGTCTAGCTTTGGATGGTTATAAATTTGTTATTGAGAATAATAATTGTTCTATCTTAAAGGATAATCTTTTTTATGGAAATGTTCTATTAGAAAGAGGTCTTTACGTGCTAGATCTTAAGAAAGAGAATTATAAGTCCATATATAACATTAATACTAAACGATTTAAACCGAATGACTCAAATACGACATAACTCTGGCACTGTCGCTTAGGCCATATAAATGAGAAACACATTTCTAAACTCCACTCTCATGGACTTTTAGACTCATTTAATTTGGAATCATTTGAGACGTGCGAGTCTTGTTTACTTAGCAAGATGACTAAGAAACCCTTCACAAAAGTTGGTGAAAGGGTCAATGACTTATTAGAACTCATACATACTGATGTATGTGGACCAATGAGTACGCCGGCTAGAGGTGGGTATCGGTACTTCATAACTTTCACGGACGACTTCAGTAGATATGGTTATGTCTACCTAATGAAGCGCAAGTCTGAATCCTTTGAAGTGTTCAAAGAATTTAAGAATGAAGTACAAAATCAACTTGGCAAGAAGATTAAAGCACTTCGATCTGATCGAGGAGGCGAATATCTGAGTCAGGAATTTGAGGATCATCTCAGAGAATGTGGAATAGTTTCACAAATGACTCCTCCAGGAACTCCTCAGCGGAATGGATTGTCCGAAAGGAGGAATCGAACCTTATTAGATATGGTTCGATCGATTATGAGTCAAACAAATCATTCAACGTCTTTCTGGGGTTATGCTCTTGAGACAGCTGCATTCATACTGAACAAAATTCCATCAAAGGCGGTTCAAAAGACACCATATGAGATATGGACGGAGAATAGCCCCAAGCTGTCTTTTCTTAAGATTTGGGGATATGAGGCTTATGTCAAACGTCAAGCTTCCGATAAGCTCGGACCCAAATCTGATAAGTGTCTGTTCGTGGGATATCCTAAAGAGACAAGAGGATATTACTTTTACCTCCCATCGGAAAACAAAGTGTTTGTTGCCCGCATTGGTGCTTTCTTAGAAAGAGAATTTGTCTCCACGAGAAGCAGTGGGAGTAAAGTACATCTCGAAGAAATTCGAGACTCACCTACAGTTACAGAACCTGTGACGGAAGACCAAACAGGATCTATAGAGATAGATCTAGAAGGCTTATAGGTCTGAGTCAAACCAATTACGTAGTATATATATATGTATTATCCACCAAACATAACTTGAGAATTCCCCTCACGACCAAGGTAGGAAATCATGATTCAATTGAATTGAGAGTAATTATGAGAGACACTCCACATATTCCATATTCATATTCCACTATACAAAAAAGAGAGTGAGTGCGAGTTTCACCAAAGTGCATGGAATCTTACACAAGGGACCAAAGATCATTATTGGCTGGTATATAAGTGAAGAGCGAGTCAAAAACATGGGACCCATCTTACCAATGCAAGTTATAATCTTTGCTCGAGGACGATCAAATGTTTAAGTGTGGGGTGATTTGATAAGTCATTAATTATACACATTTTATACCCTATACATATGTGATATTGCACCATTATATACATTAATATTCTATTTATATCGATAATAATCACAAATTGAATGTTGATACTACTAATGACATATTTATGTGAATTCAGGTGCAATTTGGATGGAGCATAGCTTGAAAATAAATATGTTGGAGCACAAGATGGAAATAATAATCAAGACTCGGGCCTGCCGACACAGCCTCAGTATTTCGGCCATAACTCACAATCTGGGCCTTCTCTATATGCATGCTATATACTGTTGGAAAGAAGAGAACAAGGCCCACAATTCATTCCATATCACCAGAGCCCAATTCAGAGATATACGTGTCCCAAATTGACCATCTTCTGGACAGATCTATCATGCACTTTGCATTCACTCTTCATGTTTTTGCCATGCTCATTCACACTCTTTGCATGGGGCCTCATTCATCCCTCATGATCACCTTTTGAGAGGGATATAACCAGGTGCAAGGCATCTATTCTAATCACTTTTGAACTTCATCATTCTCTCTCTTGGAGTTGGGCAAGTCAAGCAAGCTTCACTCTTCCATCCACGCTTCATTAATGGGTTCTATCATTATTTTCTTTTCTTTATTTTCCATGTATTTCGAGTAAGCCCTTCGAGGCATAGTTAGTGTTTATGTTTTTGTGTTGTAACTTTTGAGACCATTAATAATGAATTTCATTTGAACGGTTATATTCTGTTTTTATTTACTTATTATCTTTCATGCTCAATGAATTATTTTAAGTTTATTTCGGTCAATTCTATGTTCAATAGTAATTAACAAGGGCCACAAAATTCCTTTGGTTGCTTTGCTCAATAGCATCCATTAGAATTTGAATAATAGCCAAGTGCAAATAACTCACAACGATCTGAACAGTTCTAAACAAGCTCATTGTTTAGGAGGTTTTGATTTGTTTAAATAACCAATGATTTCTATTGAATTGGTTATGATATTCAAATAGGTTAGTGTTTTTATTTACGAGCTCATCTAAACTAAAACCCTATCTTTTCGTTTGAGTTATTTATCGGTTAGAGCTCATCTTACTGCACTTAAGAGATTAATTCCAAATTCATTATTATAATCAAGGATAAAGTTACACACAAATTCACTACACGAAACTATGCCTCATTCCACAAAACCACCACATCTCTTAATCTTTACTTTAAGTTTTCTCTTTACTTGTTACTTTCATTTTGTTGCAATCAACCAATCAACAACCCCCCCAATTGTGTGTCTTGTTTTAGGTTTTGTGTTTGGCTTTATTTATGGTCTTGGTTTCTCTTTATTTTAGTTTCTATTTTTATTGAGTCCATTTTCATTAGAGAAGTAATCTTTTCACCTAGTTTAGTCTAAATAGCTCTCTGTGGTTCGACCCCTACATCCACTGTCTACTTTATTGTAGTTAAGTCTAGGGTAATAAATTTCTTTTGGTAAGTGTAAAACGACTGCAAAAATACCTCTTATCAGTGTGGATACGTGTAGAGGGCGATGCCGGAGTCGTAGCGCCTTTCGTGAACAGATCCGCAAGAGACGCAGGGAGATCGTTTGGAGACGAATCGCGAAGCCCTACAAACCGGATTAGTTGAATCCGAGGTATAAATAAGATTTATTTTTCTAATTTGATTGATAATACACGGATCCTCGGTTAGAAAACGGGTAAAACTTTAATTCCGTTGTGCTTCTGGGATTGCGCGTTTTCTTTCAATTAAGTGTAAATACTTTTTGCTCGATAAAAACAAAAATGCAACACAACATGATAAAAAATCCCAACGGCAATCCGACAGAGTTTGTTATGCAAATATTGTTTTTATGATTAGCTGTTATATTTGTAAATTAAACCCTATCGAGATGCCATTGAAATTTTTCGTTTGCACTCACCAAAAATACGATATTAGTTAAATAAGTACATGTTAACCATAACTATTAGGGGTGTAAACGGTTCGGATAGTGCTCTTATCGTATCTGTATCCATATTTTTTTCCGGATTCGTATACGAAGACAGATAGACCCAGATACGGATACGGTTCAGATATTAAACGGATTGGATACGGTTCAGATATCTCGGATACAGATACGAATACAAACTCAATTCGGATTTGTTAAAACCGATATTTTAATATATAGTCCAATATCTCATTACAAAACTTGACTTTACTAAATTGCTATATATAAACATAAAGTTTAAAAGAAAATTTTTTGAACAAGAAATTGCACTAGATAAATCATAGTCAAACTCTAAAAGAAATACGACTACTTCAATATAATAATTGTACTAGAACAAAAATATCACTACTATGATGGCTAGGGTTTTGTTATATGAAAAGGGAACTAAAATATGTCTTAAATTGAATGTAGCGATTAAAGAAGAAGAAAAGATAGAAATTAAGTTGTCAAATAAGAAGAAAGAAATACAAGGAGGTGAATTAAAAGGAAATTAAGAAAGATGAAAATTAGTATGGTTGTAAAATAAAAATAAATTAATACCTAAGGCCTCGTTTGGCTACGTTTTTATTTACCGTTTTCTGTTTTATTTTGCTAAAATAAAATGGAAACGTGTTTGGATGGATACCCTCATTTCCATTTATTTTAGTTCAGACGCCTGTAAAAAAACGCAATTTCTTAAACGACAAATCCTTGTTTCCGTTTTCTTGTTTTCATTTTTTCCGCTAATAGTAATAACCATGTCACCTCTTTCTCAAAGCTTGATCGATGCCTCCTCTCTACTCACTTTACTTCTCGTAACACTCTTCAATTTTTTGTCGACCTTCCCACTACTAGTTCTGAATCATGCTCCACTCAAATTCTCTCTCTCTCTAAAGCGGACATCTTATTCGGAGACCGTTAAAACTAGAGCGGTTTTGGCTCAAATCACAAGAGTCGAAAGAGATTATATCCTCCACTTGGTCTGCCATCCCCTCAAGGCAAAACAAAGCAAGATCCTTCGAGTATAAGTGCAAGGCCACCTTGAGAGCTCTCCACTCGTGGGCTAAGGTCAAATGAGTCTTTAGAAGACTTCAAGCAAGTCACTCAATTCCTTGATCGAATGGAAGAGTCAAGACTTCTCACCTCGCAAGAATTCGCTCTCCGAATTTCTCTTCGTGAAAAGATTAATGAGATCGCCAACTCTCAAGAGGATCGATGGCAACAACGGTCCTCTTATACATGGCTCAAACTTGATGATCAAAACACACGCTATTTTCAAGCATTAGCTTCCACGAGGCGGCAGAAAACTACATCTCCATTCTCAACCTCAGCGGGAATTTAGTAAGGGACTCAAAGCAAATTTGCCTTGCATTTTGTGAGCATTATAAGTCCCTTCTTGGCTCAAGGCCGATCACTTCTCCCCCTCTCCTCTCTACCCCCATCTATCCACCATCAATGGACATCTCTTTGCTCGAGAACCTCGTCCTCCCATTCTCCAAACACAAGAGATGTTAAAATTCTTCAACCCACAATTGCCGCTCAAACAATAAGTAAAATTTCATAAATTACAAGGACTAAACCAAAAATTTGCAAAACAAGGCCAATGATAATTTTTTAACATTTTGTGTGCATTTGTATGTTCCGGGCACATAAAACAGAGGTTAATTCTCTTATGAAATTGTCTGGGCGACTCATGTACCAAAATGTAATATTTTCACTTACAAGGGTGTTTTAGTAATTTCCCACTGAGATTTTTTTTTGAATTTTAGGAGGTTATAAATGCAATTGTGGAAAAGCACAATCTTCCGAATTTGGAGCTCCCGTAAATGAAATCACACTTGCTCCTAATTTAACATTCATATCCTTTTCCATAACTTAATATATTTATAAATTTTCTTTACTATATTATATTTATTTATTATTTTTTTTCTTGCCAAAAATACTCCCTGCTTATTCGGAAATTCATCAAAAAATAAAATAAATCCATATTTGGTCTCGCACATAATGAGTAGAAAAAGAAGAAAAAGGCTCCATAAAATTTCATGAAAATATGGTGACTTATTTAGAAAAGGCTCCTTCAAATTTCATGAAAACATGGGGATTTATTCGGAAAATCGGCAAACTTCTTGGGAAAATTGACGAGACCAAATGGCTGGAATCATGAGGCCTGAACTCAGTATACCGGTAAGGCTGGTACCGATGACCAACAATGATGCATTGTGGGTCATAAAGGATCTGAATTGTAATGGGGCTAGATTAGGATTTTTGCAAAATTGTGGACAAATATCTCTGACAAGAAGAATTCATATATTTGTTAGTTAACATAAAGTAATATCATTATTGAAATTACAAATAGAATGCATAACTTTATGATATTTACATAAATAGTATCCCTACTACTGTACCCTTCAATTGATCTTCACATGGTACGATCTTCAGTCTGGCCAATAGAGTTATATAGGTTTAGACTAAATAGATGGTTGTATAAACTTGAAAGTGTACAATTGAGATTAGAGTTTGGATATTGAGATAAGATTAGGAGTCATAGTTAGCTAGCTGCAAATGATAATACATTTTAATTATTGAGTTCTGTATGATATTTTCTTTTTCATTCTTTCTTTTGGTGAATTAGATATGTAATTGAAAAAGGTATTTTGTAAAAGAGGTAGGATATTAATGAGAACTTGTTGAAGGGCGTCGGAGACAATGTTGAATAGTAGGGGAGAGAGTGGATCATCTTGCCGTAATCCTCTTAGGTGGGAGAAAGAGGGGCTATAGATGCCGTTGACCTTAACATTAGAGCTAGAAGTTACAAGGAGATGGTGGATCCATCTGATCCATCTATGGGGAAAGCCACGATCTTGTAGCAACTGAAGGAGATAGGACAAAGAGATGCTATCAAATGCTTTCTTAAAATCGACTTTTAGCATAACTGAAGGCACTTTGCTTTTATGGTAGAAGTTGAGAACTTCGCGGGTCGCAAGAAAAGTTTCTATAATTGATCTTTGTTTAATAAAAGCGGTTTGATTAGCGTGTATTAGAAGGGGGATAGGAGTTGAAGGCGGTTCGCGAGCAATTTGGAAATGATCTTGACTGAAGAAGAGATCACACTAATGGGTCGAAAGTCTTCAAGATTAGTCGGGTTTTCTTTTTTAGGCACTAAGGTAATAGTCGCTTTATTAAGTCTCCAAAGATCAAGTCTATTATTATAGAAATCTTGAAGCATGGATAAAAGATCAACCTTTAGAGTGTCTCAATCCCTTTTAAAAAAATTCGGATGGAATCCCATCAGGTCCGGAAGACTTCCCACGTTGTAGATCTAGAACGACCATCTTGACTTCTTGCTAAACGCCGCCGTAGTTGCGTCACAAACTCTACAATATGCGGATGACACCATCATATTTGTAGAGGCGCACCCTAAAAACCTTAGTCATTTCTCTAGCTCTTGAAATTTTCGGCAAAATCTCCGGTCTCGAGGTAAATTGGACCACAAGTGGCTTTGTCTCAATTTCAACACCGGAGAGCTTCATCCCTGCTATCTCATCCATTTCGAGATGCAATCGGCAATACTTGCCAATCAAGTACCTTGGCCTTCGTCTCTCGATCAAAAAACCTATCACGGTAGAGTTTCTCACTCTTATTCAAAAAGTCCAAAGTAGAGTCGCGTCGTGGAAGAGCAAACTTCTATCTTATGGTGGCCGAAACACTCTTATTAAATTCAACATTGGTGCCTTACCAACCTACTTCATGCAAGCTTTTAAATTATCGACGTCGGTAATTTTGGACCTCACTCGAGTGATTAGAGCTTTTTTTTGGAAAGGCGAGACAACGGTTTCGGACGGGCATTTCCTAGTCAATTGGGAAACGATAACTTTGCCCAAGAAGAACGACGGACTTGATATCCCTGACCTTCAATCAAAAAATGACTCGCTTCTTTTAAAGTGGATTTGGGAGATTGATAATGATAAGCTTGGACTATGGTCAAACACAATGAGACTAACTCAAGGCATCACGGAGTCGGAGGCTTAGTCACTATTCATGCAACTTACTCTTCCTTTTTTCTCAAAGGACTTGTTGGCACTAATGGACGCATACCGCGGCAACTAACCATCATTCGACAAGGACTTAACTAACCCTCATTCGACAAGGACTTTCTGGCGTTGGACTCCAAATGGAATCTACACCTCAAGGTCAGCCTACTCTTTCTAAGGGATCCGGGTATCCGACGCGATTTGCAAAGACCGCTTTGGAAAATTAAATGCCCTCCACGCATTAAACTATTTGCATGGATAGTGATCCAGAATAAAATTTTAACGGCCAATAATTTACGAAAAAGGTTGCTCTCAACGAGTGTATGTATTATTTGCAATGTCCAACCTGAAACAAGAGATCACTTATTTTTACATTGCCCATTTGCTATGTGGTACTGACAGAACTGGCCTCGCTCAATGTAGGCTATGATGCAAACTTAACATTTTTGGACCTGTGGCTAAACGTACTTGGGACACCCTATGGATGGTTAGTATTTGGATCATTTGGCTAGAACGAAACCGACGAATATTTACGGGAGTCAGTAGACCTAGAAGTACTCTGCTAAGATGGGCTTCAAACGAAGTAGCATCATGGCTACAACATTGCTGATGGAGTGTTTATTAGGCTAAACTTAGCTAGTTCTTGTATAGGTTTAGCTCTCTCTCCTTGTATGATCTTATCTCTGGCACTGTGCATTTTTTTCTTCTTGTTTTTCTTTTCATTTTCAACTTCACAAACATTGTAACTAACCGGTGATCGCCTGTTTTGCAATTCAAAAAAAAAAAAAAAAATTAACCATTTCACCGCTTATCAAACCACATGCTGCCTCTTAATATTGTTATTGACTGTCATTTCTTGGTCAACTACTTACATCTTCTCTTTGGTTTTTTGTCATCTTCCACAAATATTAATATATCAAGTATACATTTTTTTGCGTACATCTTATAATCAACTAAGAACTTTTTCTCAGTTAAAGAGTAATCATAGATTCATAAGGATTCGTTGAACATTTACAACCATTTTCACCTCCTAGTCAATCTAAAGTATATATTACATGATCCTTTTTTTCACATATTTAGATAATAAATATATGTTGTGCTATGATTTATTTTTTCACTATTTGAGCAACAGAGTCAAATATAATTGTATGTTGAGAATCCGCCTGTCTGCTTCTATTTTCTTACACTATGAACTAGAATATGATGGCAGCATAACAACTTCAGTAATGAATCATACAAAAATGAAAACTTTATAATAAGAGATAGAAAATAGTGGTAGTAGTTTATGAGTTTTGTCAAAATGAAAATCATTATATAAAAAAATGGCCTGGAAGTAGAATACATGATAAATGGTTTTAGAGTTACATACTTACATTGACCGATCAGCATATTTGGGAAGGGTATAGTCTAGAGTTACAACCTTCAAGTAAATTTTTTTTTTTTTTACATTTTTTGTAACATTGTTGTTTCTTTACAAATGAATCTTATGTTATAATTTATATGCATAATGAATCTCTTTTACATCTCTTTCCTGAATGTCATATATTAAATGGATAGACTAAATATCACTTTCCATTTTAAAAATAAAATTAGAAAACAAAAACAGATAAATAGAAAACTATTTTTAGTTTTTGAAAAATAAAAAATAGAAAAATAAAAATGATGTAAATTCAAAGTTGAGTCTTATAAAAACGGATATCCGAATAAAAATATTACCCGGATACGGATAATATCCGCATCCATATCCATATCCGTATCCGTCGGATACTGATATTTTTATTCAAATATGGATATTTTACAGATACGGTATGGTTCAGATTCGGATATTATCTGGCCGTTTGCACCCCTAATAACTATGCTTCTTTTTAGAAATATTTTTTATTTTCTTTTCACTAATAAAAAATTATAGTTTAATAAATGAACCATTTACAAATAAAAAACTCAACGTAAGAAAAGAAATATCTAAAAGGTATAAAAATAAGGGAAATTTGAAAATGCAACGGGATTGAGTACATTCTAAACGCGACGGTATACTATTTTTTTCACTTTTTAATATACTTTTTGTTTTCAATATACTGTTTTTTATTGGTTCACATATATATATATTATTTATACAGACGGTTTGAAAAACAAAAATTCCAAGGAGAATCACGATTAGAGAATCAAAAAGAATCACGAACGAACTGGATACATCCATTTCGGCGGTGGCCTCCCCACAAACAAGAATCAGTTGAGAATCAAACCGCGTAAAACTGGAGAGTCCATTACCTCTCTCTCTCTCCGCGGTGGACTCCATCACAGAGACATAAGCTCTTTCCCTTTCCCTTCTCCTCTCTCTCTCTCTCTCTCTCTCTCTCCCCCTCTCTTCAATCTTCATCGCTCTTTCTACTGTTTCTCAAACGAAAACCCTAGTAGATCTGCTAGATTGCGTTGCGGATTGAGTCTTCAATGGCGCCGATGACTAGAACTAGTTCACGAGAGGCTGCTTCCGATGATTTGGAAGTCTAAATTAACGGAACCAGTTTGCAAGAAGGATTTGATTTGAGGGATAATCCTTCGTTTTGGAAGGACGACAATATACAGGTGCATAGATTTTTTTAATTTCAGTTCTCAGTTTGGAATTTTATCTATTATATGGTTTTTGACTAATTTTCTTGAGATTAGAGCTGTATTCGTACTGTATTTTAGGGTTTTGTTTGTTGTTTTTACCACGGATAGAGAATGATCTGTAATTTTAGGGTTTTTTTTGCTCTTGATTTTTCTATTTTATTGCTTCTTTTAGTAGAAATAAGGCTAAACGAAGATTTTTTAACTGTTCATCCTACTTTTACTTTTACTGATGTTTATCAATTAGAGTGTATCTTGATGGTCAATTCTAGTAATACTGAAGATTTCTAATAATAATTCTCTAAACTTTCAATATAAAGTTATTCGGGTCATTAAGTTCTTATCTCAGTCATTTCACCTCTATCCCTTTTGAAAACAAATATGCAAAGTGTTTAAATTGGGTTTGCCAGAAGGGTATAAATCCATAAAATCCTTTACTGAACTTCACTTTCTGCAAAAAAATAGGAGAAATGGCATGTTGTTTGCACAAAATCCATTTTTTACTTCAAACAAAATCTGTCTTTTTCTAGCCTTCTAACTTTTATTACTATAAATTCTCAAGCCCATAAAACCCATCCTAACAAACTCGTTTCTGTTTCAACTTAAACAGATTGTAATAAGAATCATGCAAGGTATAGTTATATGAAGGGAATTGATCAATTAAGAACTGAAATTAGAGTTTAAATATTACTATTTAGTTTGTTACAATTTCTATGGCATTTTTAATTGCAGCCTTGACCGGAAGCTGCTTTAATGGATCCACAAGTTTGGTACTTTCTAAGATGCAAAGAGAAATCTGAGAAGTGATAAGAACATGTGTTTTCTTAATTGTGTGGGTGTTAAGTGAGAAACTAATGCACAACTTGGATCAAATTGAGGATCAATTAAGGCACAATTTGGATTAGACTAAGATTAGTTGTATTTAATTGATACAAGCTGACTAACAAGGGGAGCTTGAGGCATTTGTTGTATTGAGCTCAATCGGATTTCAGAAAGCTTTTCATGGATTCTGACAAGCTTCCGATGACTCAGAAGATACAATCTGGTTCGTATTGTTACAATTGAAACGGAATTCATGGAAATTGAGATGCTCCAGCAAGTCTTGCCATTGATATGAAGAAGGGGAAGGAGGTGGATTTGTTTGTTTGCTGGTTAAATATCTATTTAATTTATTCTTTGTTTCTTCAATCTTAATATTTTTTTGGGTTTTTTATGCTGCTGTGTAATTGGTAAATAATTTGAAATATGTAAATTTAATGTTCCTACCATTTGAAATATGTATTTTTACCTAATAGTCTAACTAATGCGAATCTTATTATATGATAGATATTTGTGATAATTAGTTATGGTTGTTGTGTGGATGTGTGTTTGAATTATCTGTTATTGGTAGATATTTGTGAGTCTTATTATGTTGTGTGGAGTTGTGATGTAATTTTTTTTCCTTTGTAACCAACTAATTTTGAAAAAATTATAATATAATAATATAATTGATTATTGAGAGAATTCGATATGAATATATTGTTATAAGTATCTAAATTTACCTAATTTTATTATCAGGATATACCCTTTCTACGGATATACTTATTTGACCAATGTAATGTCGTAACGATAATTATTTAGTTATGAATATACTGTTATAAATATCTAAATTTTACTCTTATTATTATCCGAATATATCATTTCTATGAATATATTTATTTGACCAATCTAATGTGGTAATTATAATTATTTAGTTATGAAACTGCTGTTATAAGTACCTAAAGTTACCTCATGTTATTATCAGAATATACCCTTTCTACGAATATACTTATTTGACCAATCTTGTGATGTTCCTTTATTTGAATATTCTATATATAAAGCAATGTATATTCCAAGTTTTTCATAATGAATGAAATAATGTGTTTGTTTCATGTAGTATTATTTTTAATTGAACTGATATGTTGTTTCTTACAAGCTTTTGTGAATTTATTATTTATTACTTGACTGTCAGATTTGTAAATGGTGTTCATGATCAACCATAATTTTATCAATGATGGTTTAGATATGTACCACCTCTAAATTTATATCACATGATATATCATTTCTATTAGTATACTTATTTTTTACAAATATTCATGGTAATGATAATTACTTTGCTATAAATATACACTTATAAATACCTAAATTCACCCATTTATATTACCAGAATATACTGTTGTGGTTAATATACTTATTTTTTACAAATCTTCGCAGTAATGATAATTATTTTGCTATGAATATATACCTATAAGTACCTAAATTCATCCCTTTATATTACCAGAATATACTCTTGCTGTTAATATACTTATTTTTTACAAATCTTCACGGTAATGATAATTGTTTTGCTATGAATATACACCTATAAGTACCTAAATTCACCCTTTTATATTACCAGAATATACTCTTTCTGTTAATATACTTATTTTTTACAAATCTTCGCGGTAATGATAATTGTTCTGCTATGAATATACACATATAAGTACCTAAATTCACCTATTTATATTACCAGAATATACTCTTGCTGTTAATATACTTATTTTTTACAAATCTTCGCGGTAATGATAATTGTTTTGCTATGAATATACATCTATAAGTACCTAAATTCACCCCTTTATATTACTAGAATATACTCTTACTGTTAATATACTTGTTTTTTACAATCTTCGCGGTAATGATAATTGTTTTGCTATGAATATATACCTATAAGTACCTAAATTCACCCATTTATATTGTCATAATATACCTTTGCTGTTAATATACTTGTTTTTTACAAATCTTCGCGGTAATGATAATTGTTTTGCTATGAATTTATACCTATAAGTACCTAAATTTACCCCTTTATATTACTAGAATATATTCTTGTTGTTAATATACTTAAAATGTCGCGGTGTATGATGCACCGAATGTACGCTAGACGATGCTTGCTTGGTGCGGTGCAGGACCACACGCGCGCAAACAGACGCGGCTATGTGGACCACAACACATTTTTTGATCCCATCAAGAGGACACGTGTCGTTTAATTACTGGTGATTCTTTTAAGATTCTTCTAAGATGATTCGACTTTACAGCTCTTTGAAACAAAAAAAATGAATTTTATATACTTTTCGTTTAATTTTCTTAAAATAAATATTAACATTTTACAAGGGTGTATTTACAAAACTGTCCTACTGACAAATAAGGCAGTCTTGGATTCCCTCCTCGATTCATCTCCTCCATTTCCTTCTTCCTTTTCTACTCTCTTTCTCTCCGTCTCTCCAAGCTCCATTCTCAATCCTAGCTAAGGAGAAACAATCCAGTTACCTCAGATCTCAGCTGGTAATTATTAACCGTAACTGCTGTTTAAAAATGTACACGCTAGCTAGCTAGATCTTGATCTATTTATTTTTTTCAGTTTCGTTTTAGTTTGGATTTAAGAGGGGAAATTAGGGTTTCTGATTGAAATGCAGCTTGTTTTCAGGTGATTTTGGAGCATGTCGGGCCACCTAGATCGCTTCGCCATACCTTGTGAGTGTGAAATATTGTAGTAAACGTCGTTTCTTTGATTTAGTCAACTTTTTGAATTAAGAATTCCGTTTTGAAAACTGCATTTGTGTGAATTGCAATAATCCAGCTAGTTTTTTTTTGCTAATCCTTGTTTACTGTTAATTTTTTATGTGAATTTATATTTTAATTGAAATTTCTGTTTTGAACCCTCTAAGCTGGAAATTTTACCTCTTTTTTTGAGATTGCAAATATTTCCAGCTTGAATCCTATTATAATTTCACCTAGATCGCTTATACCTACCTTGTTAGTGTAAAATTTCTAAGTAAATTTTCTAGGATTAGTTCAGATTTACTTTTAACTTATCTTTAACTGAAAGTTCCTTATATACTTGAATATCCTTTTTTCAATAAATTGTTGGATTATCCTGCTAGAAGCGTATTGTAAGTGTAAGCGTAACTCCAGCTTGAAATTGCAATTTTTGGGAATAACACCTTTTTTAGTTAAAAGTTCGGTTTTTTACCTGACATTTTACCACACATTATCTTTTTCTATAAGATTGTTAAATTATCCAGCTAGAAGCCTATTGTAACTGAAAATCCAACTTGAAATTGCAATTTTTAGGAATTGGCCAACACTTTTTTAGTGAAAAGTTCTGTTGTGAACCCTACATTTTAGGAAATTACAGTTTATTATTTTTCCAAAGATTATTAACTTTTGTTTATAATGTATCTATTTACTAATTGATTTCTAAACTAATTCATAATAATTGCATTTTTACGTATCTTGTGCGTCTTCAACTAAAATCTTAGACTACTACCAACTTCAATATGGTCCTTTATACCCTAAAAAGTATTTCTCTTTTTTATGAGTCACATTTATTTATCTTATTTATTTTATTGTTTGTTGAATACATAAATTTGGTTAGGACTTTGACTTTTCTTCAGGATATTACTTCAAAACCAGTTTATTTCATGCAATGTTTCCCTTTCCTTTTAATCTATCTATTTATTTGTAATTTACTTTAAAATGTGGGATCATTCATTTTAATATTTGTCCTATTGTTTTATTTGGTACAATGTTTCCATTACCTTTGCTTTTAGTCTACTTAGTTATTTACTTTTAAATTTACTTTAAAATGTTGAATTGGTTCTTATTACTTGTCTTAATTTCTTCATAATAAAAGAAACATGTTGACTATTGACTTGGTTACATATAATAATATATAAGCTAGCCTTTTAACTTTCATTTATGATATTCCTTCAAAACCAACTCATTTGATACAATGTTTCCCTTTTCTTGACTCCTAATCTAGTTTTTATTCACTCAAATCTTTTGCTTGTTTTATTCATCGTTGATTTGGCATTTTTAAATCAGCATTTGCCATTTTTAAATTCTCCTTGTAGTATTATGAGTACTTGACAGTTTTTTTGTTGATTTTCAGAATTTTATTTAGTTATGTCGTAATTTTTTTTTTCTATTATTATAATGCATCCTATCATGCTATCAATCTTTATCACTAAACAACATACAAAACAATATTTCTTTTCCATTGAAACCCAAATTAAAAAAAAATCTCAAATATAAAACTTAGGCTTTGATTGGTCATCTAGCAACAATTACAACGATTTAGGTTCAAAGTCTTATATCGTCTAACTTACTTAATCTTTATCACTAAGCAATTTCATCGAAAACCCTAAACCCTAAAAAAAAAAAAAAAAAAAAATTCGAAATTTAGGTTTCGATGGATCATCTAGCAACGACCATAACGAGCCACGCAAGGCCCGATCTGACTTCGAGAACTCCGAAGACGAAAAGAAAACAAGAATTTGTTCTCTAAAAATGAAGGCGATAAACGCTTCGACAAAATTCAAGCACTCTTTAAGGAAAAAAGGAAGGAGAAAAAGTGGGGGCAAAAGGGTAATTTCAGTCTCGATCGAGGATGTTAGGGATATTGAAGAGCTGCAAGCTGTGGATGCGTTTAGGCAGGCGTTGGTATTGGACGAGCTGCTTCTGTCTAGACATGATGATTATCACATGCTTTTGAGGTGATTGATTTTGTGATTAATCAAGTTTGAGTATTTAAATATGATAATTTAATTAAGGGGAATTTTCACCCCCCCTAATTAAGGGATATTTGAGGGTAAAAGGGGAATTTCAAAATAATTGACCAAAATTTGGGTCGAAAATTGGATGTAGAGGTTTTTTTTTTGAAAATGAAATGCTTATCCTAGGTTTTTTTTTAAAATCTAAAACTTAGGTTTTTTTTTTTTTGCAATATTCAGAAAAGTTAGGGGTTTTTTGAAAATTTCCCTTTAATTAATGGTTGGTTTTTTGTGGTAGGTTTTTGAAAGCGAGGAGGTTTGATGTGGAGAAAGCGAAGCAAATGTGGGCGGAGATGCTTCAATGGAGGAAGGAGTATGGAGCTGATACGATTATTGAGGTGCATTTCCGTTTCTACCCTTGTAATATTATCTTAATATAATAAAAACAACTATTTTTGAAAAAGTAAAGCTTACACTAACATATAAAAGCATTATTGAATGGTTAGTGTAAAGCTTACACTAACCATTCATATAAAAACATATAAAAGCATTATTGAAACAAATACCAGCAAAACATTACAATGATTATCATTACCTCATTCCTAACTAACTATAACAAATTAGAATGAATGTACTTTGTCCCCATTTATGCCCCAAGGTGGTATTTGAGATTTTTCATTTTTTTAATTTTTTGATTTCGGAAGTGATCTAATATATTCAAATTCTCCAATTCAATATAGCAAAATATAAAAAATTCCAATTACCACCTTGGGGGACTTACGTGCCCCATAAGTGGGTCTTTCTAAGCAGGACTCAACCAATCAATTCCTCTAGAGAACTATAAATCTCCTAACAAAAAACTTCAATTTTACTTTTAGGATTTCGAGTACACGGAACTGAACGAAGTGCTGGAGCACTACCCGCACGGGTACCACGGGGTAGATAAAGCCGGCCGGCCAGTGTACATCGAGCGGCTTGGCAAAGTGGACCCCAACAAGCTCATGCAGGTCACCACGTTGGAGAGATACGTGAGGTATCATGTGAGGGAGTTCGAGCGCAGTTTCATGATCAAGTTTCCCGCTTGCTCCGTTGCTGCCAAGAAACATGTTGATTCGAGCACTACCATTCTTGACGTTCAAGGCGTGGTAATTTGTTTGTTTATTTATTTATTTAGGGATAAATGCAGTGTTAGTCCTAGCACGTAAAAATAGTCGTACTACAATTCACTTGCTTCTTCGCGGCAACCAAGCTTATGCAAGTCACTACGATGGATAGGTACGTCAGGTACCATGTGAGTATGTGACAGAGTTTGAAAGGAGTTTTGAGATTATGTTTTAAAGGAGTGTTCGGTTGCCGCCAAAAAGCATCTTGATTGTAGTACGGCGATTCTAGATGTTCAGGTCGTGCTAATTTGTTTGTTTTCTTTTTTTGTTAATATATATATATATATATTTTATTTATTTAATTTTATATTTGTTTACTATTTATTTTATTTATTTATTTATTTATCTATATTTATTATTCTTTATTATTCTTTATTTTTATTTATTTATTTATTTATTTTATTTATTTATATTTATTTATCTTTATGTTTAACTAGACTATTAAATGGTTTGCATTGGTGCTAAATTGAGTGTTTTCGTTGAGAAATAATTGCACAATTGAGGGTTAATTGACGGAAAAAAATGATTGAATTGAGGGTTAAACGCAAATCCATCTTTTTAACTAAATGCCAAGCTAATATAAAAGATGGTTGTAATAATGATTTTAATTATTTGACTTGATAGGGTTTGAAGAACTTCAGCAAGACTGCTCGAGAATTAATTATACAGCTTCAGAAGATCGATAACAACAACTATCCTGAGGTATTTATTTATATTTATTTATTTATAATTTTATTCGAAATAATTTTCTTATTTTTTGGTGTGATTTGTTAGACGTTGTTCCAAATGTTCATTGTCAATGCGGGTCCCAGTTTCAGACTGCTTTGGAACACTGTCAAGTCTTTCCTCGATCCAAAAAGTACTTCCAAGATTCATGTAAGATATTTAATTTAAATTATTTTGTATTAATTTAATGGTCAATATGCTTTTTCCAAGAAAAAGGGAAAACCAAAAAAATCATGAAATTAATTTTCTTTTTGATTTTGGGTTTAGGTTCTTGGGACAAAGTACCAAAGCAAGCTTCTTGAAATAATTGACGCCAGGTAAGCATCACAAACTTCCCTTAATTTAAAACTTATGTATATATATATATATATATATATATATATATATATATATATATATATATATATATATATAGTATATATATTTTTTTCTCCTAAATTTACAATTTATGTTATTTTCTATAGTGAGTTACCTGAATTTCTTGGTGGTAATTGCACTTGTCCTGAATATGGCGGATGCCTTAAAGCTGAAAAGGGGCCTTGGAAAGACCAAAATATACTAAAAGTACATTTCTGTTCATTTATTATTTATTAATTTTATAATTTATTAATATTCTTTCATCTAAATCATATATAATTCATGAATTATATACAGATGGTACTTAGTGGTGAGTTAAGGTGCGCAAGGCAAATAGTCACAGTTTCCAACGGTGAAGAGAAAATAATCGCATATTCAAAGCCAAACCGACCTGTAATTAACTACTCAATTTTTCATTTTCAATTTTCTCTATTTATTTTTAAAGAAATGTAATGTTTTTAAATATTATTTTTTAGGTAAAAGGAAGCGATACTTCTACTGCTGAGTCATCAGAAGCTGAGGAAGTAGTGAATTCTCCTAGAACGGCAGGGTTGTTAAGGAGCCACATGTTGCACCCACAATTGACTCCAGTTAGAGAAGAGGTTCAAATTTTGAAAATTTGAAATTTAATTTGAAATTTGAATTTGAAAATTGTGCCTTTCAACTAGCTCCCACTTATTTGATAGCTATTGTACTTGTTTTAACCTTTCTTTTCGTCATAGTTCATATGATGATATAATATAAACGAAGTATTAATACAATTTATTTATTATTTATTTATTTATTTACATATTTTGTTTATTTATTTGTTTGTTTGTTTATTTCTTTATTTGTTTGTTTGTTTTGTATTAGGTTAAAATGGTGAAAGCTGCTAGTTTCTGCACAAGACTTGCAGAGAATGAAGAGTATAATATTCCTATAGTAGACAAGGCAGTGGATATCGCATGGAAGAAAGATTCTGCCAATAAATTATCCAAATTTAAAGGTTAATTAAATTATTAGTTTATTCTTCAACTTTTCCTTAACAGTATAATCATTTCTTATTTCAGTAAAAATAATCCACACTAAAAAGTTAATTATCCCTAACATTTCTTAAATTCATAATCCAGGTCCCGTCTCTCCATCCCCTCCTCCAAAACCCTACTCCAACCTCCCTTCCAAAACCCTAATCTTCCTCGTCTCACTACTCACAACGATCTTCACCTTGCTCTTCTCCCTCTCCAAAAAACTCTTGCTCAAAACCCCAAACGAATCCACAAACTCACCAACCATTACCAGAAATAACAACAACAATCATGATAATAATGATGATAATAGTTCATTATTAGAAGAAGAATTCAGGCCGCCGTCTCCTTGTAAGGACTTAACCCAAACAGACATTTTTGAGTCTGTTGTGACGAGGCTGGGAGAGCTCGAGGAGAAGATTGCTTTGCTTGAAGCGAGGCCGTGGGAAATGCCTTGTGAGAAGGAAGAGCTGCTTACTGCGGCGGTGAGGAGGATCGACGCTCTCGAGGCCGAACTTATCGTCACTAAAAAGGTACTTTGATTTTTTTGGGGTTTTGAATTTGCTACTTTAAGGTGTTTTTAGGGTTTAGGAGGATAGTTGTAGGATGGTACTTCTAAGATAATTTTTAAGCTTTACGGTTTAGGGTTTGGGATGGTTTGAGATATTTTTGTGGTTTTAGGGTTCAGGGTCGGTGCTTTAAGCTACTTTTAGGGTTATGATGTGTCCAGACTGGTACTTGCTTACTTTTAGGGTTTAGGATACTTTAAGGTACTTTTTTAGGGTTTAGAGTTTAGAAATTTTGCTTCTAAACGGGGACTACTTTTTTAGGGCTTAGAATTTACTAGTACTTGTGGTTGAGGGTGTTTTTACTGCTCAGGGTTTTTAGTATAGGATAGGTTTTATGTTCTTGGTTTTATTTGACTAGTATGTGAATTACATAATTTGGAATTAATATTATTTTCTTATTATTTATTGTTGATTTGTATTGTTTTTGTAGGCTTTGCATGAAGCATTGATCAGGCAAGAGGAGCTGCTAGCTTATATTGATCGCCAGGAGGAGGCTAAGTATAGGGTTCGTCAAAACTCTTTATTCTATATTAAAACTCCGCTTAAGTATTATTTATTTGTTGAATTTGTTCGTAATTCAAACTGATATTTCTTTTTGAATTTTGCTGCAGAAAAAGAAATTTTGCTTCTAAATGCGGACTACTTGGAGAAACTAATTCTGGACTACTTGGAGAGACTAATTCTAGCAAGTATCCGTCTTTTATCTGTACATTCATTGAGAGAGAGACAGGGAAAGAGGGAGAAAAGAAAGGAAGAGAGCACTGAGACCGGATTATACAAAGATTCTGGTCTTCAAAATGCGCTTTTTTGTGGCTTTATTTTTTTTTTATTTGAACTTTTAGAGGATTTAGTAGTGCAACCTTAAAAATTCGGTGTACTGAATTAGTTACTTTGATTAGCAAGGTAGTTAACCTGAATTTGTTATCATTTTGTTCCTGCTTGAACTTAGTATTATATCAATAACTTTATGAGATAATACCTGCACTAAAATATCTGAGAAGATGATTGTGTACATGAATTGGCCCCTTCAATTTCCTGAGTATTTAGACATTCTTTTATGGTTGCAAATCTATGCATGTATATTCTATGATATTTTCACATGTTTTCTTCAAGCATTTTTTAATTTTTGGAAATTTTCAAAAATCATACTTTCCAATCCTTATTTTCCCTCCTATAGTAGCCATGTTTAGTCCTTTTGCAGCGTGCAAATTTTGAGTCACTCATTGCTTATGATAGGCCCTTATTGTCACATAACAATCAAACTAACAAATTTATACACATACATACACACAATAACTAATGGAAATGGTAAGTATATTGATATGAGAGCTGATAGGTCATGATGGCACTGTAGCATGCGGATCACGACGACATTATATATACAGCTTCCTACAGTGTAAAAACAATATATATAATTCATTTTTTATAACAATATATACATAAAGAGTAGAAACAATATATAAAAAACAAACTAGTATGTTAGAACAGTATATACATATTCCAAAAGTAAAAAAAGGAAAATATATAAAGAATAAAAAAAAATATAGAATGGTAAAAATAATATATAATAATATATTGAAAAGTGAAAAACAGTATATATAGCGTCCGTCGTGATCCGGCGTGCTACAGTGCCGTCATGATATCAGATTTAGCTATTGATATACAATGCTGTCAACAAATCAGATTCAGGTTGGATTCAAGGAATATCCAAATCCATAGTTATTATTGAATTTTCACAATATATTAGTTTAAATTATTGTAGTTAACACATATTTCAAATTGGTATTCTTTATCATGACATACTGTTTATATATTAATTTCTTTTACTGAGAGAAAAAAATAAGTTGACACATAATTTAAGTCAATGAAACTGAGCTAGATATATTTCTTCTTTTGTTACTTTCACTAATAGTTTTTTGGCCCGCTTTTTAACTATACAATTATTCACACTTTTTTGTTCATTAAAATAATAATTTAGTTGGTTTATTTTTATGTCCGAAATTGAAACTTAAATTTTACTTGTTTACCTTTTTATTTTATTTTTATTGAAATTTTAATTGATTATCTCAAATATAGACATTATTATTCCACTATAATATAAAAATATTATTTTAATAATATGTAGACAAATCACACGGATCAATGAATCTTATTTTGTTTGAAGGAAAAATTGGAGATAAATCTCTATATTAATTACTTAAAAACAAACTAAATGCTAATTAGAAGTTACCAAATAATATGAGGGCAAAATTTTCAAATATACTGGGACCTAATATATCATAATGGGGCTTTTCTGTCGTGCAACGTGACGACAATATATATAGCTCATAGACAATGTATAAAATTGAAAAAATAGTATATATAATATATTTTTTGTAAATAACATACACGTAAACAGTGAAAACAGTATATAGAAGAGAAATAATATATTAAAAAGTGGAAAACAATATATGAAAATTCCAAAGAGTAAATAGTTCATAAAAAATAAAAAATATGTATAAGACAATTATATATATATATATATATATATATATATATATATATGGGAGATGCTAAAAAACATACATATGTTCGAACATACATTTTTTTAAAATACCCGTAAAGTGGTTATAAAAAGTAAAAATTCAAATTTCAACCGTATGGATGTAATATATATGTTATGAATATGTTGTGGATTAATTTTCATAGGAATCAGAATAATATATCATTGCCATCATGTATCATCAAACTATTATTCCGATATATGTTTTGAATAGTGCTGCTTTTTTTTTGATGATATATGATGGCAATGATATATTACTCTGATTTTTGTGAAAATTAATCTACAACATATTCATAACATATATATTACATCCGTACGGTTGAAATTTTTATTTTTATTTTTTTAGTACGTATTTTGGGTGTGGCTAAAAAACGTATGTTATGCATATATATATATATATATATATATATATATATATATATATATATATATATATATATATATATATATATATATATAAAAGAAATAGTATATTGACAAGCATAAAAATATATAGTATATACAATTCCGTCATGATTTGAGCATGTTCTAGACCGTCGTGGTTTCACATTTGTTACATACTAAATAAACAGACAAAATCTGTAAACAACAATTTTGGTGCCTCTAATTAATACCAAAGCGCACACATTTTTTTTAATGATATTAATTAATGTTAGATAAGGTATAATAATATTTTCAGTACCAAATAGTTTAACAAAATAACACAAAGGCTTCTGTTTTATTAACTGTAGTATAAAAAGTTGAAAATCTTTTGATTTATTACTAGCAATGTCCCGTCATTTTTTTTTTGGGGCAATTGTCTTGTAATTTTGTTTTATTTTATTTTATTTCTTTGAAGGAAAATGTTGTCTAAATACAAGCTTGTTTTGTGTGGGCTATATGGGGAAAGGCCGACAAATTTATACTTCATTAAGATGTTTCTGCCAATGCGGGAGTTGAACTTGCAACTTCCGGCGGAGCACAACATTTCTTACCAACAACGCTAAAGTTTGTTAGTCTTAAAGCAGTATTATAAAAGTTCCGATTAGTCGTCGATTAATCACCGATTAATGACTAATCGCTTTCCGACCGTCCTGACTACCCCTAGCCGACAAGTAAAAATCGGTTGACTGACTTTTTCCGACGTTGACCAACTAGGTACATTTTTGTCCGACATAGTCCATTTTTTATATATTTTTTTTATTTCCCCCCCTTTTTTGTTATATTTTTTGCGACTAGCCCAACCCAAATTTCTTTTTTTTATTTACATTCTAATTTTGTTGTATGATATTTTGATTTTGAAATATGGAATTTTGAAACGTTTGATCAATTATTAAGACATTTATATGTTATTAAGACCTAAATGTTAATATTATTTAAAAAATAAACAAATACAGTCCGACTAAGATAAATCACCTAATTACGACCAATTTCGATTAATCTTGACTAGTCCTCTAGTCAGAAATTTTTGAAGCCGCCGACTAGTTCTGACTTCCGACCACTACAACATTGTCTGAAAGTGACTTTTGGACAAATAAAATTTTAAAAGGCTGGAGGGGGACACATGACAAGCCCTGGTGATGGTCATCATAAATTTGAAACCTTTTTACTTTTTCCTGATAAATATTTGAAGCATTTTACTTTTTCCCTTGTTTCATTGTATTTTCTTTTTTATAATAATAAGATTGTCTTAGTTGGGTGATCCCATATTCAGAGGCTGAAATTAATTAAAAAAAATTCGGAGATACAAATTAAATGGGTCGTTTAATCTTTTTTCATCAATGATATACAATTGTGACTCAATTAAGATTGGATTTTGCCTGAATTTGTGAAATCATAATGATTCGCGCGATTGGTTCAATTAGTATCATGTCAAATACAAAATTCTCATACAACTAAATATAACGTGTCAAAAAAAACTAAAATATAATTGTAAGAATTAATTTAGTAATTACATGAAAAATTACAAAAAACAACCCTATAAAAAATGTAAAGATTGGTACAGAGCCATCCAAGAGCGCTGTTCTGTTCAAGGGCTACTAACATAGTGCAGAAATTACAGCTGGAAAGAATATAACTCACATACCATGTTATTTAGGAGCCGTTTAGTTTGAACTTTTAAATATTGATGCTCTGGCATTCATGAGGATGAATTACGATCTAATATTTGGAAGAGCCACTCGGTAATAAAGTAATGCAATCCGTGATTCTCATGGGAATATTTGATGAGAATTGGATAGCCATCAAAATTGGTGTCTTTTCTTATTCCCATGAGGAGGGAATGCAAAAATAAGAAAATAAATCTTTATATGACAACATCTTTTCTTAACTGAAATTTTATAAATTTGGAATATCAATAAATCAAAATCTTGTACATTTTTTGAAATAAATACATCAAACCAAACATGTTAATAACAGATGCCTTGGAATTGCATTCCATAGAATAAGATTTCTTGGAATCATACATTCCAAGACATCGTTCAAAACTCGAACCAAACGACCCCTAGAATGAACTCAAAAGAAGAGTAACTAATCTTTTGACCAAAAACATCATCTTTCTTAAATTATGATAATTGGCTTGATCTTGTCATGGTTGCAACAAAATTAGAAATCCAACTTTCTGTGGAGAATTTGGTGACGGTTTCTCAAAATATCACCTTTCGCAAAATCAGGCGAAGTGGTTGATTATACTCATTGCATTTGATATGAACAAGCTTGCATCTATTTCGGATCCAACCCAAATCTGAAATTCAAATTTTATATGTTGGTATTCCTGTAGTTGCATGGTGAGGCATTCATTGAATTGCAAGCCTACACTGTCAACAAAAAGAATATTCATCTGGCTATTTTTTGACCTTTTTTCAAAGTAGCACTCATTTGAAAAATAATTCAACAGATAGCACTCTTCTTAAAATAATTATTTAACTAACACTTCCGCCATCACCACTGGCGGAACTAGACATATTTTTTTCTTTTCTTATCCCGACCATTTTGCAGTCTTAAATACGCTTAATTAGGCAAAACAGCCAGTTCCGCCAATACCTCTAGCGGAACCGCCTATTTTATATATATTTTTTTGCTTCTAAACAGTCATGAAAATTAGCAAAAAAAAAAAAATACTGTTTACTGTTCCGCCAGACAGAATACAACATCAACTCTTCTTGTTATAACAATGTATGTTTTTTGATGCACAATCACTTCTCTAAGATATATGAGTTCCTTTATCATGAGTGTTTTCTCAAAAGAAACTTTCTTTTGAGAGGTTTCAGCCACTGTGAGGGGGAGAGAGACTACTGCATCATTTTAGTATTGTTTAAGGCTTGATAACTGCTCGAGACACTGAGGTTGTGCGAAGGCTAATAAATCTGGCTATTGCACTGTCAAATTTCTTGGAATAGTGGAAGTTTTGCTAGTTCATTACTTTATTAGAGATGGAGATAAAAAAGATTCGAACTATTTAAAATAACAATAGGTTTTCTCGTGCAGTCCAAGAAAAATATAATATTTTAAATAGTTAAATTTTGTTTATATCTTTAGCTTACGTGGAACGAACCAATCAAAACAACCGTCGTACTAAGAAATTTAATAGTAAAAAACAAGATCTACAAACCCTCACTCCCTCGAGTTTTGAACAAAGCCCTAAACAAGACTACAAGGTTACATTAGCTCAATCATCTCACAAAGGCAAAAACATACTTAAAAGGAAGTCCTTCTATGAAGCCACTAAGGATAAATGAACCCATATGCTCGAGAGAGAACTACATTAATACTTATTTATAACGGATTATTTATGAAATATTCTACCATCTTTTATATTGATGATGACATGCATGTGACAAATTATTCAACAGTTAATGATTTTATGCACTCGTGTCATTTTAACAAACTTAACAAAATTAAACCATTTGGACTTAATGAGATCTATTTGCATGTTTTGATTCTTGTGATAGTAAAAAGAATTAAAAAGAAGGAAAGATCTCACAGTGAAAATAGATGATAAATTGGGATGTCACTAACTCAAGGGTTGATTTGTGATAATTGAAGGAATTTGTGGATGTTAATGGCTAAAACGAAAGAGAATAGAGAAAAAACTTAGTTACTTGGATCTTAAGCAAACAATTCATGTCTCATTACAGCCAGGACTCGTCTATATATAGAAAAATAACAACCACTCCCTTACTAAAAAACAAAAAGGACTCTAACAAACTCTGATAACAAAAACATAACATGCATAAACTAACTCTCGTATTAAGTGCGTACACCACATAAAGAAATAACAAGAAATAACTCAATTAATAAAGAAAAGACTCAATAACTGCTTGCGCCATGTGCAGCCCACCAGTCCTTCTCATGCCAGCTATCCATGATTCAAACTCTGAACAAAAAATGCAGCTAAGCCCCTGTACTTCTGTAATTTACGATTTAGTCCCGTTCCTAACACTCCCGCTCCCTTAAGGAAACCTTGTCTCAAGGTTTGAATGTCGGAAATTTAGCAACGACCCACTCATAGTCCTCCCAAGTGGCGTCTTCTTTCGGTAAATTCCATTGAATCAACAAGTCTACACTCACCGCATTATTTCACTTAACAACCCGTCTATCTAACACGGTTACGGGTTCCACCTTTAGCTTTCCATCCGGCCCCACAAGAGGCAATTCTGGCACTAAGACCTTCTTATTGTAGGATTAGTGTCCTAGGCTAAATGTATTTATGCTAGGAAATGGATTATGTATTAAGACATTATTATTTATTCAATAAAAGTTATTTTTTAGATATCTGGGTGTATGGATTGTGAATGTAAATCTTATATCAACCAAGAATGATACTTCAGGTTCATGTCATCAGAATACGTGATTATGATAGTAGAACTGTGAACCAACGAGTGACATTCTAAATGTCCCTAGTGATATGTAAGATGTTTATAGAGATAGACATACTTCAGGTAAGAAGCTACATATCCACACTAGTATATTCGCAGGCTGGATGATCATGTTCTGCTGATCATGGACATAGAGATGTCAAGTCTGGAATATAGGTACATGTTAGAGAACATGTACTGGACTGACGACACTATGAGAATATGCATAGTATATGTCATTAGCGATTCTCATATGAATAGTGTGCTTGTTCCTACGACCTGAGATCACCATGGATTCCTGTATGTGGAACTGCATACTTTAATATGATCCTATGTCATCCGTAATGGGATGATCATTAGGATCATCATTAGGTATGCACTGAATCATGACGAGGAATGTGAGTGACCAAGATGGGATTTGTTCCTCTCGTCATGAGGGAGATATCTCTGGGCCCCCTGATGAACTAGGACTGAAGGAAATGCATGGTCATGCTCAAAATGGATTAACATGTGTTGTTAATATCATTTTGTATTTACTCAGTCTAATTCTCGATCAGGAAAGAGACTTTGATCAAACTCAAGGATGACATACTTCCATGCCTTGTGATCAAGACATATATCGTAGAACAAAAGGAATAAGCAAATGTCTATTCAGATAGGTTTATGATCGCTGATCATTTCATTTAACATGGGTAGTCATGACATCAGTCTAGAGGTTACTCATGACTTACGATCTTTAGAAGATCGTTGCCAGCGTTAATTGGAACCTACACGGTCACACAATGAACTCCATTCGTACAGGATGAATATGCCTCAAAATAGTTATACATATGATGTATAAATTGGTGAACGAAATAATCAATTATTGGATAATTGATTGAACAAAACAGTATCATTCCGTTGGCAACGGAATAGTTCCGTTCCCAACGGAATAGATATGGAAACTGTGATAACCTTAGCTGCCAAGTATTCCGTTATGGAAATACCTATTCCGTTGGCAATGGAATAGGCGCAGATTAGGGTTTTTAGTTATGGTAACTGAGCAATCGTTCGCCTCTCTCTCTAGTATAAATAGAAGGGCAGAGTCTCTCTATTCCACATACTATTCAGAAGCCTTAGAGGCCGTTTATTACACAGAAAAGAGAGAGAAAGTTTTGAGAGATTTTCTGATAGTATTTTCGGACTCGTCTAGCCGAGTCCGGTTATTCCGTGTGTCTGAAGTTCGCGTGGATATGAGTAGAGGTTCTCTATCTTGAGAACTTGCGAGCGATTGATCTTCATCCCTAGGAGAAGCAAGGAGGTTCACGGATCGAGCTTCAGGAAGGAGAAGGTTGCAAGTCAGAAAAGTTCAGACCTACATCCGTTCTTTGTCTTGCGGATCAGGAAGATTCGAGGTATAAATTTTAATAGTTAATCTCATACTTTTATTCCCTTAACGTAGATCCTAGGACGGGTTAAATCCATAGGTTCCGCTGCGCATGTAACGTACATGGCTATGGATTTCCAACCAGCGGTATCAGAGCGTTCGTTAAGGAAATAATCGTTGATTATATATTTAAAATTTAGTAAATTCTAGTATAATAAATTTTAGGGTTTTGAAAATATTATTTCAAAACATCACGGAAATAGTTTCTAGGAATATAATATTGGATATTATAATTTTCTAGAGTTTCGAAAATTAGCTTTTCGAAATTAGTTTTGGAAACGGAACTAAAACTAAAGGAAATACGAATTTCCAGCATGGAATAGTTCCGTTGAGAACGGAGTAATGCAGGAAATTCATGAATTTTTCAGCGCATGTTCCGTTGAGAACGGAATAATTCCGTTCCCAACGGAATAATGCTGATTTTGCGAGAAACCCTAATTTTTGTTATACATGGAATTTAAATATACAAATATGGTATGAGCTTTAGATCTGTGATGTTTCTATGATGTTTATACTTATAAATCTAAAACAAAATCTTTCAGAATGTTAAGTAAGGAAGTGCCCCCATGTCACTGAAGCCCTTGGTACTTAGACAGTCTTCCATGTGGGTCATGCCAAAGCTGAGCATATGGGGGATTGTCTTTGTAAAGGAGGATATGCGGGAAATGGCGTCCAGCAAGGGTCATGCCAAAACTGATTGTGCTGGACTCTATTTCGCCGGTAATCATACATGGTTAAACTTAACTGAACAAGCAAGTCGGACTTGGGCTCAGGTCATAAGATGGGATAATACACCGGGCATATGATGCTCATTCCATAAAAGGAAAGAGTTGTATATGATACAATTGGAAGTGTTCCTACTTAAGTTGTGTATTGAGGGTTGCACCAAAGCGCACTTAATACTCAATGAAATATGGATCTTGACTCACTATGAAACCTCATCTAACTGAAGTTTCCGAATCAATACTACTGAAGGTGGTTGATTTGAAGAAAAATGGTGGGAGTACAATATAAGAAACACCAAAACAAAACAACCCCAAATGAATAAATAATAATGGCACTTTACATTTTAACTTGTAGAATAATGGCAAATAATAATAATTCAACTGGGTTGAATTTGCGATCTATCTTTGAGAAGGATAAGCTCAATGGGTCTAACTTCCTTGACTGGTTTAGAAACCTGAGAATTGTTCTCAGGACTGACAATAAACTGTATGTCATAGAAGAGGCTTACCCAGAGGAACCAGAACAGGGAGCCGCAAGGGCTGCCCGAGATGCGTATGCTAAATATGTCAAAGACGACACAGAGATAGCTTGTCTCATGCTAGCGACCATGACCTCCGAGCTTCAGAAGCAACAGGAGGACATGGGTGCTTACGATATGATCGTAACTCTCAAGGAAATGTTCCAAGATCAGGCTAGAGTTGAGCGCTACAAAGCGACCGTCTCTCTGACTGATACGAAGATGGTTGAAGGTTCATATGTGAGTGCTCATGTACTCAAGATGAAGATCTATCTGTATCAATTGGAGAGGCTTGGTTCAGCTATGCCCAGAGAATTGGCTGTTGACATAATTCTCGGGTCGTTGCCTCCTAGTTTTAAGAAGTTCATCATGAACTATAATATGTATCAGATGGAGAAATCCATCACCGAGTTGCATGGGATGCTTAAGAACGCACAGGAGGACATGAAGACAAATGTGGTCAAAGACGTCTTAATGGTTCACAAGAAGAAAGGTAAGAAGACCGGGAACAAGAGCAAGGATAAAGGCAAGGTGTTTCCCAAACCTAAGATCAAGAAAGACAAGGAGGGAGTTTGCTTCCATTGCAACAAGGTTGGCCATTGGAAGAGAAACTGCAAACTCTATCAGGACGAAATCAAGAAGGGTAGTGTGACTACCGCTTCAGGTATTTTTGTTATTGAAACTAATTCACTTACTCCTAAATCTTGTGTATTGGATACCGGATGTGGGACTCACATTTGTAATGATGTGCAGGGACTACAAAGGAGTAGAAGATTAGCTAAGGGCGAAGTCGACCTGCGTGTGGGAAATGGAGGAAGAGTTGCTGCATTAGCCGTAGGAACTTGTTTATTGACTTTGCCTAATGGACTTGTATTAGTACTTAATAATTGTCATTTTGTACCTGCTATGAGCAGAAATATTATTTTTATTTCTAGTCTAGCTTTGGATGGTTATAAATTTGTTATTGAGAATAATAATTGTTCTATCTTAAAGGATAATCTTTTCTATGAAAATGTTCTATTAGAAAGAGGTCTTTACATGCTAGATCTTAAGAAAGAGAATTATAAGTACATATATAACATTAACGCTAAACGATTCAAATCGAATGACTCAAATACGACATACCTCTGGCACTATCGCTTAGGCCATATAAATGAGAAACGCATTTCTAAACTCCACTCTTAAGGACTTTCAGACTCATTTGATTTGGAATCATTTGAGACGTGCGAGTCTTGTTTACTTGGCAAGATGACTAAGAAACCCTTCACAAAAGTTGGTGAAAGGGTCAATGACTTATTAGAACTCATACATACTGATATATGTGGACCAATGAGTACGCCGGCTAGAGGTGGGTATCGGTACTTCATAACTTTCACGGATGACTTCAGTAGATATGGTTATGTCTACCTGATGACGGAAGACCAAACAAGCTCTCAAAGAATTGGCGAGCTTGAAACACAATAGACTCAACGTAGATCTAGTAGGATTCGTCATGAGCCCGAGAGATACGGATTTCTCGTGTCTAATGATGATGATGTGACATTCATAGATGATGAACCCACGTCCTACCAAGATGCTATGAAGAGTCCTGACTCTCAGAAATGGTTAGAGGCCATGAGAGCCGAGATGCAATCCATGCAGGACAATCAAGTTTGGAATTTGATTTACCCATCCGAAGGCTTGAAGACCATCGGATGTAAGTGAGTCTTCAAGAAGAAGACTGACGTGGATGGAAAGGTACAAACCTACAAAGTAAGGCTTGTGGCGAAAGGTTTCAAACAAGTTCATGGTATTGACTATGATGAAACTTTCTCACCTGTGGCTATGCTTAAATCCATCAGAATTCTATTAGCCATAGCAGCATATTATGACTATGAAATATGGCAAATGGATGTCAAAACAGCTTTCCTAAACGAAAATTTGACCGATTGCGTGCATATGATGCAACCCGAGAGTTTTGTCGATCCTAAGAATTCTGGTAAGGTTTGCAAGCTTCAGAAATCCATCTATGGATTGAAGCAAGCATCTCGAAGCTGGAACCTTCGTTTTGATGAAGTCATCAAAAGTTTTGATTTTACCAAAAGTGAAGGTGAGCCTTGTGTTTACATGAAGTTCAGTGGGAGCACGGTAGTATTCCTGGTGCTTTACGCAGATGATATATTACTCATGGGAAATGACGTCCCAACATTATTGAACGTCAAGAAATGGTTGGGAGAAAATTTCTCGATGAAAGACCTAGGAGAAGCCTCCTACGTGCTAGGAATCAGGATCTATAGAGATAGATTTAGAAGGCTTATAGGTCTAAGTCAAAGTTCATACATAGACAAGGTCATGAAACAGAATGCAAGAATCCAAGAAAGGATTTTTGGCCTTGTCACATGGCGATTCTCTCAGTAAGATACAGTGTCCAACCAGTGAGCAGGAACGAAGAGGCATGAATAAGATCTCATATGCTTCGGCTATAGGATCTATCATATATGCCATGATATGTACTAGACCAGATGTGTCATACTCATTGAGCGCAACAAGCAGGTTTCAGTCTAATCCATATGAGAGTCACTGGATAGTTGTTAAATGAGTCATTAAGTACTTACGAAGAACTAAGGACCTGTTCCTAGTCTATTGAGGTATGGAAGACGAGCTCGCTATAAAGGGTTACACCGACGCAAGCTTCTAGACAGAGTCAGATGACTTTAGATCGCAATCAGGTTATTTATTTTACCTAAATGGAGGCGCAGTGACATGGAAGAGTTCCAAGCAATGTACTGTAGCAGATTCTTCAATGGAAGCAGAGTATATAGCTGCTGCAGAAGCGGCTAAAGAAGCTGTTTGGATAAAGAACTTTTTGGAGGAGCTAAGAATAGTTCCGAGCATGTCGGAACCAGTGCATCTATATTGTGACAACAATGGAGCGATCGCACAAGAAAAGGAACCGAGATCTCACCAAAAGTCCAAGCACATACTGCGACGCTTCCATCTAATCAGAGAGATTATACAAAGGGGTGATGTTAAAATGTGTAGAGTACCATCGGACGACAATGTCGCCGATCCATTAACTAAACCACTCCCGCAAGCAAAGCATGAGGGTCATGTGAGGTCTATGGGCATAAGATGCTTAGAGTTGGCCTAGTGCAAGTGGGAGACTATAGGATTAGTGCCCTAGGCCAAATGTATTTGTGCTAGGAAATGGATTATGTATTAAGACATTATTATTTATTCAATAAAGGTTGTTTCTTAGATATCTGGGTGTATGGGTTGTGAATGTAAATCTTATATCAACCAAAAATGACACTTCGGGTTCATGTCATCAGAATACGTGATTCTGATAGTAGAACTGTGAACCAACGAGTGACATTCTAAACCGTCCCTAGTGATATGTAGGATGTTTATAGAGATAGACATACTTTAGGTAAGAAGGTACATATCCACACTAGTATATTCGCAGGCTGGATGAGCATGTTCTGCTGATCATGGACATAGAGATGTCAAGTCTGGAATATATGTACATGCTAGAGAACACATACTAGACTGACCACACTATGAGAATATGCATAGTATATGTCATTAGTGATTCTCATATGAATAGTATGCTTGTTCCTACGACCTGAGGTCACCATGGATTCCTGTATGTGGAACTGCGTACTTTAATATGATCCTACGTCATCCGTAATGAGATGATCATTAGGGTCATCATTAGGTATGCAAATGATTTTGGTTTGATTGAGGTTACTTCGTTTATGTCAGATTAAGTAAAAAGAGAGAAGGGTGAACTTGGGATTGATAGATTAGGGAAAAAGAACTGAGGTGGCAGCGGACATGTTAGGTTTAGTGGGTTAGGTGAATTCAATAAGATGTGAACTTATTTATAGATAATATTGAGGAGGGGCAAGTTTAGATTAGTTAGGCGGCGTAAGTGCATTCGAATTAGGGTTAGGATTTTAGGGTTAAGATAAAAATTTCTATTACTTTAACATAATACAATCTCGTTCATTGATAAGTTTGTGGATGGTTAGGATTAAGGAGGGCTAGGCTTCAAAGAATAAAATAGAGGGTGTACTACAGAGATGTGGGGGCGGATGAATAAATCTAAATTAGGGTTTCTCTAAATCTTAGTTTCAATTAAATTTGATCTCATTCATTGATAAGTTTATGAATGTTTGTGATTAAATATGGTTAAAGTAGCGTAATTATAAAAATATACATAAAATTTTTTGACACGTGTCCCTGTGGGACATATCTATTTATATAAATTTTGAAAATATTTAACAAAAAAGAGATTTAGTGCATTGGAAAAGTCTCTCAACTCACAACTCAGATGTTGCGAGTTCGACCCCCTGATCTCCCTTTTTTTGGCATTTAATTATCTAAAATTTGAACAGTCGGATCTTGATCTCCCTTTTTTTTGGCATTTAATTATCTAAAATTTGGACAGCCGGATCTGCATCCAACAGCCCAAAAAAAGTCACGGTCCATGATGTACGACTGTGAACCGCTCCATTTTAGGTGGTTTACAGCCGTACACTATACACCACATATAAATAAGGACCAATGAAGATCTCCAATTTCTTCTGATTTTCACCCTTGCATGGCCTAAAAATCAAAATAACCCTAAAATAAAAAATAATTTTAAGTTTCAAAATGACCCAAATATATTGTTGCAAAATAACTCTAAAAAACCCAAAAAAAATTATACATTTTTGTAGAATAAAATAAGATACTCCAAATTAATTATAATAAAGAAAATCTTCTACGTACTATGTAAACTTATTGTTGATCGATTTTCAAAGTTTTTTATCCGAAAAATAGAATTTGTTACATAAAAATAATTTACAATAAAATGAGATTAGTAAAATTATTTATAGTAATAATATGAGATTAATTTCATCATTATGGATGTCCAACTCCCTATATTAATGCAATGTACCATTATAATGTAAAATATCAGTATTTTATCAATTTTTTTTTGTCAAAGTGTAATTTTTTTTATCAAATATTTATAAGTAATAAAACTATTGCATAACGCCGAAGCGGAGCGAGGAACGCTCTAGTATTTATAAGAGTTGGACTTGAATAATAATGCGGCGGAAATACATTAGGGTTTTTTAGCTTCAGGAATGTATGAACTTCTTATGAATTAGTGAAAAAGAGGCTCTCTTTATGGAGAGAAAACGAGCAAATATTTTAGGGGTAATGTTTTTGTTGTTTCAAGATGGGATGATGTAAAAAAGGATTGATAGAGTTGGGTTTCTCTTGTTTCTAGAGCAACAATCTAGTCTAGCTTTTTTAGAGATAAGTTCATATATAGAATCATTAAAAAGAAATTACTTACACTACAAGTATATTTTCTGTTATAAGGACTATTTTTATAGAAATCTTATACTATTTTCTTTTTTTCCGTTTCTTACTAAATTCGTAAAAGAAATTGTACGAAAACATTAAATAAATATTTAATACACTAGAGAAAATTTCATTTGCGTTCCTTTAAAATAAAACCTTCACATTTAGTTTGCAAACTTTACACATCCAAGTAAGTAAATCTTAGAAAAAAAAAGTATATCCAAGTATGTAAATTTTCACTAGGGGTGGCAATAGATCGGTTTCGGGTCGGATCCAGATAATATCCATATGCGAATCCAATTTATATTCAAAAAATCCAAATGCGAATCCAATTTATATTCAAAAAATCCAAATGCGAATCCAAATCCATTAAGAAAATAAAGATTCATTTGCGAATTCAAACCCATTAACGAAACGGTTTTCAGATCGAATTTTGGATCATGTCATCAAATTTAAAAGAAAACTATAAACGAGTAAATCTCATAAAATACTTGATTTCTTGCCCATTTTTTCTTACCAAATATTCACCTTAATTAATTTCTTACATCTATCTCAATACGTTATTTCTTGCCCATTTTTTTCGCATTTATTATTTTGTTGTTACATATACATATTTACTATATATACATTATATATTAAATATTATCGGATTCATATCGGGTTCGAACTTGGATCTTCCAAGATCCAAATGCAAATCCATTAAACTAACGGATCTTTTTTAAAAATCCAAATGCGAATCCATTTTATTATCGGACACATTTTTTCAATCCACATGCGAAACCATTCTTTCGGATTCGGATTGACTTATCGGATTATGGGTATCCATTGGCACCCCTAATTTTCACCACAAACCTTTATTATATCTTAAATAAAAAGTGATTTGGACAAAATTCTTCCCATTATTAATAACATCATTAATGAATAATATTGCCATGGTATTATTATTATTATTATTATTATTATTATTATTATTATTATTATTATTATTATTATTATTATTATTATTATTATATATAAGCTGGTATTTATTCTGTTTGTAAATTATGAGTAATATTAGATAATGAGTAATGGTAATATCAACATAGATTTAAAAGTTTATGTTAGTTAATAATATTTTTTATATGATTTTAATTAATGTTAGATGAGGCATGATAATATCTTGAGTGCCAAATAGTTTCACAAAACAACACAAAGGCTTTGGTTCTATTAAAGATTTGAAAATCTTTTGTTTTATTATTACTTGTGTGGTTCAGTCTAGTTTGCTTTGTTTTATTTATTTCAAGCAAGGACAAAGTTGTCTAAATACAGGCTTGTTCTATTTGGGCTGTGGCAAAAGGCCCACTAAGTTTAAATGATATTAGTTATTGTTAGATAAAGGTATGATAAATAGTTTCACAAAACAACACAAATATTTTTTATTTTGATAGTAAAATTTGAAAATCTTTTGTTTTTTTCACCTAATTGCAAGAAAAATATTGTCCAAATACATGCTTATGATGTGTGGGCTGTGGGGAAAGGCCGACAATTTTTTTAAATGATATTAGTTAATGTTAATTATTAGTCTATTAGCTAAGGTACGATAATATTTTAAGGGCCAAGTAGTTTCACAAAACAACACAAAGACTTTTGTTTTATTAACTACCGTAATAAATGTTGAAAATCATTTGTTTTATTACTTGCCAGGTTCAGTCTTGAATTTTGTTTTATTCTATTTTATTTCAAATAAAGAAAAATGTGTCCAAATATAAGCTTGTTCTGTGTGGATTGTGGAGAAATCAAATTTATATTTTATTAAAATGTTCATGTTGAAAAAAAGAGTTGTGTTGAAGTCGAACTTGCAAACATCTTAGGCGGAGCGCAGTATTACCTACGAACTTTACTAAAGCCTCTTATTGCTATGTGGAAGTGGCTTGCCGAAAAACTAAATATTAAAAGACGGGAGAGAACACATGTCAAGCCCTGATGAGTTTCATCCAACTTTAAAGAGAAGTATAAAAATTTGAAACCTTTTTATGTTTTTTTTTATCGCTCGGTGGATTTTGGCCTCTTCAGGTCTTAAGCATTCTGGTTGTGGCTCCAAGATGGCGCTGGGTGTCGGTACCTATTCTACAGGGCCACGCAAAAGCGTAATTGGCCTCAAGATCGACAACTTCGAAGAATCGTGTAATTCTAATCGGCTCGAGAATAGAGATAGAAATTTTGGGCATGTATTTTTCTATTTTTTATTTTCAAATTTAGCTTTTGAGTTGCATCGAGTGTAATGTAGCAAGAATTATATAATCATCTTTTCATTATTATTAATGAAAGTGTTTATAAAATCAGAATGATTGGATTTTGCTTACTATTTCAAAAAAAAAAAAAAATTGTTACTCTAACAAAGATTGGATTTTGCTTGAATTTATAAAATCAGAATGATTCAATTGTTTCAATTAGTGTCGTATCAGATACAAAATTTACATACCAACTAAATATAACATGACAAAACATACTAAAAAAATAGTAAGAACTAATGAAGTAATTACATGAAAAAAATACACAAACAAACCCGTAAAAATATACAGAATTGGTACATGGCATTGCCTATTGCGGTCCACAAAGCTTTCACACATCATGCTTACAAAATGTTTTGTCCAAAATTAATGGACACAAGTCAATTTCTCTATTTTGTAAAGAAAAAGAAAAAACCTCCTACGATTTTTGTCGAACAGTTGTTGGATACCCAAGAGAGCTATTCTGCTCGATGATTATTCCACTAACAAAGTGAAGAAATTAAAGCCGGAAAATAGAATTCACGTACCATGTTATTTAGAGTGAACTCAAAAGCAGAATAACTAATCTTCTGACTCGAATTGGCGAATCTTTTCTCAAAACAACGTCATCTTTCCTAAATCATGATAATTTGCTAATTTTAGTTATTTGATCTGCTCATGGTTGCAACAAAATTACAAATCCTACTTTCTATTGAGAATTTGGTGAAGGGTTTCTCAAATATCGCCTTCTGCAAAATCACGAAACTGGTCGATTGTACTGAACTCATTGAATTTGATATGATCAAGCTTGTTTCTATATGAGATCCAACCCAAATCTGAAATTCAATATTTATCTGTAATTCAATACAAGCATAAACTAATCAACAAAAAGAATCATCTGGATATTTTTTTTGTATAATAAACATATCAAAATATAAAATTCAAAATGTCATGTTGACTAATAAAATGATATATTTTTGTACTGTGTCTAAGAAAATTGTGTATCAAATATTCTCACAATTGTGAGCTAAGAAGATAATGGATGTTGCACATGTACACTATCTTGTGCTTGAGAGAGTGAGATCGTGTGAGAGCATGCGAATCTTAATTTTGTACGGTCAAATATCTTTGAACAGTGAAAGCTTTGGCTAATGTTGACTTATTATAGAAGGAAAAATACTAAAAAGAGTTTGTATTCTCATGAGAATACATATCAATACATTAAGTAATTCGATCCTCCTATCTTCACATGAAATTAAGGCAACAAACTAACAAAACCCCCCTCTTTTCAAGAAATTTAACAGTGAAAAGTAACAATTGCAAAATCTTGCACTACCTCACTCCCACCGGCTTTTTCATAAAACCATAATCAACAAAGTAAAATACAACAACTCACTCCCACCGGCTTTTTCATAAAACCATAATCAACAAAGTAAAATACAACAACTCTTCTTGGTACAACAATGAATGGTGTTTTTTTGATGCATAATAGACCTCTCTCAGACATACGAGTTCCTTTATCATGAGTGTTTTCTTAAAAGAAACCTCTGTCGTGAGAGGGAGAGAGACTGGAGTATCATTTTGGTATTGTTTAAGGCTTGATAACTGCTCAAGGCACTGGGGTTGTGCAGAGGCTGATAAATCTCACTATTGTACTGTCAAAGTTTTTGGTATAGTGGAAGTTTTGGCTAGTTCGTTACTTTGTTGGCGATGCATACAAGGCCGGTTCTGTAATTCGGGAGGCCTTTGACGAAAACTAATCGGGGCCAAACTCTTTTTCAAATAGATTGACATATCTATCTTTCGATGCCGTAGCCAATATCCACTCATTAGACGGATTGAAAGACAAAGAATTCGCCTACACAAAACCAATAAGTATACTAAATATTAATAATATGTTTTGAATTCCATTCAAAAAAAAATATGTTTGAATTGATAATTCATATATGAAAAAGAATAATAATAAAATTAAAGAAAATGTGGAAGACCTCATTTTCATGTGCAACAATAGAGTGTTGTGGCTTGTCAGAACGCAAGTCCCAAATCATTAATTTATGATCAATTGATCATCACCAACAGAACCAAAGATGTTCACATCATTTTTGACATGCCATTCCACATCTTCAACCGGCTCTTCATAAGCCTACAATATATAAAAAATTGAACATTCAATCTTTTTAAAAAAAGAGAAAAAATGTCAAAAAAGTAAAGATGCATTGAAAAATTCATTACATCAAACACTTGTTGTGCATAGTTTCGTAGTTGCTTCCGAAGAGGAAAGGAAGAATCCCCAATCTAACTAGCGATTCCCTTCTTTGTTCCGGGCATGACCCGCTCCGCCTCCAAGGTCCGCTACCTCCAAATGTAGACGATACCAAAAACCTGATTGTGTGGTTATTCTGGATGCAGATTTTCTGACTTATAAAGCAGTCGAGAGTTTCCAAATGACTTTTGGTTCTTGGGAGGGATTGAATCAGAGCCTTCTCCCCTTTTGCAGCTCCCAGCTCCCAAATCCCATAAACAAATTTTGGCATCGTAAGAGCCACTGAAAAGATCCTCCTCCTTCAATCCTCTCCATGAAAGTCCGTATCCTTCATTCTCATGGATATGAAGCACCATTTCCAGCCCACCTTCTCCTTCAAGATTGAACAGATCCACCTATGATTGGCGAGTTTGGTTGCGATTATGTTTCCGTTTTGAGGTATGAACCTCGCTCGATTTACTTCTTCGTAAGAGACGGTTTTAGAGATCTGTACTTTGGGAGAGGAGAGTTTGGAGGAGAAGGGGCAAGAGATGGTGAGAGAGGATGAGAGAGTTGGGGCTTTTTTATTTCTTCATTTCTTTCCGTGAGAGGTCACTCTGTTTGGACTTTGGAGGAGGAGATTGGACTTAATGGGCTGAAAATATATGGGCTGAAATTTATTATTGTATATAATATATAGGGGTATTAAAACATTTGGAGGCCCTTGACCAGGGTCAACCCGGGCTTTATACAGGGCCGGGCCTGGACGCATATAAGAAATTTTTTACTATTTAACAGTATGTTTTTCTCGTGTAGTCCAAGAGAAATATACTATTTTATATAGTTCAATTTTGTTTACGTCTTCATGTTAGGGGCAACGAACCAACCAAAGCAACCATCTTTCCAAGAAATTTAATAGTAAAAAATAAGATCTACAAATCCTTACACTACCTCATTCCCTTGAGCTTTCAACAAAACCCTAAACAAGACTAGAAGGTTACACTAGCTCAATCACCTCACAATGGCAAAACATGCTTAAAAGGAAGTCTTTCTATGAAGCCAGTACCGACAAAAAAACTCATATGCTCGAGAGAGGACTAAATTAATACTCAATTACAATGAATTATTTATGAAATATTCTACCATCTTTTATATTGATGATGACATGTGAAAATTGTTCAACAATTAATGCTTCTATGCACTCATGTTATTTCAACAAACTTACCAAAATTAAACCATCTGGACTTAATGAGATATATTTGCATGTTTTGGTTCTTGTGATGGTAAAAAAGAATCAAAAAGAAGGAAAGATCTCAGTGAAAATAGATGATAAATTAGGACTACTTTAAGACTCACATCTCGAAAGGCAAAGGCAAAAGAGAGGAAGGATGGACGTGATAACTCCATAAATAAGTAATGATTTTGGTTTGATTGAGGTAGTAGTGGTTTATGTCAGATTATATAAAAAGAGATAAGGGCGAACTTGGGATTGATAGATTATTCCACAATGTCAAATCAACAACTCACCAACATTTATTGCACACGATTCCAACAAACTAAATGATGACTTTATTTTTTCTAGCACCCAAATCGTAAATATTTAAACAGATAGCACTGATTTGGAAAAAATTAGGTATCTAGCACTGTCGCCAGATGTTCTGACGGTAGAGAGTGTCTACCGCTAAAAAGTCTGGCGGTAGAAGCTATTTTTCAATTTTTTTCATCAGCCGACCTAAACAGAGAGTGTCTACCGCCAAAAATTAGCTTCTACTGCCAGCTATTCAGGCGGTAGATGTGCAAAAAAATAATTTTTCCGATTTCAAAATTTATACCCGTTTTAGCTAGGTAATTAATGGAAAAAATTGAAAATTCATATCTACCGCCAGCTTTTCTGGCGGTAGTGGCAATTTTGTAAATATTTCTAGGCACCCGCTATCAAACCCGTTAAGGAATAAAAAAAAAAATACTTCTACCGCCAGATCACCTGGCGGTAGAAGCTCGGCTTACCTCCTGGACGTTTTTGCGTAAAAAAAAAATGTATGCATGTACCGCCAGGATACCTGGCGGTAGACATATATAATTTTTTTTTTTTTAAATACCCAGCCCCCATCTCTCTCCCCATTTTATTCTACCGCCCCCCAAAGAAAAAACGAAAAAAGAAAGCGATTTTTCAGCCAAAAAAAAGTTAAAATTGTGGGAAAATTGTGGAAATTGAAGAGAAAATCTTTGGAAAGTAAGAAGAAGAAAGAAGGAAATAGAGAGAAGAGAAGAAAAGGTTAGTTGTTTAGTTATTTTTGGAGTTTTTAATTAGGGTTAGTTATTGTTGATTTGTTTAAATTGATAAAAATTAGTGTAAATTTGTTAAAATTAGTTATATTCCTATCAATAGATTGCTTCAAATTGGTTAGAATTAGTTTGATTTTGAGTTTTGAATTAGGAATTTTTTTTTTGATTTGTTTGTAGAAGGAGAGGAAGGAGAACGAGAAGGAGGAGAATTAGAAGGAGAAGAAATTATTATTTTTTGCGCTTGAAATTCGAGGTATTATTTAATTATTTATTTTTAGTGGTTATTTAATTAAATAATTTATTATTTTATTTTTAGTAGTTATTTAATTAGATAATTTATTATCTATTATTTAATAAGGTAATTTATTTACATATTATTTAGTAAATTTATTTATTTTTAGTAAATTTATTTATTTATTTTTAATTAGTTCGTTTATATTTACATAGTTATGGCATCTAGAGCCGGATCTAGTCGACCTAGTTGCCGAACGAATAAAGGGAAAGCTCCTATGGTCGAAGAAGATGAACATCCGATATATTCACTAAACGATTTGCAAGACGAACATAGGACGATAATTTTTGCGGAACAAGGTAGAGTGATAGGATCGGAAGTATTTCGTTTCAGGCAACACCACCTTACGGTATTTATTTTTTAATTCGCTTTTATAAATATATTTTTTTATTACGTATTAATGGCTTATTTTAATTTTTTTATTTTTGCAGGTACCATGGAATAACCTTTACATCCCTTATCTTAAAATTGCTAGTTTGTTACAAATTGCTAAGATCGGTTATATACCGCAAGACAAGAAAATCTTAACCGCTTTACAAGAACGTTGGAGAAAGGAAACACATACATTTCACATGGCCCACGGGGAGATGACTATTACGCTGGAGGATGTATCTTGTTTGTTGGGGTTGAGAGTTGACGGGGATCCCATGTGTGAGTACCAAAGATGGTAACTGGGCCCAAAAAATTACGGATCTGCTCGGAAAAACACCCGGCGTAAATGACTACAGACATGATAGCGCGGTTATGATCAAAAGAAAATGGTTCGCCCAAAATTTTGCTGATTTGGAAGAAGGGTCTCCCGAGCCAATGAGAGAACAATATTGCCGCGCATACATACTCACGTTGTGTAATGATGTTTTGTTTACGGAGGCGTCGGGAGATAGTATATCGGTCGTTCCTCTGGTATTTTTAGAGGATATGGAAAAGTTGGAAGATTGGTCATGGGGTAGTGCAGTGTTAGCGTATTTGTACAGGGAGTTGTGCAAGAGCACGGAAATTGGGAAAAAGAATATGGGGGGTTGTGTTATGTTGCTTCAGTTGTGGGCATGGACGCATTTTAACTTCGGACGACCGGAACCGACAAACGGTATGGGCCCGAGTAATTTACAAATGTACGATGATCCGGATGAGAATGATACTGTTGGGTTTATTTGGATTGGTCCTAGTATAAGAGAGAGACCCGGATGCACTCATTTGTGGGGAAATCGAGATCAGTTGGACAATCTTCATGAATCTCAGATTGAGTGGACACCATATGACCGGTACCGCGAGGGACTCCCACCAATTTTCGGCCTTGAAAGAGACTCGACGCTTATTCGGGCGAAGTTGATTTATTTGTGGATCGTCGAGAATTATCGCCCACAGAGAGTGATGCGACAGTTCGGGCTTCATCAGAAAATACCACCACAAGAAAGGTGTGTGTACAATAAAATATTGCACAAGATGATTCATAACCGCGGGGGTGATTGGCCTACCGTTCACGCAAGATATATTCAGGAGTGGAATTATGGCAGATGGGAATATTGGTTGCATAATGAGCGTAAATTGAAGAGAAGGTCGTACAATCCGGAGAAGCATTTGGATTACATGAATTGGTACGGAAACGTGTCCGCGAGATTTGTACAGTCCACCATCTCGCATGGTTCGTCCTCGTATCGCCCGATTGTTCCGGACAAAAGAAGAACGGTAATGTTATTTTATTTTTTTATCTTAAATAATTTTAATATGTTAGTATTTTTTTTAATTATAATATAATATTATTTTATTTATTTTAAGATGGAAAGCTTTAAAAAGGCTTGCAATATGGGGTTAAAATCCATTCGAAAAAGATGGAGCGGGAGGAAGATGAGAGCTGTCATGCGGAACATGTTAGGGTGCATGAAGACAGGATATGTCGAGGCTAATGAATTTCCCTCCGGACTTCCATGGCACTATCTCGACCAACCCGCCGAAGAAGAAGAAGAAGATGATGATGATGATGATGATGATGACGACGACGACGATGATGATGAAGAAGAATATGGCGTAGGCGTCAGCCAGCTTACCCAGGAGCATAACCAGCCAGGTCGGGGCAGGGGACACGGTAGAGGACGGGGTAGAAGGCAGGCTGAGCCAAGCCGTGGTGCGGGACGTGGTGCGGGCCGCGGAGGTCGTTAGGTTTAGTTTAGTATGGTTTGGATTATGGTTTAGTTTGGATTATGGTTTAGGGTTTGGATTATGGTTTGGATTATGGTTTGGATTGGATTATGGTTTGGATTGGATTATTTATGTTATGTTTGGTTAGACTATTTTTATGTTGTGTTTATTACTAGTAACCAAAAAACCACCCTCAATTAAATTATCTTAAATATTACAAAGTTCTAAATAAAATATATCAATAAACTACAAGTTCTTAAATATTACAAAGTTCTAAACAAAATAAAATAACAGACTGCAAGTCCTTAAATATTATAAAGTTCTAAACAATATAAAACAAACTACGGTCCATTGAATCGGCCTCCACCCATTTGCGTGCACCTTGTTTTTGTGTGACCTGGTAATTTACAAATACTGCAACAATTTTGACTTATCTGTTTGTGCATGGTGTCCAGACTGTTCTTGTATCGTGTCTCTTATCTTCTTCCACGCTTCATTCTTTCGTTGGCATTTTTCCTTATAAGTTTATCATCCGGATACAACGTAAATTTACAAACTTCTTCGCGTGGCCTCCAATGTGATCTTTCTTTTACAGGGTTGAAACTTTTTTCGTACGTACGCTTTAGACTATCTAAGGAATAACACGGATGAATGAAATGCTCGGACGATACAACTTTGTGAATGCAAACTGCTATGACGTGTGAACACGGATAGTGATATATCATCGGTTTCTGACACTCGCATTTACCTTCGTAGAAGTTCACCTGCCAGGTCTTTCCCGGAATTCCGATACCACTCATCGTACGCCGAGGTCGTGTAATCACCTGATAAACACCTTCGTTAAATTTGTAGCAAGTCACATCATGCGTAGCAGCCTTATTTCTTCTCCGTTCCATTTTTTCCATCACTAAATCCGACCACTGCATTTTCCTAATATCAGCAGTCGCCCGATATCTCACGTGATAACAATTTAGCTTGTAAAATGTCGCCATAACAATTGCCGTAATCGGCAACTTCCTTCAAAACATAATTCATCACTTCGGCGTTATTACTAGTTGTTATACCCCACCGACGACCTTCCGTATCGTACGAGAGCGTCCAATTTGGTTTAGGGACTTTCGCTAACCATTCGGTCCCATCTTTGTATTTTTTTTCCATTTTTTCCCAAACTTTTTTAAATTTATATTTGTTGTGCGCGCATACTAATCTTGAAACCATTGGAACCACTGTTTTGTCTGTCGCGTGACTACTGAAATTTGCTTCAAGATGCCGCATGCAATACCGATGATAACCGTAAGGCAGCTTCCATTTCTTACCTCTCGTTGCAGAAATTATGCCAGCATGTCTATCCGAAATAATACAATAACTACTTTGATTACCGAGAACACGTCGCAAACAATCAAAAAACCACTCCCATGTCTCTTTCTTCTCTCTCTCAACTAAAGCAAAAGCTAGAGGATATAACTGACCATTTGCGTCATTACCAATCGCCGTCAATAAGCACCCTTGATATTTCCCGGTTAGAAATGTTCCGTCTACTGTTATGATGGGCTTGCAGAACTGAAAACCGTGGAGTGATGGACCAAACGACCAAAAAAGACCTTCGAACTCGAACTCACCATCACTATTTTGATCACCAGTTTTAAAAAAATACAGAGTACCAGGATTCGAAGATGATATTGCCGCCATTAATTAAGGAAGCAAGTTATTTGCCTCCCTCCAACCTCCAAATAAGAATCGAAGCGCGTGTTGCTTTGCGTGCCAAGCCATCCAATACGATATGGTATATTCAACCTTCAATTTAACGGCTTCTATTATGGTTACGGGTTTAATTTCTAAATCACCTCTAACGATATTTAGAATTAGTCCCCCAACAAGCGCACTCGTTAACTGTTTGTGATCTTTTCTAGGTTTCTTATTAATACATACGTGTGGTTGTTTAAATGTTTTAATCTCCCATAATTCAGTCTTTCTATTAATCGAAGCGTGCATCCTCCATTTACATCCTCTACCTTCCTCTTTAAGCCTGCAGACCACAATGTACCGACTTTTGTTTGAGCGGTCCACTTCTATTTCTCGGTGATGCTTGACACTATATGCTCTTACGGCCGATTGAAGCTCTGATTTCGTTTCAAATGTATGCCCTTTATACAAGATTTCATCATCTTTTTCATTCACGCTCATACCTGATACGACATCATTTCTCGCATGTTCTCACATTGAACTATTTTCGAACTCCGCTGCCGGCGGATCGCCGAAAGTCCCTACACTAACCATTTCACCGTTATCCTCATAAATTTCTACCTCATCCTCTGATCCCATTACCGGTTCCTCATCTAATTCATTTTCATCATGTTCTATTTCCGGAGGTACATTATTACCCACACGTGCCATATCAAATGTCGCAAATGCGTCTACATCCCCATCTTCATTATCTGTTTCATTCGTACGGGTTCAAATATCTCATGCTCGTCTGCATCTGGAACAATATTTGATCTACTACTTGTTCCTATCTAAGATTATTTACTTTGAACACGGACCTATAATTTAATCTATTGTCACGTTGAACGGAAGGAAACCTACCTCGGATTATAAGATCATCACTATACGACCAGCCAATATTCTCAAAAATTTCGTTACACAATTCGTAATAATCTCTATTCACGGTTGTATTTTCTGGGATATAAGCCGGTTCAGGCGGGTCGTAGTTGATTCCGTTGGATAATGCTACAACCCGACCATCGTAATATACAAGAATTGGTCGATTTTGTGCCATTTTCTTTTAAGAATTTACTCTTTCTTCTTCCTAATTTCAACCATATTTCATAAATCAATAACAAATTTCTTATAAATACAAATCATTATTAAAATTTTGAAAATAATCTATAATAAATTACCTATTTCTACCATCCTTTTCTTTAACACTCTTCTTTTTTCCTCAATTTCTCTTTTTTTTTTTTTTGGCTCAAATTCACCTTAAAATCGGCTCAAAATAGCTCAAATCGCGTTTTTTTTGGGGGGCGTCGTTTAGGTTAGAATGGGTGGGAGAGAGAGAACCTGGTTTTTATAGAACACATTTCTACCGCCAGAATAACTGGCGGTAGAATCAGAATTTTAAGATTTTGCGCGCAAGCCGGCCAAGAGATAGACAGGTTCTTCTACCACCAGGTGATCTGGCGGTAGAAGTCGGGTTTGATAGCGGGTGCCTAGAAATATTTACAAAATTGTCACTACCGCCAGAAAAGCTTGCGGTAGATATGAATTTTCAATTTTTTCTGTTAATTACCTAGCCAAAACGGATATAAATTTTGAAATCGGAAGAATTATTTTTTTGCACATCTACTGCCAGAATAGCTGGCGGTAGAAGCTAATTTTTTCCTAATTATTCTGTTTAGGTCGGCTGATGGAAAAAATTGAAAAATAGCTTCTACCCGCCAGACTTTTTGGCGGTAGACACTCTCTACCGCCAGAACATCTGGCGGTAGTGCTAGATACCCAATTTTTTCCAAATCAGTGCTATATCTTCAAATATTTACGATTTGAGTGCTAGAAAAAAAAATGTCCGAAATGACAGCTATTGTTCTGACATTCACTTAGATTCTAAGCCACGAGATCATGCACTCCTTTCACTGTCAGGATTGAATGCGGCAGCACCACACATTCTGCCTCTATCTCCCCCTAATTCTCCTCTCAACTCACCATTGTCACAAGAGACTGTACCACATTCAACAATCTCGAACCGCTCCAGGAATCCACTCAGAATGTAGGTTTTTCTAATGGGATAGGTACACAAATTCCAACTGTATTTCTTGATCAAAGTCAAATGCCTTCTCCTATTCAATCACCGCCAGCCCCAATAACTTTAAGGGCCTTTCTATGGAGACACTATATTACCCTCCTACGCCCTTAATGTGATCAGCGTCATGTCAGCAAATTATGTGGTATGCGGAATGAATCCGTTTTTCTAATTTCTGATCTTTTTTTTGGGTTGAAATTGTCAGTATGAATTGCAGTGGCTGAAATTGGGCTCAATTACCAAGAAATTTCGGCCGAAATTGGGCTCAATTACCACTTGTAAAAAGTCCGCCTATTTTTTTCAAAATATTTTGAAATTAAAACCCATTACCCAGCCCATTTATATTTCCTGTTTCTCTCTCTTCAATTCCCAAAAAAGAAAATAAAACAAAAACAATATTCTCTTCTCTCTCTGGGCGATTTGAGCCGAAGCAGTCTCAGGCGGTTTGAGAGAAGGGCGATTTCCGACGAACGAACGCAAGACTAATCCGCCGCTTCCCACCACACCATCGACGAAAGATGGATGCACCGCCTTCACCACGTCATCCTGGCCAATCACCATCAGGTTGGTTTTCGTTCTTCAGTTTCTTCTTGATTTTGGTCTTGATTCCAATTACTACACGTGCAGTTGCTTGCTTGAGCAATAGATTCACTGATTTGATTTTTTTTTTTCGCGGTTGATTGGATTTCTAGAGTCATGATTTAGGCGTTTGTGGTCCCTTTTTGGTCTGATTCGTCTGTTCTGATGATTGATAACTAATGTCGTTTTCATTCGAGATTTTCTAGGCTTTTGGACTGTAGGTTATGGTAATTATTTTTTTAGGGTAATTATCTTTTTAAATCTGAGTTTTATGGTAATTATCATGAGGTTTTTAGTGAACATTATCATGAGTTTTTTTTTCTATTTTTTCAGTGATCTTTTTCAATATTTGATTTCTGAATTTTTTAATTTCTGAAATTTCTGATTTTGTGGAAAATGAAGTTTGATATTAATTGATTTTGTGCAAGTTTCAGATTTTTTAGGTTATCGCCTCTCATGAATTTTCGTTACTGATAAATAATTACCATTTTTAGAAATTATTTAGCGTATTAATTATTTTTGGTGGCGTAATTATCATTTTCAGAGATAATTACCATTTTCAGAATTTTCAGAAAATTATTTTTTACGGTACTTACCATTTTCAGAATGTCTCTTACCATATAATTTGCAGATAATTGCCATTTTTAGAAATTTTTTGTAGTGTATTAATTCTTTTTTGTAGTGTATTAATTACCATTTTCTGGAAAATGGTAATTATTAAATTTTTGTAATATATTAATTTGCAATTTTTTCTTTTATCTTTTGTTGTGTATTAATTTCTCAATTTCTCAGGGTTATATAGACAAATGTTGTGGTAATTTTTTTTTTTTTTCATTTTATTTAGAATTTATGGTAATTTGTTTTTCATTTTCAGAAATTTCCCTTTTTTTAGAATAATATCATGGTGAGTATGTCATTAATAGGTGGTATTTAGGTTATTATATTGGGGGTGTGGTCACTGGTCACTATATTAATTTGTTTGTTTTTCTAGATTTTTCATTTTTTTCTTTTGGTTGTTGGAGTGGTTTTTTTTTCAATTTTTTTTATTTGATTTTGTCTTATTTTGAATTTTTTTCAGATTTATTGTCAAAAGAAATTATCTTTATTTTTTTGGGTCTGTAGTGGTAATTATCTTTATTTTTTTTGTTGTTTTATTTTGTGCAAAAAGAAATTTGAGAGAAATTGATTTTGTGAAGATTTCGGATTTTGAAGGTATGTGCCTGTCATACCCCTACAACTCTTGATTTCATTCCATTTATTGCGACACATTGTGCAAAGGGAAATAGATTTTTTAATATTTATAATTTCCTTTCATTGATTTTCTTCTCTCGATTGATTTCATTCTATTTATTACGGCACATTGTAAATGGTAAGTGATGCCCAATTACGACACATTCTGAAATTTCTGGATTTTTATAATCCAATAAAAATTTAATAATTTTTTTTCTGTTTTCTATATTTGTATATTTATTTTTTCTTTTATTTTTGCAAATATTTTTATATATTTCTATTTTTTATGTTGCAAATATTTTTATATTTGTTTTGCAAAATATTTATGGTGGACTTCTCTGTTAGGAAGAAAACTAGCGAGAAATCTATTGCGGTAAGTTGAGTAAAATAGCAAGTTAAGCTTTTTATTCTTATTTTTGGTAATTTTTTTATTCCGATTTCTTAAGAAATTTTTAGTGGTAATTTTTACGTACATATATAAATTTACTGCTTACCATTTCGGCAAATTTTATTATTGAATAATTTATAGTTTTTTCATTGTGATTTTTTTCAACTTCTACTTATCGAAGTTTTAGTAGTATTAATTATAGTTTTTCATTGTGGTAAGTTGATTAAAATAGCAAGTTAATTTTTTTATTTCCATTTTTTGGTTATTAATTTTTTCTGTGGTAAATGATCTCTAAAATAGCCAACATGGATTTTCTTTCAATTTTGCATGATATTTGGTGGTAATTATTGGTGAATATTCGGAATGGTAATATATGGAAATATTTTCTAGTGTTATGTAATTAGTGGTGATTACTTGTAATTTAAAGTTATGTGTGGATTGATATTTGGTGGTAAAGATTGGTGAATGATTGAAATATGTTATCTTTACTTGTGTGCATATTTACTGCTTACCACTTCTATGTGGACGTAATACTAACATATATATATATATATATATATATATATATATATATATATATATATATATATATATATATATATATATATATATATATTATATACTGCTTACCATTTCAGCAAACATTATTATTGAATAATTTATATTTTTTTTCAACTTCTACATATCTATGTTTTAATAGGATTAATTATTGGATTAATCTTAATTAAGAGTTGCACATCAATTATGATTACCATATATTTGTATTATTGTGCATTGATTATTGTTTATATTTTGTTGGAAAAAATGTTATGAAAATTAAAAAAAAATATTGAAAACATATTATGAATTTATGCAATTATATGGCAGGAAACTAAGTGAAAAATATGGTATTCATTTATGGTGAAGAAATTTGATATTGTAATAAATATGTAATAATCAATTACCACATAAAGCCTAATTGCCATCTAATCATATTTGAAATGTTTGGAGGGAGAATATGTGAATGGATGTTTGGGGGGTGTTCTTTTCAATAAACGTGATTGGACATAAAGGCTTTTTACCCATCATATCTACCTTACAAGTTTTACCCATGCTTGTATTTGTTTTGGTAATAAAAACTGCCTAGAAAACTACAAAACCATTATTCCTTGCCCTACAATTCCGGTTTTATCTGAAAAATCCTCCCTCTTACCACATCTGACATTCCATCCGTTAAGTGCATATGTGTCAGTTAAATTTGACACGTAAGCAATGACGTGGCATTAGTAACGTGACAAATATTTGAAAAAATTAAAAAAATTATTAATTCCCTTCTTTTCTTAAAATATTATTTTTATTAAAAAATATATATTTTTTATGTATGTTTATTTGTTAAATAAAAATTAACACGTTATTGTGTATGTGTTAAGAATATATGCCACATCATTGATTACGTCTCATATTTAACGGACATTTAAGCACTTAACGGATTGAAGGACCAAAAACCCACTTATTAAATAGTTGAGGGACTAAAATTGCACCATAAAAAAGTTGAGGGACTAAAAATGAACTAATTCAATAGTTGAGGGGGTAAAATTGGACTTTTCTCTATAAAAATATGATATGATAATATTTAGGTGATGTTTAAACGGATGATGTGAATATTTTTTCATAATATAAATTAGGGCATTTTGATAACTAGGAGAATTTTCGCGCTCCGTTGCGGTTTTTATCATTTTTATTGTTTAATAATTAACACATTAAATTTATCTTATGAATTCATAATCATAAAGAATCTATATAAATTATTTTTAATAGTCATTATGAGAAAACATAATGGTGCGTTCGAAAGTATAACAATTGGGGTCTTGAATGAAAAATTTCATCATCCTTGTTATATTTTTCATTTTTTTTTTAATTGAGCTATTGAAAAATCATATTTTGAAAGAAAACGTTAGGAAAACAATAACTTAGAGAGAGTCACACACATGGAGCCCAGATTCTTTTTTTTTTGTGAAAAATAATTTATTTATTTTCTTTTTTTTAATTATTTAGGGAGAGAGAAAGAGAGGGCCCATGTTTTTTTTTGAAAATTATTAATCTATTTTTTTATTTACTTGAGGGAGAGATAATAATTTATCAAAAAAAAAATGCGGGTCTCTCTCCCTAAAAAAAAATATAATTGAGAAATATTAGAATGTTCATTTCTCAACCTTTTATTCTTTTAAAGTTGTGATTTTCTAAAAATACTTCTATGTAATAGATGATATGTATCATTTTTATTTGTTCATTTAGTGTTTCTCGTTTTATCACAGATCCTCCCCTCAAATGAATAGGAAAAAAAAGAATTTTTTTTTTTTTTGAAGAGAAGTATTTGAATTTGCAATCTAATATTATATTTTTTTTCAAATAAATTTATAAATGTGGTACATGCACCGTTACAATGTATTGCTAAAAATATATTTAAAAACAAATATATTACTAACGATTCAAAATTTGGGGTGATACTGCCTAACCAAGTAAGTTATGATTTATAAGTTACCTTATGTTCTTATTTATATATACATACATAGTTATGTAATAATTTATTAGATACAACATACTATGGAATAGGAATAAACTTCTGTATAGACTGAACTGAGTTTTTTAGCTATATTGCACGGATACGGGTATCGTATCCGATAAGATACAGATATGGGGGATACGGCAAATTAAAATTTAGGATACAGATACGACAATTTAATATATATTTATTTTTTAATTATATTTATATAATATAATAATAATAGTGTCTAGAGGCTTAGCATTGACTGCTTCTTGCTCAAGTGCATCTCTCAAGCCAGCTTTTGCTAAGTCTTCCTTAACTTTTAAGTTTTTTACCTTGTTTTTTCTAGTTCTTTTTCTTGCAGGAGTTTGAATAAACCCTTGAAATAACTTAGTGGGTTTAAGTTTTCTCCACAATCTCTTTTTGCACCTCACACTCATGTTTCATGCGTTTGTTTCCTCGTTTCATCCAAAAAAAAATCGGCACGATTTTTCATAAAGAATGATAGTAAATATTAAATTATTCAAATACAAACAAAAATTTGTGTTTATTTTAAAATATTTCTCCACGATCTTTTTTTGCAACGAAAACTCATGTTTCAAGCATTTGCTTGCTCGTTTCATTTAATAAAAACTCGGTTAGATTTTTCATAAAGAATTTTCTAAATTATTCAAACGAAAACAAAAATTTGTTTTCATTTTAAAATATTTTTCCACAATCTTTGTATGCAACGAAAACTCATGTTTCAAGGGTTTTCTTGTTCGTTTCGTGTAATAAAAACTCGGCTAGATTTTTCATAAAGAATAAACTAAATTATTCAAACGCAAATCAAAATTTGTTTTCATTTTAAATATTTCGCCACAATCTTTTTTTGCACCTCAAACTCATGTTTCATGCGTTTGTTTGCTCGTTTCGTCCAAAAAAAATCGGCAAGATTTTTCGTAAAGAATAAACTAAATTATTCAAACGCAAATCAAAATTTGTTTTCATTTTAAAATATTTCTCCACAATCTCTTTTTGCACCTCACACTTATGTTTCATGCGTTTGTTTCCTCGTTTCATCCAAAAAAAAATCGGCACGATTTTTCGTAAAGAATGATAGTAAATATTAAATTATTCAAATACAAACAAAAATTTGTGTTTATTTTAAAATATTTCTCCACGATCTTTGTTTGCAACGAAAACTCATGTTTCAAGCGTTTGCTTGCTCGTTTCATTTAATAAAAACTCGGCTAGATTTTTCATAAAGAATATACTAAATTATTCAAACGCAAACAAAAATTTGTTTTCATTTTAAAATATTTTTCCACAATCTTTGTATGCAACGAAAACTCATGTTTCAAGCATCTGCTTGTTCGTTTCATGTAATAAAAACTCGGCTAGATTTTTCATAAAGAATAAACTAAATTATTCAAACGCAAATCAAAATTTGTTTTTTCATTTTAAAATATTTCGCCACAATCTTTTTTTGGACCTCAAACTCATGTTTCAAGCGTTTGTTTGCTCGTTTTATCCAAAAAAAATCGGCAAGATTTTTCGTAAAGAATAAACTAAATTATTCAAACGCAAATCAAAACTTGTTTTCATTTTAAAATATTTCTCCACAATCTTTTTTCGCACCTCAAACTCATGTTTAATGCGTTTGTTTCCTCGTTCCATCCAAAAGAAAATCGGCACGATTTTTCGTAAAGAATGATAGTAAATATTAAATTATTCAAATACAAACAAAAATTTGTGTTTATTTTAAAATATTTCCCAACGATCTTTGTTTGCAACGAAAACTCATGTTTCAAGCGTTTGCTTGCTCGTTTCATTTAATAAAAACTCGGCTAGAATTTTCGTAAAGAATATACTAAATTATTCAAACGCAAACAAAAATTTGTATTCATTTTAAAATATTTTTCCACAATCTTTGTATGCAACGAAAACTCATGTTTCAAGCGTATGCTTGTTCGTTTCATGTAATAAAAATTGGGCTAGATTTTTCATAAAGAATAAACTAAATTATTCAAACGCAAATCAAAATTTGTTTTCATTTTAAAATATTTCGCCACAATCTTTTTTTGCATCTCAAATTCATGTTTCATGGGTTTGTTTGCTCGTTTTATCCAAAAAAAAATCGGCAAGATTTTTCGTAAAGAATAAACTAAATTATTCAAACGCAAATCAAAATTTGTTTTCGTTTTAAATATTTCGCCACAATCTTTTTTTGCACCTCAAACTCTTGTTTCATGCGTTTGTTTGCTCGTTTTATCCAAAAAAAACCGGCATGATTTTTCGTAAAGAATAAACTAAATTATTCAAACGCAAATCAAAACTTGTTTTCATTTTAAAATATTACTCCACAATCTTTTTTCGCACCTCAAACTCATGTTTCATGCGTTTGTTTCCTCGTTCCATCCAAAAGAAAATCGGCACGATTTTTCATAAAGAATGATAGTAAATATTAAATTATTCAAATACAAACCAAAACTTGTGTTTATTTTAAAATATTTCTCCACGATCTTTGTTTGCAACGAAAACTCATGTTTCAAGCGTTTGCTTGCTCGTTTCATTTAATAAAAACTCGGCTAGATTTTTCATAAAGAACATACTAAATTATTCAAACGCATACAAAAATTTGTTTTCATTTTAAAATATTTTTCCACAATCTTTGTTTGCAACGAAAACTCAAATTTCAAGCGTTTGCTTGTTCGTTTCATGTAATAAAAACTAGGCTAGATTTTTCATAAAGAATAAACTAAATTATTCAAACGCAAATCAAAATTTGTTTTCATTTTAAAATATTTCGCCACAATCTTTTTTTGCATCTCAAACTCATGTTTCATGGGTTTGTTTGCTCGTTTTATCCAAAAAAAAATCGGCAAGATTTTTCGTAAAGAATAAACTAAATTATTCAAACGCAAATCAAAATTTGTTTTCGTTTTAAATATTTCGCCACAATCTTTTTTTGCACCTCAAACTCATGTTTCATACGTTTGTTTGCTCGTTTTGTCCAAAAAAAACCGGCAAGAGTTTTCGTAAAGAATAAACTAAATTATTCAAACGCAAATCAAAACTTGTTTTCATTTTAAAATATTTCTCCACAATCTTTTTTCGCACCTCAAACTCTTGTTTCATGCGTTTGTTTCCTCGTTCCATCCAAAAGAAAATCGGCACGATTTTTCGTAAAGAATGATAGAAATATTAAATTATTCAAATACAAACCAAAACTTGTGTTTATTTTAAAATATTTCTCCACGATCTTTGTTTGCAACGAAAACTCATGTTTCAAGCATTTGCTTGCTCGTTTCATTTAATAAAAACTCGGCTAGATTTTTCATAAAGAACATAGTAAATTATTCAAACGCATACAAAAATTTGTTTTCATTTTAAAATATTTTTCCACAATCTTTGTTTGCAACAAAAACTCATGTTTCAAGCGTTTGCTTGTTCGTTTCATGTAATAAAAACTCGGCTAGAATTTTCATAAAGAATAAACTAAATTATTCAAACGCAAATCAAAATTTGTTTTCATTTTAAAATATTTCGCCACAATCTTTTTTTGCACCTCAAACTCATGTTTCATGCGTTTGTTTGCTCGTTTTGTCCAAAAAAAATCAGCAAGATTTTTCGTAAAGAGTAAACTAAATTATTCAAACGCAAATTAAAACTTGTTTTCATTTTAAAATATTTCTCTACAATCTTTTTTCGCACCTCAAACTCATGTTTCATGCGTTTGTTTCCTCGTTCCATCCAAAAGAAAATCGGCAGGATTTTTCGAAAAGAATGATAGTAAATATTAAATTATTCAAATACAGACCAAAACTTGTGTTTATTTTAAAATATTTCTCCACGATCTTTGTTTGCCACGAAAACTCATGTTTCAAGCGTTTGCTTGCTCGTTTCATTTAATAAAAACTCGGTTAGATTTTTCATAAAGAACATACTAAATTATTCAAACGCAAACAAAAATTGGTTTTCATTTTAAAATATTTTTCCACAATCTTTGTTTGCTACGAAAACTCATGTTTCAAGCGTTTGCTTGTTCGTTTCATGTAATAAAAACTCGGCTAGATTTTTCATAAAGAATAAACTAAATTATTCAAACGCAAATCAAAATTTGTTTTCATTTTAAAATATTTCGCCACAATCTTTTTTTGCATCTCAAACTCATGTTTCATGCGTTTGTTTGCTCGTTTTATCCAAAAAAAATCGGCAAGATTTTTCGTAAAGAATAAACTAAATTATTCAAACGCAAATTAAAACTTGTTTTCATTTTAAAATATTTCTCCACAATCTTTTTTCGCACCTCAAACTCATGTTTCATGCGTTTGTTTCCTCGTTCCATCCAAAAGAAAATCGGCAGGATTTTTCGAAAAGAATGATAGTAAATATTAAATTATTCAAATACAAACCAAAACTTGTGTTTATTTTAAAATATTTCTTCACGATCTTTGTTTGCCACGAAAACTCATGTCTCCAGCGTTTGCTTGCTCGTTTCATTTAATAAAAGCTCGGCTAGATTTTTCATAAAGAACATACTAAATTATTCAAACGCAAACAAAAATTGGTTTTCATTTTAAAATATTTTTCCACAATCTTTGTTTGCAACGAAAACTCATGTTTCAAGCGTTTGCTTGTTCGTTTCATGTAATAAAAACTCGGCTAGATTTTTCATAAAGAATAAACTAAATTATTCAAACGCAAATCAAAATTTGTTTTCATTTTAAAATATTTCGCCACAATCTTTTTTTGCATCTCAAACTCATGTTTCATGGGTTTGTTTGCTCGTTTTATCCAAAAAAAAATCGGCAAGATTTTTCGTAAAGAATAAACTAAATTATTCAAACGCAAATCAAAATTTGTTTTCGTTTTAAATATTTTGCCACAATCTTTTTTTGCACCTAAAACTAATGTTTCATGCGTTTGTTTGCTCGTTTTGTCCAAAAAAAACCGGCAAGATTTTTCGTAAAGAATAAACTAAATTATTCAAACGCAAATCAAAACTTGTTTTCATTTTAAAATATTTCTCCACAATCTTTTTTCGCACCTCAAACTCATGTTTCATGCGTTTGTTTCCCTGTTCCATCCAGAAGAAAATCGGCACGATTTTTCGTAAAGAATGATAGTAAATATTAAATTATTCAAATACAAACCAAAACTTGTGTTTATTTTAAAATATTTCTCCACGATTTTTGTTTGCAATGAAAACACATGTTTCAAGCGTTTGCTTGCTCGTTTCATTTAATAAAAACTCGGCTAGATTTTTCATAAAGAATAAACTAAATTATTCAAACGCAAATCAAAATTTGTTTTCATTTTAAAATATTTCGCCACAATCTTTTTTTGCATCTCAAACTAATGTTTCATGGGTTTGTTTGCTCGTTTTATCCAAAAAAAAATCGGCAAGATTTTTCGTAAAGAATAAACTAAATTATTCAAACGCAAATCAAAATTTGTTTTCGTTTTAAAATATTTCTCCACAATCTTTTTTTGCACCTCAAACTCATGTTTCATGCGTTTGTTTCCTCGATTCATCCAAAAATAAATCGGCATGATTTTTCATAAAGAATGATAGTAAATATTAAATTATTCAAATACAAACCAAAATTTCTGTTTATTTTAAAATATTTCTCCACGATCTTTGTTTGCAACGAAAACTCATGTTTCAAGCGTTTGCTTGCTCGTTTCATTTAATATAAACTCGGCTAGATTTTTCATAAAGAATATACTGAATTATTCAAACGCAAACAAAAATTTGTTTTCATTTTAAAATATTTTTCCACAATCTTTGTATGCAACGAAAACTCATGTTTCAAGCGTTTTCTTGTTCATTTCGTGTAATAAAAACTCGGCTAGATTTTTCATAAAGAATAAACTAAATTATTCCAACGCAAATCAAAATTTGTTTCCATTTTAAATATTTCGCCACAATCTTTTGTTGCACCTCAACTCTTGTTTCATGCGTTTGTTTGCTCGTTTCGTCCAAAAAAAATCGGCAAGATTTTTCGTAAAGAATAAACTAAATTATTCAAACGCAATTCAAAATTTGTTTTCATTTTAAAATATTTCTCCACAATCGCTTTTTGCACCTCACACTCATGTTTCATGCGTTTGTTTCCTCGTTTCATCCAAAAATAAATCGGCATGATTTTTCGTAAAGAATGATAGTAAATATTAAATTATTCAAATACAAACCAAAACTTGTGTTTATTTTAAAATATTTCTCCACGATCTTTGTTTGCAACAAAAACTCATGTTTCAAGCGTTTGCTTGCTCGTTTCATTTAATAAAAACTCGGCTAGATTTTTCATAAAGAATATACTAAATTATTCAAACTCAAACAAAAATTTGTTTTCATTTTAAAATATTTTTCCACAATCGTTGTATGCAACGAAAACTCATGTTTCAAGCATCTGCTTGTTCGTTTCATGTAATAAAAACTCGGCTAGATTTTTCATAAAGAATAAACTAAATTATTCAAACGCAAATCAAAATTTGTTTTCGTTTTAAAATATTTCTCCACAATCTTTTTTTGCACCTCAAACTCATGTTTCATGCGTTTGTTTCCTCGTTTCATCCAAAAAAAATCGGCACGATTTTTCGTAAAGAATGATAGTAAATATTAAATTATTCAAATACAAACCAAAATTTCTGTTTATTTTAAAATATTTCTCCACGATCTTTGTTTGCAACGAAAACTCATGTTTCAAGCGTTTGCTTGCTCGTTTCATTTGATAAAAACTCGGCTAGATTTTTCATAAAGAATATACTAAATTATTCAAACGCAAACAAAAATTTGTTTTCGTTTTAAAATATTTTTCCACAATCTTTGTATGCAACGAAAATTCATGTTTCAAGCGTTTTCTTGTTCGTTTCGTGTAATAAAAACTCGGCTAGATTTTTCATAAAGAATAAACTAAATTATTCAAACGCAAATCAAAATTTGTTTTCATTTTAAATATTTCGCCACAATCTTTTTTTGCACCTCACACTCATGTTTCATGCGTTTGTTTCCTCGTTTCATCCAAAAATAAATCGGCATGATTTTTCGTAAAGAATGATAGTAAATATTAAATTATTCAAATACAAACCAAAACTTGTGTTTATTTTAAAATATTTCTCCACGATCTTTGTTTGCAACGAAAACTCATGTTTCAAGCGTTTGCTTGCTCGTTTCATTTAATAAAAACTCGGCTAGATTTTTCATAAAGAATATACTAAATTATTCAAACTCAAACAAAAATTTGTTTTCATTTTAAAATATTTTTCCACAATCTTTGTATGCAATGAAAACTCATGTTTCAAGCATCTGCTTGTTCGTTTCATGTAATAAAAACTCGGCTAGATTTTTCATAAAGAATAAACTAAATTATTCAAACGCAAATCAAAATTTGTTTTCGTTTTAAAATATTTCTCCACAATCTTTTTTTGCACCTCAAACTCATGTTTCATGCGTTTGTTTCCTCGTTTCATCCAAAAAAAATCGGCACGATTTTTCGTAAAGAATGATAGTAAATATTGAATTATTCAAATACAAACCAAAATTTCTGTTTATTTTAAAATATTTCTCCACGATCTTTGTTTGCAACGAAAACTCATGTTTCAAGCGTTTGCTTGCTCGTTTCATTTAATAAAAACTCGGCTAGATTTTTCATAAAGAATATACTAAATTATTCAAACGCAAACAAAAATTTGTTTTCGTTTTAAAATATTTTTCCACAATCTTTGTATGCAACGAAAATTCATGTTTCAAGCGTTTTCTTGTTCGTTTCGTGTAATAAAAACTCGGCTAGATTTTTCATAAAAAATAAACTAAATTATTCAAACGCAAATCAAAATTTGTTTTCATTTTAAAATATTTCGCCACAATCTTTTTTTGCATCTCAAACTCATGTTTCATGGGTTTGTTTGCTCGTTTTATCCAAAAAAAAATCGGCAAGATTTTTCGTAAAGAATAAACTAAATTATTCAAACGCAAATCAAAATTTGTTTTCGTTTTAAATATTTCGCCACAATCTTTTTTTGCACCTAAAACTCATGTTTCATGCATTTGTTTGCTCGTTTTGTCCAAAAAAAACCGGCAAGATTTTTCGTAAAGAATAAACTAAATTATTCAAACGCAAATCAAAACTTGTTTTCATTTTAAAATATTTCTCCACAATCTTTTTTCGCACCTCAAACTCATGTTTCATGCGTTTGTTTCCTCGTTCCATCCAAAAGAAAATCGGCAAGATTTTTCGTAAAGAATGATAGTAAATATTAAATTATTCAAATACAAACCAAAACTTGTGTTTATTTTAAAATATTTCTCCACGATTTTTGTTTGCAACGAAAACTCATGTTTCAAGCGTTTGCTTGCTCGTTTCATTTAATAAAAACTCGGCTAGATTTTTCATAAAGAATAAACTAAATTATTCAAACGCAAATCAAAATTTGTTTTCATTTTAAAATATTTCGCCACAATCTTTTTTTGCATCTCAAACTAATGTTTCATGGGTTTGTTTGCTCGTTTTATCCAAAAAAAAATCGGCAAGATTTTTCGTAAAGAATAAACTAAATTATTCAAACGCAAATCAAAATTTGTTTTCGTTTTAAAATATTTCTCCACAATCTTTTTTTGCACCTCAAACTCATGTTTCATGCGTTTGTTTCCTCGTTTCGTCCAAAAACAATCGGCACGATTTTTCGTAAAGAATTATAGTAAATATTAAATTATTCAAATACATACCAAAATTTCTGTTTATTTTAAAATATTTCTCCACGATCTTTGTTTGCAACCAAAACTCATGTTTCAAGCGTTTGCTTGCTCGTTTCATTTAATATAAACTCGGCTAGATTTTTCATAAAGAATATACTAAATTATTCAAACGCAAACAAAAATTTGTTTTCATTTTAAAATATTTTTCCACAATCTTTGTATGCAACGAACACTCATGTTTCAAGCGTTTTCTTGTTCGTTTCGTGTAATAAAAACTCGGCTAGATTTTTCATAAAGAATAAACTAAATTATTCCAACGCAAATCAAAATTTGTTTCAATTTTAAATATTTCCCCACAATCTTTTTTTGCACCTCAAACTCTTGTTTCATGCGTTTGTTTGCTCGTTTCGTCCAAAAAAAATCGGCAAGATTTTTCGTAAAGAATAAACTAAATTATTCAAACGCAAATGAAAATTTGTTTTCATTTTAAAATATTTCTCCACAATCTCTTTTTGCACCTCACACTCATGTTTCATGCGTTTGTTTCCTCGTTTCATCCAAAAATAAATCGGCATGATTTTTCGTAAAGAATGATAGTAAATATTAAATTATTCAAATACAAACCAAAACTTGTGTTTATTTTAAAATATTTCTCCACGATCTTTGTTTGCAACGAAAACTCATGTTTCAAGCGTTTGCTTGCTCGTTTCATTTAAAAAAAACTCGGCTAGATTTTTCATAAAGAATATACTAAATTATTTAAACTCAAACAAAAATTTGTTTTCATTTTAAAATATTTTTCCACAATCTTTGTATGCAACGAAAACTCATGTTTCAAGCATCTGCTTGTTCGTTTCATGTAATAAAAACTCGGCTAGATTTTTCATAAAGAACAAACTAAATTATTCAAACGCAAATCAAAATTTGTTTTCGTTTTAAAATATTTCTCCACAATCTTTTTTTGCACCTCAAACTCATGTTTCATGCGTTTGTTTCCTCGTTTCATCCAAAAAAAATCGGCACGATTTTTCGTAAAGAATGATAGTAAATATTAAATTATTCAAATACAAACCAAAATTTTTGTTTATTTTAAAATATTTCTCCACGATCTTTGTTTGCAACGAAAACTCCTGTTTCAAGCGTTTGCTTGCTTGTTTCATTTAATAAAAACTCGGCTAGATTTTTCATAAAGAATATACTAAATTATTCAAACGCAAACAAAAATTTGTTTTCGTTTTAAAATATTTTTCCACAATCTTTGTATGCAACGAAAATTCATGTTTCAAGCGTTTTCTTGTTCGTTTCGTGTAATAAAAACTCGGCTAGATTTTTCATAAAGAATAAACTAAATTATTCAAACGCAAATCAAAATTTGTTTTCATTTTAAAATATTTCTCCACAATCTCTTTTTGCACCTCACACTCATGTTTCATGCGTTTGTTTCCTCGTTTCATCCAAAAAAAAATCGGCACGATTTTGCGTAAAGAATGATAGTAAATATTAAATAATTCAAATACATACAAAAATTTGTGTTTATTTTAAAATATTTCCCCACGATCTTTGTTTGCAACGAAAACTCATGTTTCAAGCGTTTGCTTGCTCGTTTCATTTAATAAAAACTCGGATAGAATTTTCGTAAAGAATATACTAAATTATTCAAACGCAAACAAAAATTTGTATTCATTTTAAAATATTTTTCCACAATCTTTGTATGCAACGAAAACTCAGGTTTCAAGCGTATGCTTGTTCGTTTCATGTAATAAAAACTGGGCTAGATTTTTCATAAAGAATAAACTAAATTATTCAAACGCAAATCAAAATTTGTTTTCGTTTTAAAATATTTCGCCACAATCTTTTTTTGCATCTCAAACTCATGTTTCATGGGTTTGTTTGCTCGTTTTATCCAAAAAAAAATCGGCAAGATTTTTCGTAAAGAATAAACTAAATTATTCAAACGCAAATCAAAATTTGTTTTCGTTTTAAATATTTCGCCACAATCTTTTTTTGCACCTCAAACTCATGTTTCATGCGTTTGTTTGCTCGTTTTGTGCAAAAAAAACCGGCAAGATTTTTCGTAAAGAATAAACTAAATTATTCAAACGCAAATCAAAATTTGTTTTCATTTTAAAATATTTCTCCACAATCTTTTTTCGCACCTCAAACTCATGTTTCATGCGTTTGTTTCCTCGTTCCATCCAAAAGAAAATCGGCACGATTTTTCGTAAAGAATGATAGTAAATATTAAATTATTCAAATACAAACCAAAACTTGTGTTTATTTTAAAATATTTCTCCACGATCTTTGTTTGCAACGAAAACTCATGTTTCAAGCATTTGCTTGCTCGTTTCATTTAATAAAAACTCAGCTAGATTTTTCATAAAGAACATACTAAATTATTCAAACGCATACAAAAATTTGTTTTCATTTTAAAATATTTTTCCACAATCTTTGTTTGCAACAAAAACTCATGTTTCAAGCGTTTGCTTGTTCGTTTCATGTAATAAAAACTCGGCTAGATTTTTCATAAAGAATAAACTAAATTATTCAAACGCAAATAAAAATTTGTTTTCATTTTAAAATATTTCGCCACAATCTTTTTTTGCACCTCAAACTCATGTTTCATGCGTTTGTTTGCTCGTTTTATCCAAAAAAAATCGGCAAGATTTTTCGTAAAGAATAAACTAAATTATTCAAACGCAAATTAAAACTAGTTTTGATTTTAAAATATTTCTCCACAATCTTTTTTCGCACCTCAGACTCATGTTTCATGCGTTTGTTTCCTCGTTCCATCCAAAAGAATATCGGCAGGATTTTTCGTAAAGAATGATAGTAAATATTAAATTATTCAAATACAAACCTAAACTTGTGTTTATTTTAAAATATTTCTCCACGATCTTTGTTTGCCACGAAAACTCATGTTTCAAGCGTTTGCTTGCTCGTTTTATTTAATAAAAACTCGGCTAGATTTTTCATAAAGAACATACTAAATTATTCAAACGCAAACAAAAATTGGTTTTCATTTTAAAATATTTTTCCACAATCTTTGTTTGCAACGAAAACTCATGTTTCAAGCGTTTGCTTGGTCGTTTCATTTAATAAAAACTCGGCTAGATTTTTCATAAAGAATATACTAAATTATTCAAACGCAAACAAAAATTTGTTTTCATTTTAAAATATTTCGCCACAATCTTTTTTTGCATCTCAAACTCATGTTTCATGGGTTTGTTTGCTCGTTTTATCCAAAAAAAAATCGGCAAGATTTTTCGTAAAGAATAAACTAAATTATTCAAACGCAAATCAAAATTTGTTTTCATTTTAAATATTTCGCCACAATCTTTTTTTGCACCTTAAACTCATGTTTCATGCGTTTGTTTGCTCGTTTTATCCAAAAAAAACCGGCAAGATTTTTCGTAAAGAATAAACTAAATTATTCAAACGCAAATCAAAACTTGTTTTCATTTTAAAATATTTCTCCACAATCTTTTTTCGCACCTCAAACTCATGTTTCATGCGTTTGTTTCCTCGTTCCATCCAAAAGAAAATCGGCACGATTTTTCGTAAAGAATGATAGTAAATATTAAATTATTCAAATACAAACCAAAACTTGTGTTTATTTTAAAATATTTCTCCACGATCTTTGTTTGCAACAAAAACTCATGTTTCAAGCGTTTGCTTGCTCGTTTCATTTAATAAAAACTCGGCTAGACTTTTCATAAAGAACATACTAAATTATTCAAACGCATACAAAAATTTGTTTTCATTTTAAAATATTTTTCCACAATCTTTGTTTGCAACGAAAACTCATGTTTCAAGCGTTTGCTTGTTCGTTTCATGTAATAAAAACTGGGCTAGATTTTTCATAAAGAATAAACTAAATTATTCAAACGCAAATCAAAATTTGTTTTCATTTTAAAATATTTCGCCACAATCTTTTTTTGCATCTCAAACTCATGTTTCATGGGTTTGTTTGCTCGTTTTATCCAAAAAAAAATCGGCAAGATTTTTCGTAAAGAATAAACTAAATTATTCAAACGCAAATCAAAATTTGTTTTCGTTTTAAATATTTCGCCACAATCTTTTTTTGCACCTCAAACTCATGTTTCATGCGTTTGTTTGCTCGTTTTGTCCAAAAAAAACCGGCAAGATTTTTCATAAAGAATAAACTAAATTATTCGAACGCAAATCAAAACTTATTTTCATTTTAAAATATTTCTCCACAATCTTTTTTCGCACCTCAAACTCATGTTTCATGCGTTTGTTTCCTCGTTCCATCCAAAAGAAAATCGGCACGATTTTTCGTAAAGAATGATAGAAATATTAATTATTCAAATAGAAACCAAAACTTGTGTTTATTTTAAAATATTTCTCCACGATCTTTGTTTGCAACGAAAACTCATGTTTCAAGCATTTGCTTGCTCGTTTCATTTAATAAAAACTCGGCTAGATTTTTCATAAAGAACATACTAAATTATTCAAACGTATACAAAAATTTGTTTTCATTTTAAAATATTTTTCCACAATCTTTGTTTGCAACAAAAACTCATGTTTCAAGCGTTTGCTTGTAACTAAATTATTCAAACGCAAATCAAAATTTGTTTTCATTTTAAAATATTTCGCCACAATCTTTTTTTGCACCTCAAACTCATGTTTCATGCGTTTGTTTGCTCGTCTTATCCAAAAAAAATCGGCAAGATTTTTCGTAAAGAATAAACTAAATTATTCAAACGCAAATTAAAACTTGTTTTCATTTTAAAATATTTCTCCACAATCTTTTTTCGCACCTCAAACTCGTGTTTCATGCGTTTGTTTCCTCGTTCCATCCAAAAGAAAATCGGCAGGATTTTTCGAAAAGAATGATAGTAAATATTAAATTATTCAAATACAAACCAAAACTTGTGTTTATTTTAAAATATTTCTCCACGATCTTTGTTTGCCACGAAAACTCATGTTTCAAGCGTTTGCTTGCTCGTTTCATTTAATAAAAACTCGGCTAGATTTTTCATAAAGAACATACTAAATTATTCAAACGCAAACAAAAATTGGTTTTCATTTTAAAATATTTTTCCACAATCTTTGTTTGCAACGAAAACTCATGTTTCAAGCGTTTGCTTGTTCGTTTCATGTAATAAAAACTCGGCTAGATTTTTCATAAAGAATAAACTAAATTATTCAAACGCAAATCAAAATTTGTTTTCATTTTAAAATATTTCGCCACAATCTTTTTTTGCATCTCAAACTCATGTTTCATGGGTTTGTTTGCTCGTTTTATCCAAAAAAAAATCGGCAAGATTTTTCGTAAAGAATAAACTAAATTATTCAAACGCAAATCAAAATTTGTTTTCGTTTTAAATATTTGGCCACAATCTTTTTTTGCACCTCAAACTCATGTTTCATGCGTTTGTTTGCTCGTTTTGTCCAAAAAAAACCGGCAAGATTTTTCGTAAAGAATAAACTAAATTATTCAAACGCAAATCAAAACTTGTTTTCATTTTAAAATATTTCTCCACAATCTTTTTTCGCACCTCAAACTCATGTTTCATGCGTTTGTTTCCTCGTTCCATCCAAAAGAAAATCGGCACGATTTTTCGTAAAGAATGATAGTAAATATTAAATTATTCAAATACAAACCAAAACTTGTGTTTATTTTAAAATATTTCTCCACGATCTTGGTTTGCAACGAAAACTCATGTTTCAAGCGTTTGCTTGCTCGTTTCATTTAATAAAAACTCGGCTAGATTTTTCATAAAGAACATACTAAATTATTCAAACGCATACAAAAATTTGTTTTCATTTTAAAATATTTTTCCACAATCTTTGTTTGCAACGAAAACTCATGTTTCAAGCGTTTGCTTGTTCGTTTCAAGTAATAAAAACTCGGCTAGATTTTTCATAAAGAATAAACTAAATTATTCAAACGCAAATCAAAATTTGTTTTCATTTTAAAATATTTCGCCACAATCTTTTTTTGCATCTCAAACTAATGTTTCATGGGTTTGTTTGCTCGTTTTATCCAAAAAAAAATCGGCAAGATTTTTCGTAAAAAATAAACTAAATTATTCAAACGCAAATCAAAATTTGTTTTCGTTTTAAAATATTTCTCCACAATCTTTTTTTGCACCTCAAACTCATGTTTCATGCGTTTGTTTCCTCGTTTCATCCAAAAAAAATCGGCACGGTTTTTCGTAATGAATGATAGTAAATATTAAATTATTCAAATACAAACCAAAATTTCTGTTTATTTTAAACTATTTCTCCACGATCTTTGTTTGCAACGAAAACTCATGTTTCAAGCGTTTGCTTGCTCGTTTCATTTAATATAAACTCGGCTAGATTTTTCATAAAGAATATACTAAATTATTCAAACGCAAACAAAAATTTGTTTTCATTTTAAAATATTTTTCCACAATCTTTGTATGCAACGAAAACTCATGTTTCAAGCGTTTTCTTGTTCGTTTCGTGTAATAAAAACTCGGCTAGATTTTTCATAAAGAATAAACTAAATTATTCAAACGCAAATCAAAATTTGTTTCCATTTTAAATATTTCGCCACAATCTTTTTTTGCACCTCAAACTCTTGTTTCATGCGTTTGTTTGCTCGTTTCGTCCAAAAAAAATCGGCAAGATTTTTCGTAAAGAATAAACTAAATTATTCAAACACAAATCAAAATTTGTTTTCATTTTAAAATATTTCTCCACAATCTCTTTTTGCACCTCACACTCATGTTTCATGCGTTTGTTTCCTCGTTTCATCCAAAAATAAATCGGCACGATTTTTCGTAAAGAATGATAGTAAATATTAAATTATTCAAATACAAACAAAAATTTGTGTTTATTTTAAAATATTTCTCCACGATCTTTGTTTACGACGAAAACTCATGTTTAAAGCGTTTGCTTGCTCGTTTCATTTAATAAAAACTCGGCTAGATTTTTCATCAAGAATATACTAAATTATTCAAACGCAAACAAAAATTTGTTTTCATTTTAAAATATTTTTCCACAATCTTTGTATGCAACGAAAACTCATGTTTCAAGCATCTGCTTGTTCGTTTCATGTAATAAAAACTCGGCTAGATTTTTCATATAGAATAAACTAAATTATTCAAACGCAAATCAAAATTTGTTTTCATTTTAAAATATTTCGCCACAATCTTTTTTTGCACCTCAAACTCATGTTTCATGCGTTTGTTTGCTCGTTTTATCCAAAAAAAATCGGCAAGATTTTTCGTAAAGAATAAACTAAATTATTCAAACGCAAATCAAAACTTGTTTTCATTTTAAAATATTTCTCCACAATTTTTTTTCGCACCTCAAACTCATGTTTCATGCGTTTGTTTCCTCGTTCCATCCAAAAGAAAATCGGCAGGATTTTTCGTAAAGAATGGTAGTAAATATTAAATTATTCAAATACAAACCAAAACTTGTGTTTATTTTAAAATATTTCTCCACGATCTTTGTTTGCCACGAAAACTCAAGTTTCAAGCGTTTGCCTGCTCGTTTCATTTAATAAAAACTCGGCTAGATTTTTCATAAAGAACATACTAAATTATTCAAACGCAAACAAAAATTGGTTTTCATTTTAAAATATTTTTCCACAATCTTTGTTTGCAACGAAAACTCATGTTTCACGCGTTTGCTTGTTCGTTTCATGTAATAAAAACTCGGCTAGATTTTTAATAAAGAATAAACTAAATTATTCAAACGCAAATCAAAATTTGTTTTCATTTTAAAATATTTCGCCACAATCTTTTTTTGCATCTCAAACTCATGTTTCACGGGTTTGTTTGCTCGTTTTATCCAAAAAAAAATCGGCAAGATTTTTCGTAAAGAATAAACTAAATTATTCAAACGCAAATCAAAATATTTTTCCACAATCTTTGTATGCAACGAAAACTCATGTTTCAAGCATCTGCTTGTTCGTTTCATGTAATAAAAACTCGGCTAGATTTTTCATAAAGAATAAACTAAATTATTCAAACGCAAATCAAAATTTGTTTTCGTTTTAAAATATTTCTCCACAATCTTTTTTTGCACCTCAAACTCATGTTTCATGCGTTTGTTTCCTCGTTTCATCCAAAAAAAAATCGGCACGATTTTTCGTAAAGAATGATAGTAAATATTGAATTATTCAAATACAAACCAAAATTTCTGTTTATTTTAAAATATTTCTCCACGATCTTTGTTTGCAACGAAAACTCATGTTTCAAGCGTTTGCTTGCTCGTTTCATTTAATAAAAACACGGCTAGATTTTTCATAAAGAATATACTAAATTATTCAAACGCAAACAAAAATTTGTTTTCGTTTTAAAATATTTTTCCTCAATCTTTGTATGCAACGAAAATTCATGTTTCAAGCGTTTTCTTGTTCGTTTCGTGTAATAAAAACTCGGCTAGATTTTTCATAAAGAATAAACTAAATTATTCAAACGCAAATCAAAATTTGTTTTCATTTTAAATATTTCGCCACAATCTTTTTTTGCACCTCAAACTCTTGTTTCATGCGTTTGTTTGCTCGTTTCGTCCAAAAAAAATCGGCAAGATTTTTCGTAAAGAATAAACTAAATTATTCAAACGCAAATCAAAATTTGTTTTCATTTTAAAATATTTCTCCACAATCTCTTTTTGCACCTCACACTCATATTTCATGCGTTTGTTTCCTCGTTTCATCCAAAAAAAAATCGGCACGATTTTTCGTAAAGAATGATAGTAAATATTAAATAATTCAAATACAAATAAAAATTTGTGCTTATTTTAAAATATTTCTCCACGATCTTTGTTTGCAGCGAAAACTCATGTTTCAAGCGTTTGCTTGCTCGTTTCATTTAATAAAAACTCGGCTAGAATACTAAATTATTCAAACGCAAACAAAAATTTATTTCATTTTAAAATATTTTTCCGCAATCTTTGTATGCAACGAAAACTCATGTTTCAAGCGTCTGCTTGTTCGTTTCATGTAATAAAAACTGGGCTAGATTTTTCATAAAGAATAAACTAAATTATTCAAACGCAAATCAAAATTTGTTTTCATTTTAAATATTTCGCCACAATCTTTTTTTGCACCTCAAACTCTTGTTTCATGCGTTTGTTTGCTCGTTTCGTCCAAAAAAAATCGGCAAGATTTTTCGTAAAGAATAAACTAAATTATTCAAACGCAAATCAAAATTTGTTTTCATTTTAAAATATTTCTCCACAATCTCTTTTTGCACCTCACACTCATATTTCATGCGTTTGTTTCTCGTTTCATCCAAAAAAAAATCGGCACGATTTTTCGTAAAGAATGATAGTAAATATTAAATTATTCAAATACAAACAAAAACTTGTGTTTATTTTAAAATATTTCTCCACGATGTTTGTTTGCAACGAAAACTCATGTTTCAAGCGTTTGCTTGCTCGTTTCATTTAATAAAAACTCGGCTAGATTTTTCATAAAGAACATACTAAATTATTCAAACGCATACAAAAATTTGTTTTCATTTTAAAATATTTTTCCACAATCTTTGTTTGCAACGAAAACTCATGTTTCGAGCGTTTGCTTGTTCGTTTCATGTAATAAAAACTCGGCTAGATTTTTCATAAAGAATAAACTAAATTATTCAAACGCAAATCAAAATTTGTTTTCATTTTAAAATATTTCGCCACAATCTTTTTTTGCATCTCAAACTAATTTTTCATGGGTTTGTTTGCTCGTTTTATCCAAAAAAAAATCGGCAAGATTTTTCTCAAAGAATAAACTAAATTATTCAAACGCAAATCAAAATTTGTTTTCGTTTTAAAATATTTCTCCACAATCTTTTTTTGCACCTCAAACTCATGTTTCATGCGTTTGTTTCCTCGTTTCATCCAAAAAAAATCGGCACGGTTTTTCGTAATGAATGATAGTAAATATTAAATTATTCAAATACAAACCAAAATATCTGTTTATTTTAAACTATTTCTCCACGATCTTTGTTTGCAACGAAAACTCATGTTTCAAGCGTTTGCTTGCTCGTTTCATTTAATATAAACTCGGCTAGATTTTTCATAAAGAATATACTAAATTATTCAAACGCAAACAAAAATTTGTTTTCATTTTAAAATATTTTTCCACAATCTTTGTATGCAACGAAAACTCATGTTTCAAGCGTTTTCTTGTTCGTTTCGTGTAATAAAAACTCGGCTAGATTTTTCATAAAGAATAAACTAAATTATTCAAACGCAAATCAAAATTTGTTTCCATTTTAAATATTTCGCCACAATCTTTTTTTGCACCTCAAACTCTTGTTTCATGCGTTTGTTTGCTCGTTTCGTCCAAAAAAAATCGGCAAGATTTTTCGTAAAGAATAAACTAAATTATTCAAACACAAATCAAAATTTGTTTTCATTTTAAAATATTTCTCCACAATCTCTTTTTGCACCTCACACTCATGTTTCATGCGTTTGTTTCCTCGTTTCATCCAAAAATAAATCGGCACGATTTTTCGTAAAGAATGATAGTAAATATTAAATTATTCAAATACAAACAAAAATTTGTGTTTATTTTAAAATATTTCTCCACGATCTTTGTTTACGACGAAAACTCATGTTTAAAGCGTTTGCTTGCTCGTTTCATTTAATAAAAACTCGGCTAGATTTTTCATCAAGAATATACTAAATTATTCAAACGCAAACAAAAATTTGTTTTCATTTTAAAATATTTTTCCACAATCTTTGTATGCAACGAAAACTCATGTTTCAAGCATCTGCTTGTTCGTTTCATGTAATAAAAACTCGGCTAGATTTTTCATATAGAATAAACTAAATTATTCAAACGCAAATCAAAATTTGTTTTCATTTTAAAATATTTCGCCACAATCTTTTTTTGCACCTCAAACTCATGTTTCATGCGTTTGTTTGCTCGTTTTATCCAAAAAAAATCGGCAAGATTTTTCGTAAAGAATAAACTAAATTATTCAAACGCAAATCAAAACTTGTTTTCATTTTAAAATATTTCTCCACAATTTTTTTTCGCACCTCTAACTCATGTTTCATGCGTTTGTTTCCTCGTTCCATCCAAAAGAAAATCGGCAGGATTTTTCGTAAAGAATGGTAGTAAATATTAAATTATTCAAATACAAACCAAAACTTGTGTTTATTTTAAAATATTTCTCCACGATCTTTGTTTGCCACGAAAACTCAAGTTTCAAGCGTTTGCCTGCTCGTTTCATTTAATAAAAACTCGGCTAGATTTTTCATAAAGAACATACTAAATTATTCAAACGCAAACAAAAATTGGTTTTCATTTTAAAATATTTTTCCACAATCTTTGTTTGCAACGAAAACTCATGTTTCACGCGTTTGCTTGTTCGTTTCATGTAATAAAAACTCGGCTAGATTTTTAATAAAGAATAAACTAAATTATTCAAACGCAAATCAAAATTTGTTTTCATTTTAAAATATTTCGCCACAATCTTTTTTTGCATCTCAAACTCATGTTTCACGGGTTTGTTTGCTCGTTTTATCCAAAAAAAAATCGGCAAGATTTTTCGTAAAGAATAAACTAAATTATTCAAACGCAAATCAAAATATTTTTCCACAATCTTTGTATGCAACGAAAACTCATGTTTCAAGCATCTGCTTGTTCGTTTCATGTAATAAAAACTCGGCTAGATTTTTCATAAAGAATAAACTAAATTATTCAAACGCAAATCAAAATTTGTTTTCGTTTTAAAATATTTCTCCACAATCTTTTTTTGCACCTCAAACTCATGTTTCATGCGTTTGTTTCCTCGTTTCATCCAAAAAAAAATCGGCACGATTTTTCGTAAAGAATGATAGTAAATATTGAATTATTCAAATACAAACCAAAATTTCTGTTTATTTTAAAGTACTTCTCCACGATCTTTGTTTGCAACGAAAACTCATGTTTCAAGCGTTTGCTTGCTCGTTTCATTTAATAAAAACTCGGCTAGATTTTTCATAAAGAATATACTAAATTATTCAAACGCAAACAAAAATTTGTTTTCGTTTTAAAATATTTTTCCTCAATCTTTGTATGCAACGAAAATTCATGTTTCAAGCGTTTTCTTGTTCGTTTCGTGTAATAAAAACTCGGCTAGATTTTTCATAAAGAATAAACTAAATTATTCAAACGCAAATCAAAATTTGTTTTCATTTTAAATATTTCGCCACAATCTTTTTTTGCACCTCAAACTCTTGTTTCATGCGTTTGTTTGCTCGTTTCGTCCAAAAAAAATCGGCAAGATTTTTCGTAAAGAATAAACTAAATTATTCAAACGCAAATCAAAATTTGTTTTCATTTTAAAATATTTCTCCACAATCTCTTTTTGCACCTCACACTCATATTTCATGCGTTTGTTTCCTCGTTTCATCCAAAAAAAAATCGGCACGATTTTTCGTAAAGAATGATAGTAAATATTAAATAATTCAAATACAAATAAAAATTTGTGCTTATTTTAAAATATTTCTCCACGATCTTTGTTTGCAACGAAAACTCATGTTTCAAGCGTTTGCTTGCTCGTTTCATTTAATAAAAACTCGGCTAGATTTTTCATAAAGAATATACTAAATTATTCAAACGCAAACAAAAATTTATTTCATTTTAAAATATTTTTCCGCAATCTTTGTATGCAACGAAAACTCATGTTTCAAGCGTCTGCTTGTTCGTTTCATGTAATAAAAACTGGGCTAGATTTTTCATAAAGAATAAACTAAATTATTCAAACGCAAATCAAAATTTGTTTTCATTTTAAATATTTCGCCACAATCTTTTTTTGCACCTCAAACTCTTGTTTCATGCGTTTGTTTGCTCGTTTCGTCCAAAAAAAATCGGCAAGATTTTTCGTAAAGAATAAACTAAATTATTCAAACGCAAATCAAAATTTGTTTTCATTTTAAAATATTTCTCCACAATCTCTTTTTGCACCTCACACTCATATTTCATGCGTTTGTTTCTCGTTTCATCCAAAAAAAAATCGGCACGATTTTTCGTAAAGAATGATAGTAAATATTAAATTATTCAAATACAAACAAAAACTTGTGTTTATTTTAAAATATTTCTCCACGATGTTTGTTTGCAACGAAAACTCATGTTTCAAGCGTTTGCTTGCTCGTTTCATTTAATAAAAACTCGGCTAGATTTTTCATAAAGAACATACTAAATTATTCAAACGCATACAAAAATTTGTTTTCATTTTAAAATATTTTTCCACAATCTTTGTTTGCAACGAAAACTCATGTTTCGAGCGTTTGCTTGTTCGTTTCATGTAATAAAAACTCGGCTAGATTTTTCATAAAGAATAAACTAAATTATTCAAACGCAAATCAAAATTTGTTTTCATTTTAAAATATTTCGCCACAATCTTTTTTTGCATCTCAAACTAATGTTTCATGGGTTTGTTTGCTCGTTTTATCCAAAAAAAAATCGGCAAGATTTTTCTCAAAGAATAAACTAAATTATTCAAACGCAAATCAAAATTTGTTTTCGTTTTAAAATATTTCTCCACAATCTTTTTTTGCACCTCAAACTCATGTTTCATGCGTTTGTTTCCTCGTTTCATCCAAAAAAAATCGGCACGGTTTTTCGTAATGAATGATAGTAAATATTAAATTATTCAAATACAAACCAAAATTTCTGTTTATTTTAAACTATTTCTCCACGATCTTTGTTTGCAACGAAAACTCATGTTTCAAGCGTTTGCTCGCTCGTTTCATTTAATATAAACTCGGCTAGATTTTTCATAAAGAATATACTAAATTATTCAAACGCAAACAAAAATTTGTTTTAATTTTAAAATATTTTTCCACAATCTTTGTATGCAACGAAAACTCATGTTTCAAGCGTTTTCTTGTTCGTTTCGTGTAATAAAAACTCGGCTAGATTTTTCATAAAGAATAAACTAAATTATTCAAACGCAAATCAAAATTTGTTTCCATTTTAAATATTTCGCCACAATCTTTTTTTGCACCTCAAACTCTTGTTTCATGCGTTTGTTTGCTCGTTTCGTCCAAAAAAAATCGGCAAGATTTTTCGTAAAGAATAAACTAAATTATTCGAACACAAATCAAAATTTGTTTTCATTTTAAAATATTTCTCCACAATCTCTTTTTGCACCTCACACTCATGTTTCATGCGTTTGTTTCCTCGTTTCATCCAAAAATAAATCGGCACGATTTTTCGTAAAGAATGATAGTAAATATTAAATTATTCAAATACAAACAAAAATTTGTGTTTATTTTAAAATATTTCTCCACGATCTTTGTTTACGACGAAAACTCATGTTTAAAGCGTTTGCTTACTCGTTTCATTTAATAAAGACTCGGCTAGATTTTTCATCAAGAATATACTAAATTATTCAAACGCAAACAAAAATTTGTTTTCATTTTAAAATATTTTTCCACAATCTTTGTATGCAACGAAAACTCATGTTTCAAGCATCTGCTTGTTCGTTTCATGTAATAAAAACTCGGCTAGATTTTTCATATAGAATAAACTAAATTATTCAAACGCAAATCAAAATTTGTTTTCATTTTAAAATATTTCGCCACAATCTTTTTTTGCACCTCAAACTCATGTTTCATGCGTTTGTTTGCTTGTTTTATCCAAAAAAAATCGGCAAGGTTTTTCGTAAAGAACAAACTAAATTATTCAAACGCAAATCAAAACTTATTTTCATTTTAAAATATTTCTCCACAATCTTTTTTCGCACCTCAAACTCATGTTTCATGCGTTTGTTTCCTCGTTCCATCCAAAAGAAAATCGGCAGGATTTTTCGTAAAGAATGGTAGTAAATATTAAATTATTCAAATACAAACCAAAACTTGTGTTTATTTTAAAATATTTCTCCACGATCTTTGTTTGCCACGAAAACTCATGTTTCAAGCGTTTGCTTGCTCGTTTCATTTAATAAAAACACGGCTAGATTTTTCATAAAGAATAAACTAAATTATTCAAACGCAAATCAAAATTTGTTTTCATTTTAAAATATTTCGCCACAATCTTTTTTTGCATCTCAAACTCATGTTTCACGGGTTTGTTTGCTCGTTTTATCCAAAAAAAAATCGGCAAGATTTTTCGTAAAGAATAAACTAAATTATTCAAACGCAAATCAAAATTTGTTTTCCTTTTAAAATATTTCTCCACAATCTTTTTTTGCACCTCAAACTCATGTTTCATGCGTTTGTTTTTCATCCAAAAAAAAATCGGCCCGATTTTTCGTAAAGAATGATAGTAAATATTGAATTATTCAAATACAAACCAAAATTTCTGTTTATTTTAAAATATTTCTCCACGATCTTTGTTTGCAACGAAAACTCATGTTTCAAGCGTTTGCTTGCTCGTTTCATTTAATAAAAACTCGGCTAGATTTTTCATAAAGAATATACTAAATTATTCAAACGCAAACAAAAATTTGTTTTCGTTTTAAAATATTTTTCCTCAATCTTTGTATGCAACGAAAATTCATGTTTCAAGCGTTTTCTTGTTCGTTTCGTGTAATAAAAACTCGGCTAGATTTTTCATAAAGAATAAACTAAATTATTCAAACGCAAATCAAAATTTGTTTTCATTTTAAATATTTCGCCACAATCTTTTTTTGCACCTCAAACTCTTGTTTCATGCGTTTGTTTGCTCGTTTCGTTCAAAAAAAATCGGCAAGATTTTTCGTAAAGAATAAAGTAAATTATTAAAACGCAAATCAAAATTTGTTTTCATTTTAAAATATTTCTCCACAATCTCTTTTTGCACCTCACACTCATATTTCATGCGTTTGTTTCCTCGTTTCATCCAAAAAAAAATCGGCACGATTTTTCGTAAAGAATGATAGTAAATATTACATAATTCAAATACATACAAAAATTTGTGCTTATTGTAAAATATTTCTCAACGATCTTTGTTTGCAACGAAAACTCATGTTTCAAGCGTTTGCTTGCTCGTTTCATTTAATAAAAACTCGGCTAGATTTTTCATAAAGAATATACTAAATTATTCAAACGCAAACAAAAATTTATTTCATTTTAAAATATTTTTCCGCAATCTTTGTATGCAACGAAAACTCATGTTTCAAGCGTCTGCTTGTTCGTTTCATGTAATAAAAACTGGGCTAGATTTTTCATAAAGAATAAACTAAATTATTCAAACGCAAATCAAAATTTGTTTTCATTTTAAAATATTTCGCCACAATCTTTTTTTGCACCTCAAACTCATGTTTCATGCGTTTGTTTGCTCGTTTCGTCCAAAAAAAACCGGCAAGATTTTTCGTAAAGAATAAACTAAATTATTCAAACGCAAATCAAAACTTGTTTTCATTTTAAAATATTTCTCCACAATCTTTTTTCGCACCTCAAACTCATGTTTCATGCGTTTGTTTCCTCGTTCCATCCAAAAGAAAATCGGCACGATTTTTCGTAAAGAATGATAGTAAATATTAAATTATTCAAATACAAACAAAAACTTGTGTTTATTTTAAAATATTTCTCCACGATCTTTGTTTGCAACGAAAACTCATGTTTCAAGCGTTTGCTTGCTCGTTTCATTTAATAAAAACTCGGCTAGATTTTTCATAAAGAACATACTAAATTATTCAAACGCATACAAAAATTTGTTTTCATTTTAAAATATTTTTCCACAATCTTTGTTTGCAACGAAAACTCATGTTTCAAGCGTTTGCTTGTTCGTTTCATGTAATAAAAACTCGGCTAGATTTTTCATAAAGAATAAACTAAATTATTCAAACGCAAATCAAAATTTGTTTTCATTTTAAAATATTTCGCCACAATCTTTTTTTGCATCTCAAACTAATGTTTCATGGGTTTGTTTGCTCGTTTTATCCAAAAAAAAATCGGCAAGATTTTTCTCAAAGAATAAACTAAATTATTCAAACGCAAATCAAAATTTGTTTTCGTTTTAAAATATTTCTCCACAATCTTTTTTTGCACCTCAAACTCATGTTTCATGCGTTTGTTTCCTCGTTTCATCCAAAAAAAATCGGCACGGTTTTTCGTAATGAATGATAGTAAATATTAAATTATTCAAATACAAACCAAAATTTCTGTTTATTTTAAACTATTTCTCCACGATCTTTGTTTGCAACGAAAACTCATGTTTCAAGCGTTTGCTTGCTCGTTTCATTTAATATAAACTCGGCTAGATTTTTCATAAAGAATATACTAAATTATTCAAACGCAAACAAAAATTTGTTTTCATTTTAAAATATTTTTACACAATGTTTGTATGCAACGAAAACTCATGTTTCAAGCGTTTTCTTGTTCGTTTCGTGTAATAAAAACTCGGCTAGATTTTTCATAAAGAATAAACTAAATTATTCAAACGCAAATCAAAATTTGTTTCCATTTTAAATATTTCGCCACAATCTTTTTTTGCACCTCAAACTCTTGTTTCATGCGTTTGTTTGCTCGTTTCGTCCAAAAAAAATCGGCAAGATTTTTCGTAAAGAATAAACTAAATTATTCAAACACAAATCAAAATTTGTTTTCATTTTAAAATATTTCTCCACAATCTCTTTTTGCACCTCACACTCATGTTTCATGCGTTTGTTTCCTCGTTTCATCCAAAAATAAATCGGCCCGATTTTTCGTAAAGAATGATAGTAAATATTAAATTATTCAAATACAAACAAAAATTTGTGTTTATTTTAAAATATTTCTCCACGATCTTTGTTTACGACGAAAACTCATGTTTAAAGCGTTTGCTTGCTCGTTTCATTTAATAAAGACTCGGCTAGATTTTTCATCAAGAATATACTAAATTATTCAAACGCAAACAAAAATTTGTTTTCATTTTAAAATATTTTTCCACAATCTTTGTATGCAACGAAAACTCATGTTTCAAGCATCTGCTTGTTCGTTTCATGTAATAAAAACTCGGCTAGATTTTTCATATAGAATAAACTAAATTATTCAAACGCAAATCAAAATTTGTTTTCATTTTAAAATATTTCGCCACAATCTTTTTTTGCACCTCAAACTCATGTTTCATGCGTTTGTTTGCTCGTTTTATCCAAAAAAAATCGGCAAGATTTTTCGTAAAGAACAAACTAAATTATTCAAACGCAAATCAAAACTTGTTTTCATTTTAAAATATTTCTCCACAATCTTTTTTCGCACCTCAAACTCATGTTTCATGCGTTTGTTTCCTCGTTCCATCCAAAAGAAAATCGGCAGGATTTTTCGTAAAGAATGGTAGTAAATATTAAATTATTCAAATACAAACCAAAACTTGTGTTTATTTTAAAATATTTCTCCACGATCTTTGTTTGCCACGAAAACTCATGTTTCAAGCGTTTGCTTGCTCGTTTCATTTAATAAAAACACGGCTAGATTTTTCATAAAGAATAAACTAAATTATTCAAACGCAAATCAAAATTTGTTTTCATTTTAAAATATTTCGCCACAATCTTTTTTTGCATCTCAAACTCATGTTTCACGGGTTTGTTTGCTCGTTTTATCCAAAAAAAAATCGGCAAGATTTTTCGTAAAGAATAAACTAAATTATTCAAACGCAAATCAAAATTTGTTTTCCTTTTAAAATATTTCTCCACAATCTTTTTTTGCACCTCAAACTCATGTTTCATGCGTTTGTTTCCTCGTTTCATCCAAAAAAAAATCGACTCGATTTTTCGTAAAGAATGATAGTAAATATTGAATTATTCAAATACAAACCAAAATTTCTGTTTATTTTAAAATATTTCTCGACGATCTTTGTTTGCAACGAAAACTCATGTTTCAAGCGTTTGCTTGCTCGTTTCATTTAATAAAAACTCGGCTAGATTTTTCATAAAGAATATACTAAATTATTCAAACGCAAACAAAAATTTGTTTTCGTTTTAAAATATTTTTCCTCAATCTTTGTATGCAACGAAAATTCATGTTTCAAGCGTTTTCTTGTTCGTTTCGTGTAATAAAAACTCTGCTAGATTTTTCATAAAGAATAAACTAAATTATTCAAACGCAAATCAAAATTTGTTTTCATTTTAAATATTTCGCCACAATCTTTTTTTGCACCTCAAACTCTTGTTTCATGCGTTTGTTTGCTCGTTTCGTCCAAAAAAAATCGGCAAGATTTTTCGTAAAGAATAAAGTAAATTATTAAAACGCAAATCAAAATTTGTTTTCATTTTAAAATATTTCTCCACAATCTCTTTTTGCACCTCACACTCATATTTCATGCGTTTGTTTCCTCGTTTCATCCAAAAAAAAATCGGCACGATTTTTCGTAAAGAATGATAGTAAATATTAAATAATTCAAATACAAACAAAAATTTGTGCTTATTTTAAAATATTTCTCCACGATCTTTGTTTGCCACGAAAACTCATGTTTCAAGCGTTTGCTTGCTCGTTTCATTTAATAAAAACTCGGCTAGATTTTTCATAAAGAATATACTAAATTATTCAAACGCAAACAAAAATTTATTTCATTTTAAAATATTTTTCCGCAATCTTTGTATGCAACGAAAACTCATGTTTCAAGCGTCTGCTTGTTCGTTTCATGTAATAAAAACTGGGCTAGATTTTTCATAAAGAATAAACTAAATTATTCAAACGCAAATCAAAATTTGTTTTCATTTTAAAATATTTCGCCACAATCTTTTTTTGCACCTCAAACTCATGTTTCATGCGTTTGTTTGCTCGTTTTGTCCAAAAAAAACCGGCAAGATTTTTCGTAAAGAATAAACTAAATTATTCAAACGCAAATCAAAACTTGTTTTCATTTTAAAATATTTCTCCACAATCTTTTTTCGCACCTCAAACTCATGTTTCATGCGTTTGTTTCCTCGTTCCATCCAAAAGAAAATCGGCACGATTTTTCGTAAAGAATGATAGTAAATATTAAATTATTCAAATACAAACAAAAACCTGTGTTTATTTTAAAATATTTCTCCACGATCTTTGTTTGCAACGAAAACTCATGTTTCAAGCGTTTGCTTGCTCGTTTCATTTAATAAAAACTCGGCTAGATTTTTCATAAAGAATAAACTAAATTATTCAAACGCAAATCAAAATTTGTTTTCATTTTAAAATATTTCTCCACAATCTCTTTTTGCACCTCACACTCATGTTTCATGCGTTTGTTTCCTCGTTTCATCCAAAAATAAATCGGCACGATTTTTCGTAAAGAATGATAGTAAATATTAAATTATTCAAATACAAACAAAAATTTGTGTTTATTTTAAAATATTTCTCCACGATCTTTGTTTACGACGAAAACTCATGTTTAAAGCGTTTGCTTGCTCGTTTCATTTAATAAAGACTCGGCTAGATTTTTCATCAAGAATATACTAAATTATTCAAACGCAAACAAAAATTTGTTTTCATTTTAAAATATTTTTCCACAATCTTTGTATGCAACGAAAACTCATGTTTCAAGCATCTGCTTGTTCGTTTCATGTAATAAAAACTCGGCTAGATTTTTCATATAGAATAAACTAAATTATTCAAACGCAAATCAAAATTTGTTTTCATTTTAAAATATTTCGCCACAATCTTTTTTTGCACCTCAAACTAATGTTTCATGGGTTTGTTTGCTCGTTTTATCCAAAAAAAAATCGGCAAGATTTTTCTCAAAGAATAAACTAAATTATTCAAACGCAAATCAAAATTTGTTTTCGTTTTAAAATATTTCTCCACAATCTTTTTTTGCACCTCAAACTCATGTTTCATGCGTTTGTTTCCTCGTTTCATCCAAAAAAAATCGGCACGGTTTTTCGTAATGAATGATAGTAAATATTAAATTATTCAAATACAAACCAAAATTTCTGTTTATTTTAAACTATTTCTCCACGATCTTTGTTTGCAACGAAAACTCATGTTTCAAGCGTTTGCTTGCTCGTTTCATTTAATATAAACTCGGCTAGATTTTTCATAAAGAATATACTAAATTATTCAAACGCAAACAAAAATTTGTTTTAATTTTAAAATATTTTTCCACAATCTTTGTATGCAACGAAAACTCATGTTTCAAGCGTTTTCTTGTTCGTTTCGTGTAATAAAAACTCGGCTAGATTTTTCATAAAGAATAAACTAAATTATTCAAACGCAAATCAAAATTTGTTTCCATTTTAAATATTTCGCCACAATCTTTTTTTGCACCTCAAACTCTTGTTTCATGCGTTTGTTTGCTCGTTTCGTCCAAAAAAAATCGGCAAGATTTTTCGTAAAGAATAAACTAAATTATTCAAACACAAATCAAAATTTGTTTTCATTTTAAAATATTTCTCCACAATCTCTTTTTGCACCTCACACTCATGTTTCATGCGTTTGTTTCCACGTTTCATCCAAAAATAAATCAGCACGATTTTTCGTAAAGAATGATAGTAAATATTAAATTATTCAAATACAAACAAAAATTTGTGTTTATTTTAAAATATTTCTCCACGATCTTTGTTTACGACGAAAACTCATGTTTAAAGCGTTTGCTTGCTCGTTTCATTTAATAAAGACTCGGCTAGATTTTTCATCAAGAATATACTAAATTATTCAAACGCAAACAAAAATTTGTTTTCATTTTAAAATATTTTTCCACAATCTTTGTATGCAACGAAAACTCATGTTTCAAGCATCTGCTTGTTCGTTTCATGTAATAAAAACTCGGCTAGATTTTTCATATAGAATAAACTAAATTATTCAAACGCAAATCAAAATTTGTTTTCATTTTAAAATATTTCGCCACAATCTTTTTTTGCACCTCAAACTCATGTTTCATGCGTTTGTTTGCTCGTTTTATCCAAAAAAAATCGGCAAGATTTTTCGTAAAGAACAAACTAAATTATTCAAGCGCAAATCAAAACTTGTTTTTATTTTAAAATATTTCTCCACAATCTTTTTTCGCACCTCAAACTCATGTTTCATGCGTTTGTTTCCTCGTTCGATCCAAAAGAAAATCGGCAGGATTTTTCGTAAAGAATGGTAGTAAATATTAAATTATTCAAATACAAACCAAAACTTGTGTTTATTTTAAAATATTTCTCCACGATCTTTGTTTGCCACGAAAACTCATGTTTCAAGCGTTTGCTTGCTCGTTTCATTTAATAAAAACACGGCTAGATTTTTCATAAAGAATAAACTAAATTATTCAAACGCAAATCAAAATTTGTTTTCATTTTAAAATATTTCGCCACAATCTTTTTTTGCATCTCAAACTCATGTTTCACGGGTTTGTTTGCTCGTTTTATCCAAAAAAAAATCGGCAAGATTTTTCGTAAAGAATAAACTAAATTATTCAAACGCAAATCAAAATTTGTTTTCCTTTTAAAATATTTCTCCACAATCTTTTTTCGCACCTCAAACTCATGTTTCATGCGTTTGTTTCCTCGTTTCATCCAAAAAAAAATCGGCCCGATTTTTCGTAAAGAATGATAGTAAATATTGAATTATTCAAATACAAACCAAAATTTCTGTTTATTTTAAAATATTTCTCCACGATCTTTGTTTGCAACGAAAACTCATGTTTCAAGCGTTTGCTTGCTCGTTTCATTTAATAAAAACTCGGCTAGATTTTTCATAAAGAATATACTAAATTATTCAAACGCAAACAAAAATTTGTTTTCGTTTTAAAATATTTTTCCTCAATCTTTGTATGCAACGAAAATTCATGTTTCAAGCGTTTTCTTGTTCGTTTCGTGTAATAAAAACTCGGCTAGATTTTTCATAAAGAATAAACTAAATTATTCAAACGCAAATCAAAATTTGTTTTCATTTTAAATATTTCGCCACAATCTTTTTTTGCACCTCAAACTCTTGTTTCATGCGTTTGTTTGCTCGTTTCGTCCAAAAAAAATCGGCAAGATTTTTCGTAAAGAATAAAGTAAATTATGAAAACGCAAATCAAAATTTGTTTTCATTTTAAAATATTTCTCCACAATCTCTTTTTGCACCTCACACTCATATTTCATGCGTTTGTTTCCTCGTTTCATCCAAAAAAAAATCGGCACGATTTTTCGTAAAGAATGATAGTAAATATTAAATAATTCAAATACAAACAAAAATTTGTGCTTATTTTAAAATATTTCTCCACGATCTTTGTTTGCAACGAAAACTCATGTTTCAAGTGTTTGCTTGCTCGTTTCATTTAATAAAAACTCGGCTAGTTTTTTCATAAACAATAGACTAAATTATTCAAACGCAAACAAAAATTTATTTCATTTTAAAATATTTTTCCGCAATCTTTGTATGCAACGAAAACTCATGTTTCAAGCGTCTGCTTGTTCGTTTCATGTAATAAAAACTGGGCTAGATTTTTCATAAAGAATAAACTAAATTATTCAAACGCAAATCAAAATTTGTTTTCATTTTAAAATATTTCGCCACAATCTTTTTTTGCACCTCAAACTCATGTTTCATGCGTTTGTTTGCTCGTTTTGTCCAAAAAAAACCGGCAAGATTTTTCGTAAAGAATAAACTAAATTATTCAAACGCAAATCAAAACTTGTTTTCAATTTAAAATATTTCTCCACAATCTTTTTTCGCACCTCAAACTCATGTTTCATGCGTTTGTTTCCTCGTTCCATCCAAAAGAAAATCGGCACGATTTTTCGTAAAGAATGATAGTAAATATTAAATTATTCAAATACAAACCAAAACTTGTGTTTATTTTAAAATATTTCTCCACGATCTTTGTTTGCAACGAAAACTCATGTTTCAAGCGTTTGCTTGCTCGTTTCATTTAATAAAAACTCGGCTAGATTTTTCATAAAGAACATACTAAATTATTCAAACGCATACAAAAATTTGTTTTCATTTTAAAATATTTTTCCACAATCTTTGTTTGCAACGAAAACTCTTGTTTCGAGCGTTTGCTTGTTCGTTTCATGTAATAAAAACTCGGCTAGATTTTTCATAAAGAATAAACTAAATTATTCAAACGCAAATCAAAATTTGTTTTCATTTTAAAATATTTCGCCACAATCTTTTTTTGCATCTCAAACTAATGTTTCATGGGTTTGTTTGCTCGTTTTATCCAAAAAAAAATCGGCAAGATTTTTCGTAACGAATAAACTAAATTATTCAAACGCAAATCAAAATTTGTTTTCGTTTTAAAATATTTCTCCACAATCTTTTTTCGCACCTCAAACTCATGTTTCATGCGTTTGTTTCCTCGTTTCATCCAAAAAAAATCGGCACGGTTTTTCGTAATGAATGATAGTAAATATTAAATTATTCAAATACAAACCAAAATTTCTGTTTATTTTAAACTATTTCTCCACGATCTTTGTTTGCAACGAAAACTCATGTTTCAAGCGTTTGCTTGCTCGTTTCATTTAATAAAAACTCGGCTAGATTTTTCATAAAGAATATACTAAATTATTCAAACGCAAACAAAAATTTGTTTTCGTTTTAAAATATTTTTCCTCAATCTTTGTATGCAACGAAAATTCATGTTCCAAGCGTTTTCTTGTTCGTTTCGTGTAATAAAAACTCGGCTAGATTTTTCATAAAGAATAAACTAAATTATTCAAACGCAAATCAAAATTTGTTTTCATTTTAAATATTTCGCCACAATCTTTTTTTGCACCTCAAACTCTTGTTTCATGCGTTTGTTTGCTCGTTTCGTCCAAAAAAAATCGGCAAGATTTTTCGTAAAGAATAAACTAAATTATTCAAACGCAAATCAAAATTTTTTTTCATTTTAAAATATTTCTCCACAATCTCTTTTTGCACCTCACACTCATATTTCATGCGTTTGTTTCCTCGTTTCGTCCAAAAAAAAATCGGCACGATTTTTCGTAAAGAATGATAGTAAATATTAAATAATTCAAATACAAACAAAAATTTGTGCTTATTTTAAAATATTTCTCCAAGATCTTTGTTTGCAACGAAAACTCATGTTTCAAGCGTTTGCTTGCTCGTTTCATTTAATAAAAACTCGGCTAGATTTTTCATAAAGAATATACTAAATTATTCAAACGCAAACAAAAATTTATTTCATTTTAAAATATTTTTCCGCAATCTTTGTATGCAACGAAAACTCATGTTTCAAGCGTCTGCTTGTTCGTTTCATGTAATAAAAACTGGGCTAGATTTTTCATAAAGAATAAACTAAATTATTCAAACGCAAATCAAAATTTGTTTTCATTTTAAAATATTTCGCCACAATCTTTTTTTGCACCTCAAACTCATGTTTCATGTGTTTGTTTGCTCGTTTTATCCAAAAAAAATCGGCAAGATTTTTCGTAAAGAATAAACTAAATTATTCAAACGCAAATCAAAACTTGTTTTCATTTTAAAATATTTCTCCACAATCTTTTTTCGCACCTCAAACTCATGTTTCATGCGTTTGTTTCCTCGTTCCATCCAAAAGAAAATCGGCAGGATTTTTCGTAAAGAATGGTAGTAAATATTAAATTATTCAAATACAAACCAAAACTTGTGTTTATTTTAAAATATTTCTCCACGATCTTTGTTTGCCACGAAAACTCAAGTTTCAAGCGTTTGCCTGCTCGTTTCATTTAATAAAAACTCGGCTAGATTTTTCATAAAGAACATACTAAATTATTCAAACGCAAACAAAAATTGGTTTTCATTTTAAAATATTTTTCCACAATCTTTGTTTGCAACGAAAACTCATGTTTCAAGCGTTTGCTTGTTCGTTTCATGTAATAAAAACTCGTCTAGATTTTTCATAAAGAATAAACTAAATTATTCAAACGCAAATCAAAATTTGTTTTCATTTTAAAATATTTCGCCACAATCTTTTTTTGCATCTCAAACTCATGTTTCACGGGTTTGTTTGCTCGTTTTATCCAAAAAAAAATCGGCAAGATTTTTCGTAAAGAATAAACTAAATTATTCAAACGCAAATCAAAATATTTTTCCACAATCTTTGTATGCAACGAAAACTCATGTTTCAAGCATCTGCTTGTTCGTTTCATGTAATAAAAACTCGGCTAGATTTTTCATAAAGAATAAACTAAATTATTCAAACGCAAATCAAAATTTGTTTTCGTTTTAAAATATTTCTCCACAATCTTTTTTTGCACCTCAAACTCATGTTTCATGCGTTTGTTTCCTCGTTTCATCCAAAAAAAAATCGGCACGATTTTTCGTAAAGAATGATAGTAAATATTGAATTATTCAAATACAAACCAAAATTTCTGTTTATTTTAAAATATTTCTCCACGATCTTTGTTTCCAACGAAAACTCATGTTTCAAGCGTTTGCTTGCTCGTTTCATTTAATAAAAACTCGGCTAGATTTTTCATAAAGAATATACTAAATTATTCAAACGCAAACAAAAATTTGTTTTCGTTTTAAAATATTTTTCCTCAATCTTTGTATGCAACGAAAATTCATGTTTCAAGCGTTTTCTTGTTCGTTTCGTGTAATAAAAACTCGGCTAGATTTTTCATAAAGAATAAACTAAATTATTCAAACGCAAATCAAAATTTGTTTTCATTTTAAATATTTCGCCACAATCTTTTTTTGCACCTCAAACTCTTGTTTCATGCGTTTGTTTGCTCGTTTCGTCCAAAAAAAATCGGCAAGATTTTTCGTAAAGAATAAACTAAATTATTCAAACGCAAATCAAAATTTGTTTTCATTTTAAAATATTTCTCCACAATCTCTTTTTGCACCTCACACTTATATTTCATGCGTTTGTTTCCTCGTTTCATCCAAAAAAAAATCGGCACGATTTTTCGTAAAGAATGATAGTAAATATTAAATAATTCAAATACAAACAAAAATTTGTGCTTATTTTAAAATATTTCTCCACGATCTTTGTTTGCAACGAAAACTCATGTTTCAAGCGTTTGCTTGCTCGTTTCATTTAATAAAAACTCGGCTAGATTTTTCATAAAGAATATACTAAATTATTCAAACGCAAACAAAAATTTATTTCATTTTAAAATATTTTTCCGCAATCTTTGTATGCAACGAAAACTCATGTTTCAAGCGTCTGCTTGTTCGTTTCATGTAATAAAAACTGGGCTAGATTTTTCATAAAGAATAAACTAAATTATTCAAACGCAAATCAAAATTTGTTTTCATTTTAAAATATTTCGCCACAATCTTTTTTTGCACCTCAAACTCATGTTTCATGCGTTTGTTTGCTCGTTTTGTCCAAAAAAAACCGGTAAGATTTTTCGTAAAGAATAAACTAAATTATTCAAACGCAAATCAAAACTTGTTTTCATTTTAAAATATTTCTCCACAATCTTTTTTCGCACCTCAAACTCATGTTTCATGCGTTTGTTTCCTCGTTCCATCCAAAAGAAAATCGGCACGATTTTTCGTAAAGAATGATAGTAAATATTAAATTATTCAAATACAAACCAAAACTTGTGTTTATTTTAAAATATTTCTCCACGATCTTTGTTTGCAACAAAAACTCATGTTTCAAGCGTTTGCTTGCTCGTTTCATTTAATAAAAACTCGGCTAGATTTTTCATAAAAAACATACTAAATTATTCAAACGCATACAAAAATTTGTTTTCATTTTAAAATATTTTTCCACAATCTTTGTTTGCAATGAAAACTCATGTTTCAAGCGTTTGCTTGTTCGTTTCATGTAATAAAAACTCGGCTAGATTTTTCATAAAGAATAAACTAAATTATTCAAACGCAAATCAAAATTTGTTTTCATTTTAAAATATTTCGCCACAATCTTTTTTTGCATCTCAAACTAATGTTTCATGGGTTTGTTTGCTCGTTTTATCCAAAAAAAAATCGGCAAGATTTTTCGTAACGAATAAACTAAATTATTCAAACGCAAATCAAAATTTGTTTTCGTTTTAAAATATTTCTCCACAATCTTTTTTCGCACCTCAAACTCATGTTTCATGCGTTTGTTTCCTCGTTTCATCCAAAAAAAATCGGCACGGTTTTTCGTAATGAATGATAGTAAATATTAAATTATTCAAATACAAACCAAAATTTCTGTTTATTTTAAACTATTTCTCCACGATCTTTGTTTGCAACGAAAACTCATGTTTCAAGCGTTTGCTTGCTCGTTTCATTTAATAAAAACTCGGCTAGATTTTTCATAAAGAATATACTAAATTATTCAAACGCAAACAAAAATTTGTTTTCGTTTTAAAATTTTTTTCCTCAATCTTTGTATGCAACGAAAATTCATGTTTCAAGCGTTTTCTTGTTCGTTTCGTGTAATAAAAACTCGGCTAGATTTTTCATAAAGAATAAACTAAATTATTCAAACGCAAATCAAAATTTGTTTTCATTTTAAATATTTCGCCACAATCTTTTTTTGCACCTCAAACTCTTGTTTCATGCGTTTGTTTGCTCGTTTCGTCCAAAAAAAATCGGCAAGATTTTTCGTAAAGAATAAACTAAATTATTCAAACGCAAATCAAAATTTGTTTTCATTTGAAAATATTTCTCCACAATCTCTTTTTGCACCTCACACTCATATTTCATGCGTTTGTTTCCTCGTTTCATCCAAAAAAAAATCGGCACGATTTTTCGTAAAGAATGATAGTAAATATTAAATAATTCAAATACAAACAAAAATTTGTGCTTATTTTAAAATATTTCTCCAAGATCTTTGTTTGCAACGAATACTCATGTTTCAAGCGTTTGCTTGCTCGTTTCATTTAATAAAAACTCGGCTAGATTTTTCATAAAGAATATACTAAATTATGCAAACGCAAACAAAAATTTATTTCATTTTAAAATATTTTTCCGCAATCTTTGTATGCAACGAAAACTCATGTTTCAAGCGTCTGCTTGTTCGTTTCATGTAATAAAAACTGGGCTAGATTTTTCATAAAGAATAAACTAAATTATTCAAACGCAAATCAAAATTTGTTTTCATTTTAAAATATTTCGCCACAATCTTTTTTTGCACCTCAAACTCATGTTTCATGCGTTTGTTTGCTCGTTTTATCCAAAAAAAATCGGCAAGATTTTTCGTAAAGAATAAACTAAATTATTCAAACGCAAATCAAAACTTGTTTTCATTTTAAAATATTTCTCCACAATCTTTTTTCGCACCTCAAACTCATGTTTCATGCGTTTGTTTCCTCGTTCCATCCAAAAGAAAATCGGCAGGATTTTTCGTAAAGAATGGTAGTAAATATTTAATTATTCAAATACAAACCAAAACTTGTGTTTATTTTAAAATATTTCTCCACGATCTTTGTTTGCCACGAAAACTCAAGTTTCAAGCGTTTGCCTGCTCGTTTCATTTAATAAAAACTCGGCTAGATTTTTCATAAAGAACATACTAAATTATTCAAACGCAAACAAAAATTGGTTTTCATTTTAAAATATTTTTCCACAATCTTTGTTTGCAACGAAAACTCATGTTTCAAGCGTTTGCTTGTTCGTTTCATGTAATAAAAACTCGGCTAGATTTTTCATAAAGAATAAACTAAATTATTCAAACGCAAATCAAAATTTGTTTTCATTTTAAAATATTTCGCCACAATCTTTTTTTGCATCTCAAACTCATGTTTCACGGGTTTGTTTGCTCGTTTTATCCAAAAAAAAATCGGCAAGATTTTTCGTAAAGAATAAACTAAATTATTCAAACGCAAATCAAAATATTTTTCCACAATCTTTGTATGCAACGAAAACTCATGTTTCAAGCATCTGCTTGTTCGTTTCATGTAATAAAAACTCGGCTAGATTTTTCATAAAGAATAAACTAAATTATTCAAACGCAAATCAAAATTTGTTTTCGTTTTAAAATATTTCTCCACAATCTTTTTTTGCACCTCAAACTCATGTTTCATGCGTTTGTTTCCTCGTTTCATCCAAAAAAAAATCGGCACGATTATTCGTAAAGAATGATAGTAAATATTGAATTATTCAAATACAAACCAAAATTTCTGTTTATTTTAAAATATTTCTCCACGATCTTTGTTTGCAACGAAAACTCATGTTTCAAGCGTTTGCTTGCTCGTTTCATTTAATAAAAACTCGGCTAGATTTTTCATAAAGAATATACTAAATTATTCAAACGCAAACAAAAATTTGTTTTCGTTTTAAAATATTTTTCCTCAATCTTTGTATGCAACGAAAATTCATGTTTCAAGCGTTTTCTTGTTCGTTTCGTGTAATAAAAACTCGGCTAGATTTTTCATAAAGAATAAACTAAATTATTCAAACGCAAATCAAAATTTGTTTTCATTTTAAATATTTCGCCACAATCTTTTTTTGCACCTCAAACTCTTGTTTCATGCGTTTGTTTGCTCGTTTCGTCCAAAAAAAATCGGCAAGATTTTTCGTAAAGAATAAACTAAATTATTCAAACGCAAATCAAAATTTGTTTTCATTTTAAAATATTTCTCCACAATCTCTTTTTGCACCTCACACTCATATTTCATGCGTTTGTTTCCTCGTTTCATCCAAGAAAAAATCGGCACGATTTTTCGTAAAGAATGATAGTAAATATTAAATAATTCAAATACAAACAAAAATTTGTGCTTATTTTAAAATATTTCTCCACGATCTTTGTTTGCAACGAAAACTCACGTTTCAAGCGTTTGCTTGCTCGTTTCATTTAATAAAAACTCGGCTAGATTTTTCATAAAGAATATACTAAATTATTCAAACGCAAACAAAAATTTATTTCATTTTAAAATATTTTTCCGCAATCTTTGTATGCAACGAAAACTCATGTTTCAAGCGTCTGCTTGTTCGTTTCATGTAATAAAAACTGGGCTAGATTTTTCATAAAGAATAAACTAAATTATTCAAACGCAAATCAAAATTTGTTTTCATTTTAAAATATTTCGCCTCAATCTTTTTTTGCACCTCAAACTCATGTTTCATGCGTTTGTTTGCTCGTTTTATCCAAAAAAAATCGGCAAGATTTTTCGTAAAGAATAAACTAAATTATTCAAACGCAAATCAAAACTTGTTTTCATTTTAAAATATTTCTCCACAATCTTTTTTCGCACCTCAAACTCATGTTTCATGCGTTTGTTTCCTCGTTCCATCCAAAAGAAAATCGGCAGGATTTTTCGTAAAGAATGGTAGTAAATATTAAATTATTCAAATACAAACCAAAACTTGTGTTTATTTTAAAATATTTCTCCACGATCTTTGTTTGCCACGAAAACTCAAGTTTCAAGCGTTTGCCTGCTCGTTTCATTTAATAAAAACTCGGCTAGATTTTTCATAAAGAACATACTAAATTATTCAAACGCAAACAAAAATTGGTTTTCATTTTAAAATATTTTTCCACAATCTTTGTTTGCAACGAAAACTCATGTTTCAAGCGTTTGCTTGTTCGTTTCATGTAATAAAAACTCGGCTAGATTTTTCATAAAGAATAAACTAAATTATTCAAACGCAAATCAAAATTTGTTTTCATTTTAAAATATTTCGCCACAATCTTTTTTTGCATCTCAAACTCATGTTTCACGGGTTTGTTTGCTCGTTTTGTCCAAAAAAAAATCGGCAAGATTTTTCGTAAAGAATAAACTAAATTATTCAAACGCAAATCAAAATATTTTTCCACAATCTTTGTATGCAACGAAAACTCATGTTTCAAGCATCTGCTTGTTCGTTTCATGTAATAAAAACTCGGCTAGATTTTTCATAAAGAATAAACTAAATTATTCAAACGCAAATCAAAATTTGTTTTCGTTTTAAAATATTTCTCCACAATCTTTTTTTGCACCTCAAACTCATGTTTCATGCGTTTGTTTCCTCGTTTCATCCAAAAAAAAATCGGCACGATTATTCGTAAAGAATGATAGTAAATATTGAATTATTCAAATACAAACCAAAATTTCTGTTTATTTTAAAATATTTCTCCACGATCTTTGTTTGCAACGAAAACTCATGTTTCAAGCGTTTGCTTGCTCGTTTCATTTAATAAAAACTCGGCTAGATTTTTCATAAAGAATATACTAAATTATTCAAACGCAAACAAAAATTTGTTTTCGTTTTAAAATATTTTTCCTCAATCTTTGTATGCAACGAAAATTCATGTTTCAAGCGTTTTCTTGTTCGTTTCGTGTAATAAAAACTCGGCTAGATTTTTCATAAAGAATAAACTAAATTATTCAAACGCAAATCAAAATTTGTTTTCATTTTAAATATTTCGCCACAATCTTTTTTTGCACCTCAAACTCTTGTTTCATGCGTTTGTTTGCTCGTTTCGTCCAAAAAAAATCGGCAGGATTTTTCGTAAAGAATAAACTAAATTATTCAAACGCAAATCAAAATTTGTTTTCATTTTAAAATATTTCTCCACAATCTCTTTTTGCACCTCACACTCATATTTCATGCGTTTGTTTCCTCGTTTCATCCAAACAAAAATCGGCACGATTTTTCGTAAAGAATGATAGTAAATATTAAATAATTCAAATACAAACAAAAATTTGTGCTTATTTTAAAATATTTCTCCACGATCTTTGTTTGCAACGAAAACTCATGTTTCAAGCGTTTGCCTGCTCGTTTCATTTAATAAAAACTCGGCTAGATTTTTCATAAAGAATATACTAAATTATTCAAACGCAAACAAAAATTTATTTCATTTTAAAATATTTTTCCGCAATCTTTGTATGCAACGAAAACTCATGTTTCAAGCGTCTGCTTGTTCGTTTCATGTAATAAAAACTGGGCTAGATTTTTCATAAAGAATAAACTAAATTATTCAAACGCAAATCAAAATTTGTTTTCATTTTAAAATATTTCGCCACAATCTTTTTTTGCACCTCAAACTCATGTTTCATGCGTTTGTTTGCTCGTTTTGTCCAAAAAAAACCGGTAAGATTTTTCGTAAAGAATAAACTAAATTATTCAAACGCAAATCAAAACTTGTTTTCATTTTAAAATATTTCTCCACAATCTTTTTTCGCACCTCAAACTCATGTTTCATGCGTTTGTTTCCTCGTTCCATCCAAAAGAAAATCGGCACGATTTTTCGTAAAGAATGATAGTAAATATTAAATTATTCAAATACAAACAAAAACTTGTGTTTATTTTAAAATATTACTCCACGATCTTTGTTTGCAACGAAAACTCATGTTTCAAGCGTTTGCTTGCTCGTTTCATTTAATAAAAACTCGGCTAGATTTTTCATAAAGAACATACTAAATTATTCAAACGCATACAAAAATTTGTTTTCATTTTAAAATATTTTTCCACAATCTTTGTTTGCAACGAAAACTCATGTTTCAAGCGTTTGCTTGTTCGTTTCATGTAATAAAAACTCGGCTAGATTTTTCATAAAGAATAAACTAAATTATTCAAACGCAAATCAAAATTTGTTTTCATTTTAAAATATTTCGCCGCAATCTTTTTTTGCATCTCAAACTAATGTTTCATGGGTTTGTTTGCTCGTTTTATCCAAAAAAAAATCGGCAAGATTTTTCGTAAAGAATAAACTAAATTATTCAAACGCAAATCAAAATTTGTTTTCGTTTTAAAATATTTCTCCACAATCTTTTTTTGCACCTCATACTCATGTTTCATGCGTTTGTTTCCTCGTTTCATCCAAAAAAAATCGGCACGGTTTTTCGTAATGAATGATAGTAAATATTAAATTATTCAAATACAAACCAAAATTTCTGTTTATTTTAAACTATTTCTCCACGATCTTTGTTTGCAACGAAAACTCATGTTTCAAGCGTTTGCTTGCTCGTTTCATTTAATATAAACTCGGCTAGATTTTTCATAAAGAATATACTAAATTATTCAAACGCAAACAAAAATTTGTTTTAATTTTAAAATATTTTTCCACAATCTTTGTATGCAACGAAAACTCATGTTTCAAGCGTTTTCTTGTTCGTTTCGTGTAATAAAAACTCGGCTAGATTTTTCATAAAGAATAAACTAAATTATTCAAACGCAAATCAAAATTTGTTTCCATTTTAAATATTTCGCCACAATCTTTTTTTGCACCTCAAACTCTTGTTTCATGCGTTTGTTTGCTCGTTTCGTCCAAAAAAAATCGGCAAGATTTTTCGTAAAGAATAAACTAAATTATTCAAACACAAATCAAAATTTGTTTTCATTTTAAAATATTTCTCCACAATCTCTTTTTGCACCTCACACTCCTGTTTCATGCGTTTGTTTCCTCGTTTCATCCAAAAATAAATCGGCACGATTTTTCGTAAAGAATGATAGTAAATATTAAATTATTCAAATACAAACAAAAATTTGTGTTTATTTTAAAATATTTCTCCACGATCTTTGTTTACGACGAAAACTCATGTTTAAAGCTTTTGCTTGCTCGTTTCATTTAATAAAGACTCGGCTAGATTTTTCATCAAGAATATACTAAATTATTCAAACGCAGACAAAAATTTGTTTTCATTTTAAAATATTTTTCCACAATCTTTGTAGGCAACGAAAACTCATGTTTCAAGCATCTGCTTGTTCGTTTCATGTAATAAAAACTCGGCTAGATTTTTCATATAGAATAAACTAAATTATTCAAACGCAAATCAAAATTTGTTTTCATTTTAAAATATTTCTCCACAATCTTTTTTTTGCACCTCAAACTCATGTTTCTTGTGTTTGTTTGCTCGTTTCATCCAAAAAAAATCGGCAAGATTTTTCGTAAAGAATGATCCTAAATATTAAATTATTCAAATACAAACCTAAATTTGTGTTTATTTTAAAATATTTCTCCACGATCTTTGTTTGCAACGAAAACTCATGTTTCAAGAGTTTGCTTGCTCATTTCATTTAATAAAAACTCGGCTAGATTTTTCATAAAAAATATACTCAATTATTCAAACGCAAACAAAAATTTGTTTTCATTTTAAAATATATTTCCACAATCTTTGTTTGCAACGAAAACTCATGTTTCAAGCGTTTGCTTGTTTATTTCATGTAATAAAAAATAGGCAAGATTTTTCGTAAAGAATAAACTAAATTATTCAAACGCAAATGAAAATTTGTTTTCATTTTAAAATATTTCTCCACAATCTTTCATTGCAACGAAAACTCATGTTTCAAGCATTTGCTTGTTTGTTTCTTGTAAAAAAAACTAGGCTAGATTTTTCATAAAGATTAAACTAAATTATTCAAACGCAAATCAAAGTTTGTTTTCATTTTAAATTTTTCCTCCACAATCTTTTTTTGCACCTCAAACTCATGTTTCATGCGTTTGTTTGCTCGTTTCATCCAAAAAAATATCGGCACGGTTTTTCGTAAAGAATGATCCTAAATATTAAATTATTCAAATACAAACCAAAATTTGTGTTTATTTTAAAATATTTCTCCACGATCTTTGTTTGCAACGAAAACTCATGTTTCAAGAGTTTGCTTACTCATTTCATTTAATAAAAACTCGGCAAGATTTTTCATAAAGAATATACTAAATTATTCAAACGCAAACAAAAATTTGTTTTAATTTTAAAATATATTTCCACAATCTTTGTTTGCAACGAAAACACATGTTTCAAGCGTTTGCTTGTTTATTTCATGTAATAAAAAATCGGCAAGATTTTTCGTAAAGAATAAACGAAATTATTCAAACGCAAATCAAAATTTGTTTTCATTTTAAAATATTTCTCCACAATCTTTCTTTGCAACGAAAACACATGTTTCAAGCATTTGCTTGTTTGTTTCTTGTAAAAAAAACTCGGCTAGATTTTTCATAAAAAATAAACTAAATTATTCAAACGCAAATCAAAGTTTGTTTTCATTTTAAAATTTTTCTCCACAATCTTTTTTTTGAACCTCAAACTCACGTTTCATGCGTTTGTTTGCTCGTTTTATCCAAAAAAAAATCGGCACGGTTTTTCGTAAAGAATGATCCTAAATATTAAATTATTCAAATACAAGCCAAAATTTGTGTTTATCTCCACGATCTTTGTTTGCAACGAAAACTCATGTTTCAAGAGTTTGCTTACTGATTTCATTTAATAAAAACTCGGCTAGATTTTTCATAAAGAATATACTAAATTATTCAAACGCAAACAAAAATTTGTTTTCATTTTAAAATATATTTCCACAATCTTTGTTTGCAACGAAAACTCATGTTTCAAGCGTTTGCTTGTTTATTTCATGTAATAAAAAATAGGCAAGATTTTTCGTAAAGAATAAACTAAATTATTCAAACGCAAATCAAAATTTGTTTTCATTTTAAAATATTTCTCCACAATCTTTCTTTGCAACGAAAACTCATGTTTCAAGCATTTGCTTGTTTGTTTCTTGTAAAAAAAACTCGGCTAGATTTTTCATAAAGAATAAACTAAATTATTCAAACGCAAATCGAAGTTTGTTTTCATTTTAAAATTTTTCTCCACAATCTTTTTTTGCACCTCAAACTCATGTTTCATGCGTTTGTTTGCTCGTTTCATCCAAAACAATATCGGCACGGTTTTTCGTAAAGAATGATACTAAATATTAAATTATTCAAATACAAACCAAAATTTGTGTTTATTTTAAAATATTTCTTCACGATCTTCGTTTGCAACGAAAACTCATGTTTCAAGCGTTTGCTTGCTCATTTCGTTTAATAAAAACTCGGCTAGATTTTTCATAGAGAATATACTAAATTATTCAAACGCAAACAAAAATTTGTTTTCATTTTAAAATATTTTTCCACAATCTTTGTTTGCAACGAAAACTCATGTTTCAAGCGTTTGCATGTTCGTTTCATGTAATAAAAACTCGGCTAGATTTTTCATAAAGAATAAACTAAATTATTCAAACGCAAATCAAAGTTTGTTTTCATTTGAAAATATTTCTCCACAATCTATTTTTGCACCTCAAACTCATGTTTCATGCGTTTGTTTGCTCGTTTCATTCAACAAAAATTCGGCAAGATTTTTCGTAAAGAATAAACTAAATTATTCAAACGCAAATCAAAATTTGTTTTCATTTTAAAATATTTCTCCACAATCTTTTTTTCGCACCTCAAACTCATGTTTCTTGTGTTTGTTTGCTCGTTTCATCCAAAAAAAATCGGCAAGATTTTTCGTAAAGAATGATCCTAAATATTAAATTATTCAAATACAAACCAAAATTTGTGTTTATTTTAAAATATTTCTCCACGATCTTTGTTTGCAACGAAAACTCATGTTTCAAGAGTTTGCTTGCTCATTTCATTTAATAAAAACTCGGCTAGATTTTTCATAAAGAATATACTCAATTATTCAAACGCAAACAAAAATTTGTTTTCATTTTAAAATATATTTCCACAATCTTTGTTTGCAACGAAAACTCATGTTTCAAGCGTTTGCTTGTTTATTTCATGTAATAAAAAATAGGCAAGATTTTTCGTAAAGAATAAACTATATTATTCAAACGCAAATGAAAATTTGTTTTCATTTTAAAATATTTCTCCACAATCTTTCTTTGCAACGAAAACTCATGTTTCAAGCATTTGCTTGTTTGTTTCTTGTAAAAAAAACTAGGCTAGATTTTTCATAAAGAATAAACTAAATTATTCAAACGCAAATCAAAGATTGTTTTCATTTTAAATTTTTCCTCCACAATCTTTTCTTGCACCTCAAACTCATGTTTCATGCGTTTGTTTGCTCGTTTCATCCAAAAAAATATCGGCACGGTTTTTCGTAAAGAATGATCCTAAATATTAAATTATTCAAATACAAACCAAAATTTGTGTTTATTTTAAAATATTTCTCCACAATCTTTGTTTGCAACGAAAACTCATGTTTCAAGAGTTTGCTTCCTCATTTCATTTAATAAAAACTCGGCTAGATTTTTCATAAAGAATATACTAAATTATTCAAACGCAAACAAAAATTTGTTTTCATTTTAAATTATATTTCCACAATCTTTGTTTGCAATGAAAACTCATGTTTCAAGCGTTTGCTTGTTTATTTCATGTAATAAAAAATCGGCAAGATTTTTCGTAAAGAATAAACTAAATTATTCAAACGCAAATCAAAATTTGTTTTAATTTTAAAATATTTCTCCACAATATTTCTTTGCAACGAAAACTCATGTTTCAAGCATTTGCTTGGTTGTTTCTTGTAAAAAAAACTCGGCTAGATTTTTCATAAAGTATAAACTAAATTATTCAAACGCAAATCAAAATTTGTATTCATTTTAAAATATTTCTCCACAATCTTTTTTTGCTCCTCAAACTCATGTTTCATGCGTTTGTTTGCTCGTTTCATCCAAAAAAAAATCGGCACGGTTTTTCGTAAAGAATGACCCTAAATATTAAATTATTCAAATACAAACAAAAATTTGTGTTTATTTTAAAATATTTCTCCACGATCTTTGTTTGCAACGAAAACTCATGTTTCAAGAGTTTGCTTACTCATTTCCTTTAATAAAAACTCGGCTAGATTTTTCATAAAGAATATACCAAATTATTCAAACGCAAACAAAAATTTGTTTTCATTTTAAAATATATTTCCACAATCTTTCTTTGCAACGAAAACTCATGTTTCAAGCGTTTGATTGTTTATTTCATGTAATAAAAAATCGGTAAGATTTTTCGGAAAGAATAAACTAAATTATTCAAACGCAAATCAAAATTTGTTTTCATTTTAAAATATTTCTCCACAATCTTTCTTTGCAACGAAAACTCATGTTTCAAGCATTTGCTTGTTTGTTTCTTGTAAAAAAAACTCGGCTAGATTTTTCATAAAGAATAAACTAAATTATTCAAATGCAAATCAAAATTTGTTTTCATTTTAAAATATTTCTCCACAATCTTTTATTGCACCTCAAACTCATGTGTCATGCGTTTGTTTGCTCGTTTCATCCAAAAAAAAATCGGCACGGTTTTTCGTAAAGAATGATCCTAAATATTAAATTATTCAAATACAAACCAAAATTTGTGTTTATTTTAAAATATTTCTCCACGATCTTCGTCTGCAACGAAAACTCATGTTTCAAGCGTTTGCTTGCTCATTTCGTTTAATAAAAACTAGGCTAGATTTTTCATAGAGAATATACTAAATTATTCAAACGCAAACAAAAATTTGTTTTCATTTTAAAATATTTTTCCACAATCTTTGTTTGCAACGAAAACTCATGTTTCAAGCGTTTGCTTGTTTATTTCATGTAATAAAAAATCGGCAAGATTTTTCGTAAAGAATAAACTAAATTATTCAAACGCAAATCAAAATTTGTTTTCATTTTAAAATATTTCTCCACAATCTTTCTTTGCAACGAAAACTCATGTTTCAAGCATTTGCTTGTTTGTTTCTTGTAAAAAAAACTCGGCTAGATTTTTCATAAAGAAAAAACTAAATTATTCAAACGCAAATCAAAATTTGTTTTCATTTTAAAATATTTCTCCACAATCTTTTTTTGCACCTCAAAGTCATGTGTCATGCGTTTGTTTGCTCGTTTCATCCAAAAATAAATCGGCACGGTTTTTCGTAAAGAATGATCCTAAATATTAAATTATTCAAATACAAACCAAAATTTGTGTTTATTTTAAAATATTTCTCCACGATCTTTGTTTGCAACGAAAACTCATGTTTCAAGAGTTTGCTTACTCATTTCATTTAATAAAAACTCGGCTAGATTTTTCATAAAGAATATACTAAATTATTCAAACGCAAACAAAAATTTGTTTTCATTTTAAAATATATTTCCACAATCTTTGTTTGCAACGAAAACTCATGTTTCAAGCGTTTGCTTGTTTATTTCATGTAATAAAAAATAGGCAAGATTTTTCGTAAAGAATAAACTAAATTATTCAAACGCAAATCAAAATTTGTTTTCATTTTAAAATATTTCTCCACAATCTTTCTTTGCAACGAAAACTCATGTTTCAAGCATTTGCTTGTTTGTTTCTTGTAAAAAAAACTCGGCTAGATTTTTCATAAAGAATAAACTAAATTATTCAAACGCAAATCGAAGTTTGTTTTCATTTTAAAATTTTTCTCCACAATCTTTTTTTGCACCTCAAACTCATGTTTCATGCGTTTGTTTGCTCGTTTCATCCAAAACTATATCGGCACGGTTTTTCGTAAAGAATGATACTAAATATTAAATTATTCAAATACAAACCAAAATTTGTGTTTATTTTAAAATATTTCTTCACGATCTTCGTTTGCAACGAAAACTCATGTTTCAAGCGTTTGCTTGCTCATTTCGTTTAATAAAAACTCGGCTAGATTTTTCATAGAGAATATACTAAATTATTCAAACGCAAACAAAAATTTGTTTTCATTTTAAAATATTTTTCCACAATCTTTGTTTGCAACGAAAACTCATGTTTCAAGCGTTTGCTTGTTCGTTTCATGTAATAAAAACTCGGCTAGATTTTTCATAAAGAATAAACTAAATTATTCAAACGCAAATCAAAGTTTGTTTTCATTTGAAAATATTTCTCCACAATCTATTTTTGCACCTCAAACTCATGTTTCATGCGTTTGTTTGCTCGTTTCATTCAACAAAAATTCGGCAAGATTTTTCGTAAAGAATAAACTAAATTATTTAAACGCAAATCAAAATTTGTTTTCATTTTAAAATATTTCTCCACAATCTTTTTTTTGCACCACAAACTCATGTTTCTTGTGTTTGTTTGCTCGTTTCATCCAAAAAAAATCGGCAAGATTTTTCGTAAAGAATGATCCTAAATATTAAATTATTCAAATACAAACCAAAATTTGTGTTTATTTTAAAATATTTCTCCACGATCTTTGTTTGCAACGAAAACTCATGTTTCAAGAGTTTTCTTACTGATTTCATTTAATAAAAACTCGGCTAGATTTTTCATAAAGAATATACTAAATTATTCAAACGCACACAAAAATTTGTTTTCATTTTAAAATATATTTCCACAATCTTTGTTTGCAACGAAAACTCATGTTTCAAGCGTTTGCTTGTTTATTTCATGTAATAAAAAATAGGCAAGATTTTTCGTAAAGAATAAACTAAATTATTCAAACGCAAATCAAAATTTGTTTTCATTTCAAAATATTTCTCCACAATCTTTCTTTGCAACGAAAACTCATGTTTCAAGCATTTGCTTGTTTGTTTCTTGTAAAAAAAACTCGGCTAGATTTTTCATAAAGAATAAACTAAATTATTCAAACGCAAATCGAAGTTTGTTTTCATTTTAAAAATTTTCTCCACAATCTTTTTTTGCACCTCAAACTCATGTTTCATGCGTTTGTTTGCTCGTTTCATCCAAAACTATATCGGCACGGTTTTTCGTAAAGAATGATACTAAATATTAAATTATTCAAATACAAACCGAAATTTGTGTTTATTTTAAAATATTTCTTCACGATCTTCGTTTGCAACGAAAACACATGTTTCAAGCGTTTGCTTGCTCATTTCGTTTAATAAAAACTCGGCTAGATTTTTCATAGAGAATATACTAAATTATTCAAACGCAAACAAAAATTTGTTTTCATTTTAAAATATTTTTCCACAATCTTTGTTTGCAACGAAAACTCATGTTTCAAGCGTTTGCTTGTTCGTTTCATGTAATAAAAACTCGGCTAGATTTTTCATAAAGAATAAACTAAATTATTCAAACGCAAATCAAAGTTTGTTTTCATTTGAAAATATTTCTCCACAATCTATTTTTGCACCTCAAACTCATGTTTCATGCGTTTGTTTGCTCGTTTCATTCGACAAAAATTCGGCAAGATTTTTCGTAAAGAATAAACTAAATTATTCAAACGCAAATCAAAATTTGTTTTCATTTTAAAATATTTCTCCACAATCTTTTTTTTGCACCTCAAACTCATGTTTCTTGTGTTTGTTTGCTCGTTTCATCCAAAAAAAATCGGCAAGATTTTTCGTAAAGAATGATCCTAAATAATAAATTATTCAAATACAAACCAAAATTTGTGTTTATTTTAAAATATTTCTCCACGATCTTTGTTTGCAACGAAAACTCATGTTTCAAGAGTTTGCTTGCTCATTTCATTTAATAAAAACTCGGCTAGATTTTTCATAAAGAATATACTCAATTATTCAAACGCAAACAAAAATTTGTTTTCATTTTAAAATATTTTTCCACAATCTTTCTTTGCAACGAAAACTCATGTTTCAAGCGTTTGCTTGTTTATTTCATGTAATAAAAAATCGGCAAGATTTTTCGTAAAGAATAAACTAAATTATTCAAACGCAAATCAAAATTTGTTTTCATTTTAAAATATTTCTCCACAATATTTCTTTGCAACGAAAACTCATGTTTCAAGCATTTGCTTTGTTGTTTCTTGTAAAAAAAACTCGGCTAGATTTTTCATAAAGTATAAACTAAATTATTCAAACGCAAATCAAAATTTGTATTCATTTTAAAATATTTCTCCACAATCTTTTTTTGCTCCTCAAACTCATGTTTCATGCGTTTGTTTGCTCGTTTCATCCAAAAAAAAATCGGCACGGTTTTTCGTAAAGAATGACCCTAAATATTAAATTATTCAAATACAAACAAAAATTTGTGTTTATTTTAAAATATTTCTCCACGATCTTTGTTTGCAACGAAAACTCATGTTTCAAGAGTTTGCTTACTCATTTCCTTTAATAAAAACTCGGCTAGATTTTTCATAAAGAATATACCAAATTATTCAAACGCAAACAAAAATTTGTTTTCATTTTAAAATATATTTCCACAATCTTTCTTTGCAACGAAAACTCATGTTTCAAGCGTTTGATTGTTTATTTCATGTAATAAAAAATCGGCAAGATTTTTCGGAAAGAATAAACTAAATTATTCAAACGCAAATCAAAATTTGTTTTCATTTTAAAATATTTCTCCACAATCTTTCTTTGCAACGAAAACTCATGTTTCAAGCATTTGCTTGTTTGTTTCTTGTAAAAAAAACTCGGCTAGATTTTTCATAAAGAATAAACTAAATTATTCAAATGCAAATTAAAATTTGTTTTCATTTTAAAATATTTCTCCACAATCTTTTATTGCACCTCAAACTCATGTGTCATGCGTTTGTTTGCTCGTTTCATCCAAAAAAAAATCGGCACGGTTTTTCGTAAAGAATGATCCTAAATATTAAATTATTCAAATACAAACCAAAATTTGTGTTTATTTTAAAATATTTCTCCACGATCTTCGTCTGCAACGAAAACTCATGTTTCAAGCGTTTGCTTGCTCATTTCGTTTAATAAGAACTAGGCTAGATTTTTCATAGAGAATATACTAAATTATTCAAACGCAAACAAAAATTTGTTTTCATTTTAAAATATTTTTCCACAATCTTTGTTTGCAACGAAAACTCATGTTTCAAGCGTTTCCTTGTTTATTTCATGTAATAAAAAATCGGCAAGATTTTTCGTAAAGAATAAACTAAATTATTCAAACGCAAATCAAAATTTGTTTTCATTTTAAAATATTTCTCCACAATCTTTCTTTGCAACGAAAACTCATGTTTCAAGCATTTGCTTGTTTGTTTCTTGTAAAAAAAACTCGGCTAGATTTTTCATAAAGAACAAACTAAATTATTCAAACGCAAATCAAAATTTGTTTTCATTTTAAAATATTTCTCCACAATCTTTTTTTGCACCTCAAAGTCATGTGTCATGCGTTTGTTTGCTCGTTTCATCCAAAAATAAATCGGCACGGTTTTTCGTAAAGAATGATCCTAAATATTAAATTATTCAAATACAAACCAAAATTTGTGTTTATTTTAAAATATTTCTCCACGATCTTTGTTTGCAACGAAAACTCATGTTTCAAGAGTTTGCTTACTCATTTCATTTAATAAAAACTCGGCTAGATTTTTCATAAAGAATATACTAAATTATTCAAACGCAAACAAAAATTTGTTTTCATTTTAAAATATATTTCCACAATCTTTGTTTGCAACGAAAACTCATGTTTCAAGCGTTTGCTTGTTTATTTCATGTAATAAAAAATAGGCAAGATTTTTCGTAAAGAATAAACTAAATTATTCAAACGCAAATCAAAATTTGTTTTCATTTTAAAATATTTCTCCACAATCTTTCTTTGCAACGAAAACTCATGTTTCAAGCATTTGCTTGTTTGTTTCTTGTAAAAAAAACTCGGCTAGATTTTTCATAAAGAATAAACTAAATTATTCAAACGCAAATCGAAGTTTGTTTTCATTTTAAAATTTTTCTCCACAATCTTTTTTTGCACCTCAAACTCATGTTTCATGCGTTTGTTTGCTCGTTTCATCCAAAACTATATCGGCACGGTTTTTCGTAAAGAATGATACTAAATATTAAATTATTCAAATACAAACCAAAATTTGTGTTTATTTTAAAATATTTCTTCACGATCTTCGTTTGCAACGAAAACTCATGTTTCAAGCGTTTGCTTGCTCATTTCGTTTAATAAAAACTCGGCTAGATTTTTCATAGAGAATATACTAAATTATTCAAACGCAAAAAAAAATTTGTTTTCATTTTAAAATATTTTTCCACAATCTTTGTTTGCAACGAAAACTCATGTTTCAAGCGTTTGCTTGTTCGTTTCATGTAATAAAAACTCGGCTAGATTTTTCATAAAGAATAAACTAAATTATTCAAACGCAAATCAAAGTTTGTTTTCATTTGAAAATATTTCTCCACAATCTATTTTTGCACCTCAAACTCATGTTTCATGCGTTTGTTTGCTCGTTTCATTCAACAAAAATTCGGCAAGTTTTTCGTAAAGAATAAACTAAATTATTTAAACGCAAATCAAAATTTGTTTTCATTTTAAAATATTTCTCCACAATCTTTTTTTTGCACCACAAACTCATGTTTCTTGTGTTTGTTTGCTCGTTTCATCCAAAAAAAATCGGCAAGATTTTTCGTAAAGAATGATCCTAAATATTAAATTATTGAAATACAAACCAAAATTTGTGTTTATTTTAAAATATTTCTCCACGATCTTTGTTTGCAACGAAAACTCATGTTTCAAGAGTTTGCTTACTGATTTCATTTAATAAAAACTCGGCTAGATTTTTCATAAAGAATATACTAAATTATTCAAACGCACACAAAAATTTGTTTTCATTTTAAAATATATTTCCACAATCTTTGTTTGCAACGAAAACTCATGTTTCAAGCGTTTGCTTGTTTATTTCATGTAATAAAAAATAGGCAAGATTTTTCGTAAAGAATAAACTAAATTATTCAAACGCAAATCAAAATTTGTTTTCATTTTAAAATATTTCTCCACAATCTTTCTTTGCAACGAAAACTCATGTTTCAAGCATTTGCTTGTTTGTTTCTTGTAAAAAAAACTCGGCTAGATTTTTCATAAAGAATAAACTAAATTATTCAAACGCAAATCGAAGTTTGTTTTCATTTTAAAATTTTTCTCCACAATCTTTTTTTGCACCTCAAACTCATGTTTCATGCGTTTGTTTGCTCGTTTCATCCAAAACTATATCGGCACGGTTTTTCGTAAAGAATGATACTAAATATTAAATTATTCAAATACAAACCGAAATTTGTGTTTATTTTAAAATATTTCTTCACGATCTTCGTTTGCAACGAAAACACATGTTTCAAGCGTTTGCTTGCTCATTTCGTTTAATAAAAACTCGGCTAGATTTTTCATAGAGAATATACTAAATTATTCAAACGCAAACAAAAATTTGTTTTCATTTTAAAATATTTTTCCACAATCTTTGTTTGCAACGAAAACTCATGTTTCAAGCGTTTGCTTGTTCGTTTCATGTAATAAAAACTCGGCTAGATTTTTCATAAAGAATAAACTAAATTATTCAAACGCAAATCAAAGTTTGTTTTCATTTGAAAATATTTCTCCACAATCTATTTTTGCACCTCAAACTCATGTTTCATGCGTTTGTTTGCTCGTTTCATTCAACAAAAATTCGGCAAGATTTTTCGTAAAGAATAAACTAAATTATTCAAACGCAAATCAAAATTTGTTTTCATTTTAAAATATTTCTCCACAATCTTTTTTTTGCACCTCAAACTCATGTTTCTTGTGTTTGTTTGCTCGTTTCATCCAAAAAAAATCGGCAAGATTTTTCGTAAAGAATGATCCTAAATATTAAATTATTCAAATACAAACCAAAATTTGTGTTTATTTTAAAATATTTCTCCACGATCTTTGTTTGCAACGAAAACTCATGTTTCAAGAGTTTGCTTGCTCATTTCATTTAATAAAAACTCGGCTAGATTTTTCATAAAGAATATACTCAATTATTCAAACGCAAACAAAAATTTGTTTTCATTTTAAAATATTTTTCCACAATCTTTCTTTGCAACGAAAACTCATGTTTCAAGCGTTTGCTTGTTTATTTCATGTAATAAAAAATCGGCAAGATTTTTCGTAAAGAATAAACTAAATTATTCAAACGCAAATCAAAATTTGTTTTCATTTTAAAATATTTCTCCACAATATTTCTTTGCAACGAAAACTCATGTTTCAAGCATTTGCTTTGTTGTTTCTTGTAAAAAAAACTCGGCTAGATTTTTCATAAAGTATAAACTAAATTATTCAAACGCAAATCAAAATTTGTATTCATTTTAAAATATTTCTCCACAATCTTTTTTTGCTCCTCAAACTCATGTTTCATGCGTTTGTTTGCTCGTTTCATCCAAAAAAAAATCGGCACGGTTTTTCGTAAAGAATGACCCTAAATATTAAATTATTCAAATACAAACAAAAATTTGTGTTTATTTTAAAATATTTCTCCACGATCTTTGTTTGCAACGAAAACTCATGTTTCAAGAGTTTGCTTACTCATTTCCTTTAATAAAAACTCGGCTAGATTTTTCATAAAGAATATACCAAATTATTCAAACGCAAACAAAAATTTGTTTTCATTTTAAAATATTTTTCCACAATCTTTCTTTGCAACGAAAACTCATGTTTCAAGCGTTTGCTTGTTTATTTCATGTAATAAAAAATCGGCAAGATTTTTCGTAAAGAATAAACTAAATTATTCAAACGCAAATCAAAATTTGTTTTCATTTTAAAATATTTCTCCACAATCTTTCTTTGCAACGAAAACTCATGTTTCAAGCATTTGCTTGTTTGTTTCTTGTAAAAAAAACTCGGCTAGATTTTTCATAAAGAACAAACTAAATTATTCAAACGCAAATCAAAATTTCTTTTCATTTTAAAATATTTCTCCACAATCTTTTTTTGCACCTCAAAGTCATGTGTCATGCGTTTGTTTGCTCGTTTCATCCAAAAATAAATCGGCACGGTTTTTCGTAAAGAATGATCCTAAATATTAAATTATTCAAATACAAACCAAAATTTGTGTTTATTTTAAAATATTTCTCCACGATCTTTGTTTGCAACGAAAACTCATGTTTCAAGAGTTTGCTTACTCATTTCATTTAATAAAAACTCGGCAAGATTTTTCATAAAGAATATACTAAATTATTCAAACGCAAACAAAAATTTGTTTTCATTTTAAAATATATTTCCACAATCTTTGTTTGCAACGAAAACACATGTTTCAAGCGTTTGCTTGTTTATTTCATGTAATAAAAAATCGGCAAGATTTTTCGTAAAGAATAAACTAAATTATTCAAACGCAAATCAAAATTTGTTTTCATTTTAAAATATTTCTCCACAATCTTTCTTTGCAACGAAAACTCATGTTTCAAGCATTTGCTTGGTTGTTTCTTGTAAAAAAAACTCGGCTAGATTTTTCATAAAGAATAAACTAAATTATTCAAACGCAAATCAAAGTTTGTTTTCATTTTAAATTTTTCCTCCACAATCTTTTTCTGCACCTCAAACTCATGTTTCATGCGTTTGTTTGCTCGTTTCATCCAAAAAAACATCGGCACGGTTTTTCGTAAAGAATGATCCTAAATATTAAATTATTCAAATACAAACCAAAATTTGTGTTTATTTTAAAATATTTCTCCACAGTCTTTGTTTGCAACGAAAACTCATGTTTCAAGAGTTTGCTTACTCATTTCATTTAATAAAAACTCGGCTAGATTTTTCATAAAGAATATACTAAATTATTCAAACGCAAACAAAAATTTGTTTTCATTTTAAAATATATTTCCACAATCTTTGTTTGCAATGAAAACTCATGTTTCAAGCGTTTGCTTGTTTATTTCATGTAATAAAAAATCGGCAAGATTTTTCGTAAAGAATAAACTAAATTATTCAAACGCAAATCAAAATTTGTTTTCATTTTAAAATATTTCTCCACAATCTTTCTTTGCAACGAAAACTCATGTTTCAAGCATTTGCTTGGTTGTTTCTTGTAAAAAAAACTCGGCTAGATTTTTCATAAAGTATAAACTAAATTATTCAAACGCAAATCAAAATTTGTATTCATTTTAAAATATTTCTCCACAATCTTTTTTTGCTCCTCAAACTCATGTTTCATGCGTTTGTTTGCTCGTTTCATCCAAAAAAAAATCGGCACGGTTTTTCGTAAAGAATGACCCTAAATATTAAATTATTCAAATACAAACAAAAATTTGTGTTTATTTTAAAATATTTCTCCACGATCTTTGTTTGCAACGAAAACTCATGTTTCAAGAGTTTGCTTACTCATTTCCTTTAATAAAAACTCGGCTAGATTTTTCATAAAGAATATACCAAATTATTCAAACGCAAACAAAAATTTGTTTTCATTTTAAAATATTTTTCCACAATCTTTCTTTGCAACGAAAACTCATGTTTCAAGCGTTTGCTTGTTTATTTCATGTAATAAAAAATCGGCAAGATTTTTCGTAAAGAATAAACTAAATTATTCAAACGCAAATCAAAATTTGTTTTCATTTTAAAATATTTCTCCACAATCTTTCTTTGCAACGAAAACTCATGTTTCAAGCATTTGCTTGTTTGTTTCTTGTAAAAAAAACTCGGCTAGATTTTTCATAAAGAACAAACTAAATTATTCAAACGCAAATCAAAATTTGTTTTCATTTTAAAATATTTCTCCACAATCTTTTTTTGCACCTCAAAGTCATGTGTCATGCGTTTGTTTGCTCGTTTCATCCAAAAATAAATCGGCACGGTTTTTCGTAAAGAATGATCCTAAATATTAAATTATTCAAATACAAACCAAAATTTGTGTTTATTTTAAAATATTTCTCCACGATCTTTGTTTGCAACGAAAACTCATGTTTCAAGAGTTTGCTTACTCATTTCATTTAATAAAAACTCGGCAAGATTTTTCATAAAGAATATACTAAATTATTCAAACGCAAACAAAAATTTGTTTTCATTTTAAAATATATTTCCACAATCTTTGTTTGCAACGAAAACACATGTTTCAAGCGTTTGCTTGTTTATTTCATGTAATAAAAAATCGGCAAGATTTTTCGTAAAGAATAAACTAAATTATTCAAACGCAAATCAAAATTTGTTTTCATTTTAAAATATTTCTCCACAATCTTTCTTTGCAACGAAAACTCATGTTTCAAGCATTTGCTTGGTTGTTTCTTGTAAAAAAAACTCGGCTAGATTTTTCATAAAGAATAAACTAAATTATTCAAACGCAAATCAAAGTTTGTTTTCATTTTAAATTTTTCCTCCACAATCTTTTTTTGCACCTCAAACTCATGTTTCATGCGTTTGTTTGCTCGTTTCATCCAAAAAAACATCGGCACGGTTTTTCGTAAAGAATGATCCTAAATATTAAATTATTCAAATACAAACCAAAATTTGTGTTTATTTTAAAAAATTTCTCCACGGTCTTTGTTTGCAACGAAAACTCATGTTTCAAGAGTTTGCTTACTCATTTCATTTAATAAAAACTCGGCTAGATTTTTCATAAAGAATATACTAAATTATTCAAACGCAAACAAAAATTTGTTTTCATTTTAAAATATATTTCCACAATCTTTGTTTGCAATGAAAACTCATGTTTCAAGCGTTTGCTTGTTTATTTCATGTAATAAAAAATCGGCAAGATTTTTCGTAAAGAATAAACTAAATTATTCAAACGCAAATCAAAATTTGTTTTCATTTTAAAATATTTCTCCACAATCTTTCTTTGCAACGAAAACTCATGTTTCAAGCATTTGCTTGGTTGTTTCTTGTAAAAAAAACTCGGCTAGATTTTTCATAAAGAATAAACTAAATTATTCAAACGCAAATCAAAATTTGTATTCATTTTAAAATATTCCTCCACAATCTTTTTTTGCTCCTCAAACTCATGTTTCATGCGTTTGTTTGCTCGTTTCATCCAAAAACAAATCGGCACGGTTTTTCGTAAAGAATGACCCTAAATATTAAATTATTCAAATACAAACAAAAATTTGTGTTTATTTTAAAATATTTCTCCACGATCTTTGTTTGCAACGAAAACTCATGTTTCAAGAGTTTGCTTACTCATTTCATTTAATAAAAACTCGGCTAGATTTTTCATAAAGAATATACTAAATTATTCAAACGCAAACAAAAATTTGTTTTCATTTTAAAATATATTTCCACAATCTTTCTTTGCAACGAAAACTCATGTTTCAAGCGTTTGCTTTTTTATTTCATGTAATAAAAAATCGGCAATATTTTTCGTAAAGAATAAACTAAATTATTCAAACGCAAATCAAAATTTGTTTTCATTTTAAAATATTTCTCCACAATCTTTCTTTGCAACGAAAACTCATGTTTCAAGCATTTGCTTGTTTGTTTCTTGTAAAAAAAACTCGGCTAGATTTTTCATAAAGAATAAACTAAATTATTCAAACGCAAATCAAAATTTGTTTTCATTTTAAAATATTTCTCCACAATATTTTTTTGCACCTCAAACTCATGTGTCATGCGTTTGTTTGCTCGTTTCATCCAAAAAAAAATCGGCACGGTTTTTCGTAAAGAATGATCCTAAATATTAAATTATTCAAATACAAACCAAAATTTGTGTTTATTTTAAAATATTTCTCCATGATCTTCGTCTGCAACGAAAACTCATGTTTCAAGCGTTTGCTTGCTCATTTCGTTTAATAAAAACTCGGCTAGATTTTTCATAGAGAATGTACTAAATTATTCAAACGCAAACAAAAATTTGTTTTCATTTTAAAATATTTTTCCACAATCTTTCTTTGCAACGAAAACTCATGTTTCAAGCGTTTGCTTGTTTATTTCATGTAATAAAAAATCGGCAAGATTTTTCGTAAAGAATAAACTAAATTATTCAAACGCAAATCAAAATTTGTGTTCATTTTAAAATATTTCTCCACAATCTTTCTTTGCAACGAAAACTCATGTTTCAAGCATTTGCTTGTTTGTTTCTTGTAAAAAAAACTCGGCTAGATTTTTCATAAAGAATAAACTAAATTATTCAAACGCAAATCAAAATTTGTTTTCATTTTAAAATATTTCTCCACAATATTTTTTTGCACCTCAAACTCATGTGTCATGCGTTTGTTTGCTCGTTTCATCCAAAAAAAAATCGGCACGGTTTTTCGTAAAGAATGATCCTAAATATTAAATTATTCAAATACAAACCAAAATTTGTGTTTATTTTAAAATATTTCTCCATGATCTTCGTCTGCAACGAAAACTCATGTTTCAAGCGTTTGCTTGCTCATTTCATTTAATAAAAACTCGGCTAGATTTTTCATAGAGAATATACTAAATTATTCAAACGCAAACAAAAATTTGTTTTCATTTTAAAATATTTTTCCACAATCTTTCTTTGCAACGAAAACTCATGTTTCAAGCGTTTGCTTGTTTATTTCATGTAATAAAAAATCGGCAAGATTTTTCGTAAAGAATAAACTAAATTATTCAAACGCAAATCAAAATTTGTTTTTATTTTAAAATATTTCTCCACAATCTTTCTTTGCAACGAAAACTCATGTTTCAAGCATTTGCTTGTTTGTTTCTTGTAAAAAAAACTCGGCTAGATTTTTCATAAAGAACAAACTAAATTATTCAAACGCAAATCAAAATTTGTTTTCATTTTAAAATATTTCTCCACAATCTTTTTTTGCACCTCAAAGTCATGTGTCATGCGTTTGTTTGCTCGTTTCATCCAAAAAAAAATCGGCACGGTTTTTCGTAAAGAATGATCCTAAATATTAAATTATTCAAATAGAAACCAAAATTTGTGTTTATTTTAAAATATTTCTCCACGATCTTTGTTTGCAACGAAAACTCATGTTTCAAGAGTTTGCTTACTCATTTCATTTAATAAAAACTCGGCAAGATTTTTCATAAAGAATATACTAAATTATTCAAACGCAAACAAAAATTTGTTTTCATTTTAAAATATATTTCCACAATCTTTCTTTGCAACGAAAACACATGTTTCAAGCGTTTGCTTGTTTATTTCTTGTAATAAAAAATCGGCAAGATTTTTCGTAAAGAATAAACTAAATTATTCAAACGCAAATCAAAATTTGTTTTCATTTTAAAATATTTCTCCACAATCTTTCTTTGCAACGAAAACTCATGTTTCAAGCATTTGCTTGTTTGTTTCTTGTAAAAAAAAAACTCGGCTAGATTTTTCGTAAAGAATAAACTAAATTATTCAAACGCAAATCAAAATTTGTTTTCATTTTAAAATATTTCTCCACAATCTTTTTTTGCACCTCAAACTCATGTTTCATGCGTTTGTTTGCTCGTTTCATCCAAAAAAATATCGGCACGGTTTTTCGTAAAGAATGATAGTAAATATTAAATTATTCAAATACAAACCAAAATTTGTCTTTATTTTAAAATATTTCTCCACGATCTTTGTTTGCAACGAAAACTCATGTTTCAAGCGTTTGCTTGCTCATTTCGTTTAATAAAAACTAGGCTAGATTTTTCATAGAGAATATACTAAATTATTCAAACGCAAACAAAAATTTGTTTTCATTTTAAAATATTTTTCCACAATCTTTCTTTGCAACGAAAACTCATGTTTCAAGCGTTTGCTTGTTTATTTCATGTAATAAAAAATCGGCAAGATTTTTCGTAAAGAATAAACTAAATTATTCAAACGCAAATCAAAATTTGTTTTCATTTTAAAATATTTCTCCACAATCTTTCTTTGCAACGAAAACTCATGTTTCAAGCATTTGCTTGTTTGTTTCTTGTAAAAAAAACTCGGCTAAATTTTTCATAAAGAACAAACTAAATTATTCGAACGCAAATCAAAATTTGTTTTCATTTTAAAATATTTCTCCACAATCTTTTTTTGCACCTCAAAGTCATGTGTCATGCGTTTGTTTGCTCGTTTCATCCAAAAATAAATCGGCACGGTTTTTCGTAAAGAATGATCCTAAATATTAAATTATTCAAATACAAACCAAAATTTGTGTTTATTTTAAAATATTTCTCCACGATCTTTGTTTGCAACGAAAACTCATGTTTCAAGAGTTTGCTTACTCATTTCATTTAATAAAAACTCGGCAAGATTTTTCATAAAGAATATACTAAATTATTCAAACGCAAACAAAAATTTGTTTTCATTTTAAAATATATTTCCACAATCTTTGTTTGCAACGAAAACACATGTTTCAAGCGTTTGCTTGTTTATTTCATGTAATAAAAAATCGGCAAGATTTTTCGTAAAGAATAAACTAAATTATTCAAACGCAAATCAAAATTTGTTTTCATTTTAAAATATTTCTCCACAATCTTTCTTTGCAACGAAAACTCATGTTTCAAGCATTTGCTTGGTTGTTTCTTGTAAAAAAAACTCGGCTAGATTTTTCATAAAGAATAAACTAAATTATTCAAACGCAAATCAAAGTTTATTTTCATTTTAAATTTTTCCTCCACAATCTTTTTTTGCACCTAAAACTCATGTTTCATGCGTTTGTTTGCTCGTTTCATCCAAAAAAACATCGGCACGGTTTTTCGTAAAGAATGATCCTAAATATTAAATTATTCAAATACAAACCAAAATTTGTGTTTATTTTAAAATATTTCTCCACGGTCTTTGTTTGCAACGAAAACTCATGTTTCAAGAGTTTGCTTGCTCATTTCATTTAATAAAAACTCGGCTAGATTTTTCATAAAGAATATACTAAATTATTCAAACGCAAACAAAAATTTGTTTTCATTTTAAAATATATTTCCACAATCTTTGTTTGCAATGAAAACTCATGTTTCAAGCGTTTGCTTGTTTATTTCATGTAATAAAAAATCGGCAAGATTTTTCGTAAAGAATAAACTAAATTATTCAAACGCAAATCAAAATTTGTTTTCATTTTAAAATATTTCTCCACAATCTTTCTTTGCAACGAAAACTCATGTTTCAAGCATTTGCTTGGTTGTTTCTTGTAAAAAAAACTCGGCTAGATTTTTCATAAAGAATAAACTAAATTATTCAAACGCAAATCAAAATTTGTATTCATTTTAAAATATTTCTCCACAATCTTTTTTTGCTCCTCAAACTCATGTTTCATGCGTTTGTTTGCTCGTTTCATCCAAAAAAAAATCGGCACGGTTTTTCGTAAAGAATGACCCTAAATATTAAATTATTCAAATACAAACAAAAATTTGTGTTTATTTTAAAATATTTCTCCACGATCTTTGTTTGCAACGAAAACTCATGTTTCAAGAGTTTGCTTACTCATTTCATTTAATAAAAACTCGGCTAGATTTTTCATAAAGAATATACTAAATTATTCAAACGCAAACAAAAATTTGTTTTCATTGTAAAATATATTTCCACAATCTTTCTTTGCAACGAAAACTCATGTTTCAAGCGTTTGCTTGTTTATTTCATGTAATAAAAAATCGGCAAGATTTTTCGTAAAGAATAAACTAAATTATTCAAACGCAAATCAAAATTTGTTTTCATTTTAAAATATTTCTCCACAATCTTTCTTTGCAACGAAAACTCATGTTTCAAGCATTTGCTTGTTTGTTTCTTGTAAAAAAAACTCGGCTAGATTTTTCATAAAGAACAAACTAAATTATTCAAACGCAAATCAAAATTTGTTTTCATTTTAAAATATTTCTCCACAATCTTTTTTTGCACCTCAAAGTCATGTGTCATGCGTTTGTTTGCTCGTTTCATCCAAAAATAAATCGGCACGGTTTTTCGTAAAGAATGATCCTAAATATTAAATTATTCAAATACAAACCAAAATTTGTGTTTATTTTAAAATATTTCTCCACGATCTTTGTTTGCAACGAAAACTCATGTTTCAAGAGTTTGCTTACTCATTTCATTTAATAAAAACTCGGCAAGATTTTTCATAAAGAATATACTAAATTATTCAAACGCAAACAAAAATTTGTTTTCATTTTAAAATATATTTCCACAATCTTTGTTTGCAACGAAAACACATGTTTCAAGCGTTTGCTTGTTTATTTCTTGTAATAAAAAATCGGCAAGATTTTTCGTAAAGAATGAACTAAATTATTCAAACGCAAATCAAAATTTGTTTTCATTTTAAAATATTTCTCCACAATCTTTCTTTGCAACGAAAACTCATGTTTCAAGCATTTGCTTGTTTGTTTCTTGTAAAAAAAAAACTCGGCTAGATTTTTCGTAAAGAATAAACTAAATTATTCAAACGCAAATCAAAATTTGTTTTCATTTTAAAATATTTCTCCACAATCTTTTTTTGCACCTCAAACTCATGTTTCATGCGTTTGTTTGCTCGTTTCATCCAAAAAAATATCGGCACGGTTTTTCGTAAAGAATGATAGTAAATATTAAATTATTCAAATACAAACCAAAATTTGTCTTTATTTTAAAATATTTCTCCACGATCTTTGTTTGCAACGAAAACTCATGTTTCAAGCGTTTGCTTGCTCATTTCGTTTAATAAAAACTAGGCTAGATTTTTCATAGAGAATATACTAAATTATTCAAACGCAAACAAAAATTTGTTTTCATTTTAAAATATTTTTCCACAATCTTTCTTTGCAACGAAAACTCATGTTTCAAGCGTTTGCTTGTTTATTTCATGTAATAAAAAATCGGCAAGATTTTTCGTAAAGAATAAACTAAATTATTCAAACGCAAATCAAAATTTGTTTTCATTTTAAAATATTTCTCCACAATCTTTCTTTGCAACGAAAACTCATGTTTCAAGCATTTGCTTGTTTGTTTCTTGTAAAAAAAACTCGGCTAGATTTTTCATAAAGAACAAACTAAATTATTCAAACGCAAATCAAAATTTGTTTTCATTTTAAAATATTTCTCCACAATCTTTTTTTGCACCTCAAAGTCATGTGTCATGCGTTTGTTTGCTCGTTTCATCCAAAAATAAATCGGCACGGTTTTTCGTAAAGAATGATCCTAAATATTAAATTATTCAAATACAAACCAAAATTTGTGTTTATTTTAAAATATTTCTCCACGATCTTTGTTTGCAACGAAAACTCATGTTTCAAGAGTTTGCTTACTCATTTCATTTAATAAAAACTCGGCAAGATTTTTCATAAAGAATATACTAAATTATTCAAACGCAAACAAAAATTTGTTTTCATTTTAAAATATATTTCCACAATCTTTGTTTGCAACGAAAACACATGTTTCAAGCGTTTGCTTGTTTATTTCATGTAATAAAAAATCGGCAAGATTTTTCGTAAAGAATAAACTAAATTATTCAAACGCAAATCAAAATTTGTTTTCATTTTAAAATATTTCTCCACAATCTTTCTTTGCAACGAAAACTCATGTTTCAAGCATTTGCTTGGTTGTTGCTTGTAAAAAAAACTCGGCTAGATTTTTCATAAAGAATAAACTAAATTATTCAAACGCAAATCAAAGTTTGTTTTCATTTTAAATTTTTCCTCCACAATCTTTTTTTGCACCTCAAACTCATGTTTCATGCGTTTGTTTGCTCGTTTCATCCAAAAAAACATCGGCACGGTTTTTCGTAAAGAATGATCCTAAATATTAAATTATTCAAATACAAACCAAAATTTGTGTTTATTTTAAAATATTTCTCCACGATCTTCGTCTGCAACGAAAACTCATGTTTCAAGCGTTTGCATGCTCATTTCGTTTAATAAAAACTCGGCTAGATTTTTCATAGAGAATATACTAAATTATTCAAACGCAAACAAAAATTTGTTTTCATTTTAAAATATTTTTCCACAATCTTTCTTTGCAACGAAAACTCAGGTTTCAAGCGTTTGCTTGTTTATTTCATGTAATAAAAAATCGGCAAGATTTTTCGTAAAGAATAAACTAAATTATTCAAACGCAAATCAAAATTTGTTTTTATTTTAAAATATTTCTCCACAATCTTTCTTTGCAACGAAAACTCATGTTTCAAGCATTTGCTTGTTTGTTTCTTGTAAAAAAAAAACTCGGCTAGATTTTTCGTAAAGAATAAACTAAATTATTCAAACGCAAATCAAAATTTGTTTTCATTTTAAAATATTTCTCCACAATCTTTTTTTGCACCTCAAACTCATGTTTCATGCGTTTGTTTGCTCGTTTCATCCAAAAAAATATCGGCACGGTTTTTCGTAAAGAATGATAGTAAATATTAAATTATTCAAATACAAACCAAAATTTGTCTTTATTTTAAAATATTTCTCCACGATCTTTGTTTGCAACGAAAACTCATGTTTCAAGCGTTTGCTTGCTCATTTCGTTTAATAAAAACTCGGCTAGATTTTTCATAAAGAATATATTAAATTATTCAAACGCAAACAAAAATTTGTTTTCATTGTAAAATATATTTCCACAATCTTTCTTTGCAACGAAAACTCATGTTTCAAGCGTTTGCTTGTTTATTTCATGTAATAAAAAATCGGCAATATTTTTCGTAAAGAATAAACTAAATTATTCAAACGCAAATCAAAATTTGTTTTCATTTTAAAATATTTCTCCACAATCTTTCTTTGCAACGAAAACTCATGTTTCAAGCATTTGCTTGTTTGTTTCTTGTAAAAAAAACTCGGCTAGATTTTTCATAAAGAATAAACTAAATTATTCAAACGCAAATCAAAATTTGTTTTCATTTTAAAATATTTCTCCACAATATTTTTTTGCACCTCAAACTCATGTGTCATGCGTTTGTTTGCTCGTTTCATCCAAAAAAAAATCGGCACGGTTTTTCGTAAAGAATGATCCTAAATATTAAATTATTCAAATACAAACCAAAATTTGTGTTTATTTTAAAATATTTCTCCACGATCTTCGTCTGCAACGAAAACTCATGTTTCAAGCGTTTGCATGCTCATTTCGTTTAATAAAAACTCGGCTAGATTTTTCATAGAGAATATACTAAATTATTCAAACGCAAACAAAAATTTGTTTTCATTTTAAAATATTTTTCCACAATCTTTCTTTGCAACGAAAACTCAGGTTTCAAGCGTTTGCTTGTTTATTTCATGTAATAAAAAATCGGCAAGATTTTTGGTAAAGAATAAACTAAATTATTCAAACGCAAATCAAAATTTGTTTTTATTTTAAAATATTTCTCCACAATCTTTCTTTGCAACGAAAACTCATGTTTCAAGCATTTGGTTGTTTGTTTCTTGTAAAAAAAACTCGGCTAGATTTTTCATAAAGAACAAACTAAATTATTCAAACGCAAATCAAAATTTGTTTTCATTTTAAAATATTTCTCCACAATCTTTTTTTGCACCTCAAAGTCATGAGTCATGCGTTTGTTTGCTCGTTTCATCCAAAAAAAAATCGGCACGGTTTTTCGTAAAGAATGATCCTAAATATTAAATTATTCAAATACAAACCAAAATTTGTGTTTATTTTAAAATATTTCTCCACGATCTTTGTTTGCAACGAAAACTCATGTTTCAAGAGTTTGCTTACTCATTTCATTTAATAAAAACTCGGCAAGATTTTTCATAAAGAATATACTAAATTATTCAAACGCAAACAAAAATTTGTTTTCATTTTAAAATATATTTCCACAATCTTTGTTTGCAACGAAAACACATGTTTCAAGCGTTTGCTTGTTTATTTCTTGTAATAAAAAATCGGCAAGATTTTTCGTAAAGAATAAACTAAATTATTCAAACGCAAATCAAAATTTGTTTTCATTTTAAAATATTTCTCCACAATCTTTCTTTGCAACGAAAACTCATGTTTCAAGCATTTGCTTGTTTGTTTCTTGTAAAAAAAACTCGGCTAGATTTTTCGTAAAGAATAAACTAAATTATTCAAACGCAAATCAAAATTTGTTTTCATTTTAAAATATTTCTCCACAATCTTTTTTTGCGCCTCAAACTCATGTTTCATGCGTTTGTTTGCTCGTTTCATCCAAAAAAATATCGGCACGGTTTTTCGTAAAGAATGATAGTAAATATTAAATTATTCAAATACAAACCAAAATTTGTGTTTATTTTAAAATATTTCTCCACGATCTTTGTTTGCAACGAAAACTCATGTTTCAAGCGTTTGCTTGCTCATTTCGTTTAATAAAAACTCGGCTAGATTTTTCATAGAGAATATACTAAATTATTCAAACGCAAACAAAAATTTGTTTTCATTTTAATATATTTTTCCACAATCTTTGTTTGCAATGAAAACTCATGTTTCAAGCGATTGCTTGTTCGTTTCATGTAATAAATACTCGGCTAGATTTTTCATAAAGAATAAACTAAATTATTCAAACGCAAATCAAAATTTGTTTTCATTTTCAATTATTTCTCCACAATCTATTTTTGCACCTCAAACTCATGTTTCATGCGTTTGTTTGCTCGTTTCATTCAACAAAAAGTAGGCAAGATTTTTCGTAAAGAATAAACTAAACTATTCAAACGCAAATCAAAATATGTTTTCATTTTAAAATATTTCTCCACAATCTTTTTTTGCACCTCAAACTCATGTTTCATGCGTTTGTTTGCTCGTTTCATGTAATAAAAAATCGGCACGGTTTTTCGTAAAGAATGATCCTAAATATTAAATTATTCAAATACAAACCAAAATTTGTGTTTATTTTAAAATATTTCTCCACGATCTTTGTTTGCAACGAAAACTCATGTTTCAAGAGTTTGCTTACTCATTTCATTTAATAAAAACTCGGCTAGATTTTTCATAAAGAATATACTAAATTATTCAAACGCAAACAAAAATTTGTTTTCATTTTAAAATATAATTCCACAATCTTTGTTTGCAACGAAAACACATGTTTCAAGCGTTTGCTTGTTTCTTTCATGTAATAAAAAATCGGCAAGATTTTTCGTAAAGAATACACGAAATTATTCAAACGCAAATCAAAATTTGTTTTCATTTTAAAATATTTCTCCACAATCTTTCTTTGCAACGAAAACTCATGTTTCAAGCATTTGCTTGTTTGTTTCTTGTAAAAAAAACTCGGCTAGATTTTTCATAAAGAATAAACTAAATTATTCAAACGCAAATCAAAATTTGTTTTCATTTTAAAATATTTCTCCACAATCTTTTTTTGCACCTCAAACTCATTTTTCATGCGTTTGTTTGCTCGTTTCATCCAAAAAAAAATCGGCACGGTTTTTCGTAAAGAATGATCCTAAATATTAAATTATTCAAATACAAACCAAAATTTGTGTTTATTTTAAAATATTTCTCCACGATCTTTGTTTGCAACGAAAACTCATGTTTCAAGAGTTTGCTTACTCATTTCACTTAATAAAAACTCGGCTAGATTTTTCATAATGAATATACTAAATTATTCAAACGCAAACAAAAATTTGTTTTCATTTTAAAATATATTTCCACAATCTTTGTTTGCAACGAAAACACATGTTTCAAGCGTTTGCTTGTTTATTTCATGTAATAAAAAATCGGCAAGATTTTTCGTAAAGAATAAACGAAATTATTCAAACGCAAACAAAATTTTGTTTTCATTTTAAAATATATTTCCACAATCTTTGTTTGCAACGAAAACTCATGTTTCAAGCGTTTGCTTGTTTATTTCATGTAATAAAAAATAGGCAAGATTTTTCGTAAAGAATAAACTAAATTATTCAAACGCAAATCAAAATTTGTTTTCATTTTAAAATATTTCTCCACAATCTTTTTTTGCACCTCAAACTCATGTTTCATGCGTTTGTTTGTTTGTTTCTTGTAAAAAAAACTCGGCTAGATTTTTCATAAAGAATAAACTAAATTATTCAAACGCAAATCAAAGTTTGTTTTCATTTTAAAATTTTTCTCCAAAATCTTTTTTTGCACCTCAAACTCATGTTTCATGCGTTTGTTTGCTCGTTTCATCGAAAAAAATATCGGCACGGTTTTTCGTAAAGAATGATTCTAAATATTAAATTATTCAAATACAAACCAAAATTTGTGTTTATTTTAAAATATTTCTCCACGATCTTCGTTTGCAACGAAAACTCATGTTTCAAGCGTTTGCTTGCTCATTTCGTTTAATATAAACTCGGCTAGATTTTTCATAGAGAATATACTAAATTATTCAAACGCAAACAAAAATTTGTTTTCATTTTAAAATATTTTTCCACAATCTTTGTTTGCAACGAAAACTCATGTTTCAAGCGTTTGCTTGTTCGTTTCATGTAATAAAAACTCGGCTAGATTTTTCATAAAGAATAAACTAAATTATTCAAACGCAAATCAAAGTTTGTTTTCATTTGAAAATATTTTTCCACAATCTATTTTTGCACCTCAAACTCATGTTTCATGCGTTTGTTTGCTCGTTTCATTCAACAAAAAATCGGCAAGATTTTTCGTAAAGAATAAACTAAATTATTCAAACGCAAATCAAAATATGTTTTCATTTTAAAATATTTCTCCACAATCTTTTTTTGCACCTCAAACTCATGTTTCATGCGTATGTTTGCTCGTTTCATCCAAAAACAAAATCGGCACGGTTTTTCGTAAAGAATGATCCTAAATATTAAATTATTCAAATACAAACCAAAATTTGTGTTTATTTTAAAATATTTCTCCACGATCTTTGTTTGCAACGAAAACTCATGTTTCAAGAGTTTGCTTACTCATTTCATTTAATAAAAACTCGGCTAGATTTTTCATAAAGAATATACTAAATTATTCAAACGCAAACAAAAATTTGTTTTCATTTTAAAATATAATTCCACAATCTTTGTTTGCAACGAAAACACATGTTTCAAGCGTTTGCTTGTTTCTTTCATGTAATAAAAAATCGGCAAGATTTTTCGTAAAGAATAAACGAAATTATTCAAACGCAAATCAAAATTTGTTTTCATTTTAAAATATTTCTCCACAATCTTTCTTTGCAACGAAAACTCATGTTTCAAGCATTTGCTTGTTTGTTTCTTGTAAAAAAAACTCGGCTAGATTTTTCATAAAGAATAAACTAAATTATTCAAACGCAAATCAAAATTTGTTTTCATTTTAAAATATTTCTCCACAATCTTTTTTTCCACCTCAAACTCATTTTTCATGCGTTTGTTTGCTCGTTTCATCCAAAAAAAAATCGGCACGGTTTTTCGTAAAGAATGATCCTAAATATTAAATTATTCAAATACAAACCAAAATTTGTGTTTATTTTAAAATATTTCTCCTCGATCTTTGTTTGCAACGAAAACTCATGTTTCAAGAGTTTGCTTACTCATTTCATTTAATAAAAACTCGGCAAGATTTTTCATAAAGAATATACTAAATTATTCAAACGCAAACAAAAATTTGTTTTCATTTTAAAATATATTTCCACAATCTTTGTTTGCAACGAAAACACATGTTTCAAGCGTTTGCTTGTTTATTTCTTGTAATAAAAAATCGGCAAGATTTTTCGTAAAGAATAAACTAAATTATTCAAACGCAAATCAAAATTTGTTTTCATTTTAAAATATTTCTCCACAATCTTTCTTTGCAACGAAAACTCATGTTTCAAGCATTTGCTTGTTTGTTTCTTGTAAAAAAAACTCGGCTAGATTTTTCGTAAAGAATAAACTAAATTATTCAAACGCAAATCAAAATTTGTTTTCATTTTAAAATATTTCTCCACAATCTTTTTTTGCACCTCAAACTCATGTTTCATGCGTTTGTTTGCTCGTTTCATCCAAAAAAATATCGGCACGGTTTTTCGTAAAGAATGATAGTAAATATTAAATTATTCAAATACAAACCAAAATTTGTCTTTATTTTAAAATATTTCTCCACGATCTTTGTTTGCAACGAAAACTCATGTTTCAAGCGTTTGCTTGCTCATTTCGTTTAATAAAAACTCGGCTAGATTTTTCATAGAGAATATACTAAATTATTCAAACGCAAACAAAAATTTGTTTTCATTTTAATATATTTTTCCACAATCTTTGTTTGCAATGAAAACTCATGTTTCAAGCGATTGCTTGTTCGTTTCATGTAATAAATACTCGGCTAGATTTTTCATAAAGAATAAACTAAATTATTCAAACGCAAATCAAAATTTGTTTTCATTTTCAATTATTTCTCCACAATCTATTTTTGCACCTCAAACTCATGTTTCATGCGTTTGTTTGCTCGTTTCATTCAACAAAAAGTAGGCAAGATTTTTCGTAAAGAATAAACTAAACTATTCAAACGCAAATCAAAATATGTTTTCATTTTAAAATATTTCTCCACAATCTTTTTTTGCACCTCAAACTCATGTTTCATGCGTTTGTTTGCTCGTTTCATGTAATAAAAAATCGGCACGGTTTTTCGTAAAGAATGATCCTAAATATTAAATTATTCAAATACAAACCAAAATTTGTGTTTATTTTAAAATATTTCTCCACGATCTTTGTTTGCAACGAAAACTCATGTTTCAAGAGTTTGCTTACTCATTTCATTTAATAAAAACTCGGCTAGATTTTTCATAAAGAATATACTAAATTATTCAAACGCAAACAAAAATTTGTTTTCATTTTAAAATATAATTCCACAATCTTTGTTTGCAACGAAAACACATGTTTCAAGCGTTTGCTTGTTTCTTTCATGTAATAAAAAATCGGCAAGATTTTTCGTAAAGAATAAACGAAATTATTCAAACGCAAATCAAAATTTGTTTTCATTTTAAAATATTTCTCCACAATCTTTCTTTGCAACGAAAACTCATGTTTCAAGCATTTGCTTGTTTGTTTCTTGTAAAAAAAACTCGGCTAGATTTTTCATAAAGAATAAACTAAATTATTCAAACGCAAATCAAAATTTGTTTTCATTTTAAAATATTTCTCCACAATCTTTTTTTGCACCTCAAACTCATTTTTCATGCGTTTGTTTGCTCGTTTCATCCAAAAAAAAATCGGCACGGTTTTTCGTAAAGAATGATCCTAAATATTAAATTATTCAAATACAAACCAAAATTTGTGTTTATTTTAAAATATTTCTCCATGATCTTTGTTTGCAACGAAAACTCATGTTTCAAGAGTTTGCTTACTCATTTCATTTAATAAAAACTCGGCTAGATTTTTCATAATGAATATACTAAATTATTCAAACGCAAACAAAAATTTGTTTTCATTTTAAAATATATTTCCACAATATTTGTTTGCAACGAAAACACATGTTTCAAGCGTTTGCTTGTTTATTTCATGTAATAAAAAATCGGCAAGATTTTTCGTAAAGAATAAACGAAATTATTCAAACGCAAACAAAAATTTGTTTTCATTTTAAAATATATTTCCACAATCTTTGTTTGCAACGAAAACTCATGTTTCAAGCGTTTGCTTGTTTATTTCATGTAATAAAAAATAGGCAAGATTTTTCGTAAAGAATAAACTAAATTATTCAAACGCAAATCAAAATTTGTTTTCATTTTAAAATATTTCTCCACAATCTTTTTTTGCACCTCAAACTCATGTTTCATGCGTTTGTTTGTTTGTTTCTTGTAAAAAAAACTCGGCTAGATTTTTCATAAAGAATAAACTAAATTATTCAAACGCAAATCAAAGTTTGTTTTCATTTTAAAATTTTTCTCCACAATCTTTTTTTGCACCTCAAACTCATGTTTCATGCGTTTGTTTGCTCGTTTCATCGAAAAAAATATCGGCACGGTTTTTCGTAAAGAATGATTCTAAATATTAAATTATTCAAATACAAACCAAAATTTGTGTTTATTTTAAAATATTTCTCCACGATCTTCGTTTGCAACGAAAACTCATGTTTCAAGCGTTTGCTTGCTCATTTCGTTTAATATAAACTCGGCTAGATTTTTCATAGAGAATATACTAAATTATTCAAACGCAAACAAAAATTTGTTTTCATTTTAAAATATTTTTCCACAATCTTTGTTTGCAACGAAAACTCATGTTTCAAGCGTTTGCTTGTTTATTTCTTGTAATAAAAAATCGGCAAGATTTTTCGTAAAGAATAAACGAAATTATTCAAACGCAAATCAAAATTTGTTTTCATTTTAAAATATTTCTCCACAATCTTTCTTTGCAACGAAAACTCATGTTTCAAGCATTTGCTTGTTTGTTTCTTGTAAAAAAAACTCGGCTAGATTTTTCATAAAGAATAAACTAAATTATTCAAACGCAAATCAAAATTTGTTTTCATTTTAAAATATTTCTCCACAATCTTTTTTTGCACCTCAAACTCATTTTTCATGCGTTTGTTTGCTCGTTTCATCCAAAAAAAAATCGGCACGGTTTTTCGTAAAGAATGATCCTAAATATTAAATTATTCAAATACAAACCAAAATTTGTGTTTATTTTAAAATATTTCTCCATGATATTTGTTGGCAACGAAAACTCATGTTTCAAGAGTTTGCTTACTCATTTCATTTAATAAAAACTCGGCTAGATTTTTCATAATGAATATACTAAATTATTCAAACGCAAACAAAAATTTGTTTTCATTTTAAAATATATTTCCACAATCTTTGTTTGCAACGAAAACACATGTTTCAAGCGTTTGCTTGTTTATTTCATGTAATAAAAAATCGGCAAGATTTTTCGTAAAGAATAAACGAAATTATTCAAACGCAAACAAAAATTTGTTTTCATTTTAAAATATATTTCCACAATCTTTGTTTGCAACGAAAACTCATGTTTCAAGCGTTTGCTTGTTTATTTCTTGTAATAAAAAATCGGCAAGATTTTTCGTAAAGAATAAACTAAATTATTCAAACGCAAATCAAAATTTGTTTTCATTTTAAAATATTTCTCCACAATCTTTTTTTGCACCTCAAACTCATGTTTCATGCGTTTGTTTGCTCGTTTCATCCAAAAAAATATCGGCACGGTTTTTCGTAAAGAATGATAGTAAATATTAAATTATTCAAATACAAACCAAAATTTGTCTTTATTTTAAAATATTTCTCCGCGATCTTTGTTTGCAACGAAAACTCATGTTTCAAGCGTTTGCTTGCTCATTTCGTTTAATAAAAACTCGGCTAGATTTTTCATAAAGAATATACTAAATTATTCAAACGCAAACAAAAATTTGTTTTCATTTTAAAATATATTTCCACAATCTTTGTTTGCAACGAAAACACATGTTTCAAGCGTTTGCTTGTTTATTTCTTGTAATAAAAAATCGGCAAGATTTTTCGTAAAGAATAAACTAAATTATTCAAACGCAAATCAAAATTTGTTTTCATTTTAAAATATTTCTCCACAATCTTTCTTTGCAACGAAAACTCATGTTTCAAGCATTTGCTTGTTTGTTTCTTGTAAAAAAAACTCGGCTAGATTTTTCGTAAAGAATAAACTAAATTATTCAAACGCAAATCAAAATTTGTTTTCATTTTAAAATATTTCTCCACAATCTTTTTTTGCACCTCAAACTCATGTTTCATGCGTTTGTTTGCTCGTTTCATCCAAAAAAATATCGGCACGGTTTTTCGTAAAGAATGATAGTAAATATTAAATTATTCAAATACAAACCAAAATTTGTCTTTATTTTAAAATATTTCTCCACGATCTTTGTTTGCAACGAAAACTCATGTTTCAAGCGTTTGCTTGCTCATTTCGTTTAATAAAAACTCGGCTAGATTTTTCATAGAGAATATACTAAATTATTCAAACGCAAACAAAAATTTGTTTTCATTTTAATATATTTTTCCACAATCTTTGTTTGCAATGAAAACTCATGTTTCAAGCGATTGCTTGTTCGTTTCATGTAATAAATACTCGGCTAGATTTTTCATAAAGAATAAACTAAATTATTCAAACGCAAATCAAAATTTGTTTTCATTTTCAATTATTTCTCCACAATCTATTTTTGCACCTCAAACTCATGTTTCATGCGTTTGTTTGCTCGTTTCATTCAACAAAAAGTAGGCAAGATTTTTCGTAAAGAATAAACTAAACTATTCAAACGCAAATCAAAATATGTTTTCATTTTAAAATATTTCTCCACAATCTTTTTTTGCACCTCAAACTCATGTTTCATGCGTTTGTTTGCTCGTTTCATGTAATAAAAAATCGGCACGGTTTTTCGTAAAGAATGATCCTAAATATTAAATTATTCAAATACAAACCAAAATTTGTGTTTATTTTAAAATATTTCTCCACGATCTTTGTTTGCAACGAAAACTCATGTTTCAAGAGTTTGCTTACTCATTTCATTTAATAAAAACTCGGCTAGATTTTTCATAAAGAATATACTAAATTATTCAAACGCAAACAAAAATTTGTTTTCATTTTAAAATATAATTCCACAATCTTTGTTTGCAACGAAAACACATGTTTCAAGCGTTTGCTTGTTTCTTTCATGTAATAAAAAATCGGCAAGATTTTTCGTAAAGAATAAACGAAATTATTCAAACGCAAATCAAAATTTGTTTTCATTTTAAAATATTTCTCCACAATCTTTCTTTGCAACGAAAACTCATGTTTCAAGCATTTGCTTGTTTGTTTCTTGTAAAAAAAACTCGGCTAGATTTTTCATAAAGAATAAACTAAATTATTCAAACGCAAATCAAAATTTGTTTTCATTTTAAAATATTTCTCCACAATCTTTTTTTGCACCTCAAACTCATGTTTCATGCGTTTGTTTGCTCGTTTCATCCAAAAAAATATCGGCACGGTTTTTCGTAAAGAATGATAGTAAATATTAAATTATTCAAATACAAACCAAAATTTGTCTTTATTTTAAAATATTTCTCCGCGATCTTTGTTTGCAACGAAAACTCATGTTTCAAGCGTTTGCTTGCTCATTTCGTTTAATAAAAACTCGGCTAGATTTTTCATAGAGAATATATTAAATTATTCAAACGCAAACAAAAATTTGTTTTCATTTTAATATATTTTTCCACAATCTTTGTTTGCAATGAAAACTCATGTTTCAAGCGATTGCTTGTTCGTTTCATGTAATAAATACTCGGCTAGATTTTTCATAAAGAATAAACTAAATTATTCAAACGCAAATCAAAATTTGTTTTCATTTTCAATTATTTCTCCACAATCTATTTTTGCACCTCAAACTCATGTTTCATGCGTTTGTTTGCTCGTTTCATTCAACAAAAAGTAGGCAAGATTTTTCGTAAAGAATAAACTAAACTATTCAAACGCAAATCAAAATATGTTTTCATTTTAAAATATTTCTCCACAATCTTTTTTTGCACCTCAGACTCATGTTTCATGCGTTTGTTTGCTCGTTTCATGTAATAAAAAATCGGCACGGTTTTTCGTAAAGAATGATCCTAAATATTAAATTATTCAAATACAAACCAAAATTTGTGTTTATTTTAAAATATTTCTCCACGATCTTTGTTTGCAACGAAAACTCATGTTTCAAGAGTTTGCTTACTCATTTCATTTAATAAAAACTCGGCTAGATTTTTCATAAAGAATATACTAAATTATTCAAACGCAAACAAAAATTTGTTTTCATTTTAAAATATAATTCCACAATCTTTGTTTGCAACGAAAACACATGTTTCAAGCGTTTGCTTGTTTCTTTCATGTAATAAAAAATCGGCAAGATTTTTCGTAAAGAATAAACGACATTATTCAAACGCAAATCAAAATTTGTTTTCATTTTAAAATATTTCTCCACAATCTTTCTTTGCAACGAAAACTCATGTTTCAAGCATTTGCTTGTTTGTTTCTTGTAAAAAAAACTCGGCTAGATTTTTCATAAAGAATAAACTAAATTATTCAAACGCAAATCAAAATTTGTTTTCATTTTAAAATATTTCTCCACAATCTTTTTTTGCACCTCAAACTCATTTTTCATGCGTTTGTTTGCTCGTTTCATCCAAAAAAAAATCGGCACGGTTTTTCGTAAAGAATGATCCTAAATATTAAATTATTCAAATACAAACCAAAATTTGTGTTTATTTTAAAATATTTCTCCATGATCTTTGTTTGCAACGAAAACTCATGTTTCAAGAGTTTGCTTACTCATTTCATTTAATAAAAACTCGGCTAGATTTTTCATAATGAATATACTAAATTATTCAAACGCAAACAAAAATTTGTTTTCATTTTAAAATATATTTCCACAATCTTTGTTTGCAACGAAAACACATGTTTCAAGCGTTTGCTTGTTTATTTCATGTAATAAAAAATCGGCAAGATTTTTCGTAAAGAATAAACGAAATTATTCAAACGCAAACAAAAATTTGTTTTCATTTTAAAATATATTTCCACAATCTTTGTTTGCAACGAAAACTCATGTTTCAAGCGTTTGCTTGTTTATTTCATGTAATAAAAAATAGGCAAGATTTTTCGTAAAGAATAAACTAAATTATTCAAACGCAAATCAAAATTTGTTTTCATTTTAAAATATTTCTCCACAATCTTTTTTTGCACCTCAAACTCATGTTTCATGCGTTTGTTTGTTTGTTTCTTGTAAAAAAAACTCGGCTAGATTTTTCATAAAGAATAAACTAAATTATTCAAACGCAAATCAAAGTTTGTTTTCATTTTAAAATTTTTCTCCACAATCTTTTTTTGCACCTCAAACTCATGTTTCATGCGTTTGTTTGCTCGTTTCATCGAAAAAAATATCGGCACGGTTTTTCGTAAAGAATGATTCTAAATATTAAATTATTCAAATACAAACCAAAATTTGTGTTTATTTTAAAATATTTCTCCACGATCTTCGTTTGCAACGAAAACTCATGTTTCAAGCGTTTGCTTGCTCATTTCGTTTAATATAAACTCGGCTAGATTTTTCATAGAGAATATACTAAATTATTCAAACGCAAACAAAAATTTGTTTTCATTTTAAAATATTTTTCCACAATCTTTGTTTGCAACGAAAACTCATGTTTCAAGCGTTTGCTTGTTCGTTTCATGTAATAAAAACTCGGCTAGATTTTTCATAAAGAATAAACTAAATTATTCAAACGCAAATCAAAGTTTGTTTTCATTTGAAAATATTTCTCCACAATCTATTTTTGCACCTCAAACTCATGTTTCATGCGTTTGTTTGCTCGTTTCATTCAACAAAAAATCGGCAAGATTTTTCGTAAAGAATAAACTAAATTATTCAAACGCAAATCAAAATATGTTTTCATTTTAAAATATTTCTCCACAATCTTTTTTTGCACCTCAAACTCATGTTTCATGCGTATGTTTGCTCGTTTCATCCAAAAACAAAATCGGCACGGTTTTTCGTAAAGAATGATCCTAAATATTAAATTATTCAAATACAAACCAAAATTTGTGTTTATTTTAAAATATTTCTCCACGATCTTTGTTTGCAACGAAAACTCATGTTTCAAGAGTTTGCTTACTCATTTCATTTAATAAAAACTCGGCTAGATTTTTCATAAAGAATATACTAAATTATTCAAACGCAAACAAAAATTTGTTTTCATTTTAAAATATAATTCCACAATCTTTGTTTGCAACGAAAACACATGTTTCAAGCGTTTGCTTGTTTCTTTCATGTAATAAAAAATAGGCAAGATTTTTCGTAAAGAATAAACGAAATTATTCAAACGCAAATCAAAATTTGTTTTCATTTTAAAATATTTCTCCACAATCTTTCTTTGCAACGAAAACTCATGTTTCAAGCATTTGCTTGTTTGTTTCTTGTAAAAAAAACTCGGCTAGATTTTTCGTAAAGAATAAACTAAATTATTCAAACGCAAATCAAAATTTTGTTTTCATTTTAAAATATTTCTCCACAATCTTTTTTTGCACCTCAAACTCATTTTTCATGCGTTTGTTTGCTCGTTTCATCCAAAAAAAAATCGGCACGGTTTTTCGTAAAGAATGATCCTAAATATTAAATTATTCAAATACAAACCAGAATTTGTGTTTATTTTAAAATATTTCTCCACGATCTTTGTTTGCAACGAAAACTCATGTTTCAAGAGTTTGCTTACTCATTTCATTTAATAAAAACTCGGCTAGATTTTTCATAATGAATATACTAAATTATTCAAACGCAAACAAAAATTTGTTTTCATTTTAAAATATATTTCCACAATCTTTGTTTGCAACGAAAACACATGTTTCAAGCGTTTGCTTGTTTATTTCATGTAATAAAAAATCGGCAAGATTTTTCGTAAAGAATAAACGAAATTATTCAAACGCAAACAAAAATTTGTTTTCATTTTAAAATATATTTCCACAATCTTTGTTTGCAACGAAAACTCATGTTTCAAGCGTTTGCTTGTTTATTTCATGTAATAAAAAATAGGCAAGATTTTTCGTAAATAATAAACAAAATTATTCAAACGCAAATCAAAATTTGTTTTCATTTTAAAATATTTCTCCACAATCTTTTTTTGCACCTCAAACTCATGTTTCATGCGTTTGTTTGTTTCTTTCTTGTATAAAAAACTCGGCTAGATTTTTCATAAAGAATAAACTAAATTATTCAAACGCAAATCAAAGTTTGTTTTCATTTTAAAATTTTTTTCCACAATCTTTTTTTGCACCTCAAACTCATGTTTCATGCGTTTGTTTGCTCGTTTCATCGAAAAAAATATCGGCACGGTTTTTCGTAAAGAATGATTCTAAATATTAAATTATTCAAATACAAACCAAAATTTGTGTTTATTTTAAAATATTTCTCCACGATCTTCGTTTGCAACGAAAACTCATGTTTCAAGCGTTTGCTTGCTCATTTCGTTTAATATAAACTCGGCTAGATTTTTCATAGAGAATATACTAAATTATTCAAACGCAAACAAAAATTTGTTTTCATTTTAAAATATTTTTCCACAATCTTTGTTTGCAACGAAAACTCATGTTTCAAGCGTTTGCTTGTTCGTTTCATGTAATAAAAACTCGGCTAGATTTTTCATAAAGAATAAACTAAATTATTCAAACGCAAATCAAAGTTTGTTTTCATTTGAAAGTATTTCTCCACAATCCATTTTTTCACCTCAAACTCATGTTTCATGCGTTTGTTTGCTCGTTTCATTCAACAAAAAATCGACAAGATTTTTCGTAAAGAATAAACTAAATTATTCAAACGCAAATCAAAATATGTTTTCATTTTAAAATATTTCTCCACAATCTTTTTTTGCACCTCAAACTCATGTTTCATGCGTATGTTTGCTCGTTTCATCCAAAAACAAAATCGGCACGGTTTTTCGTAAAGAATGATCCTAAATATTAGATTATTCAAATACAAACCAAAATTTGTGTTTATTTTAAAATATTTCTCCACGATCTTTGTTTGCAACGAAAACTCATGTTTCAAGAGTTTGCTTACTCATTTCATTTAATAAAAACTCGGATAGATTTTTCATAAAGAATATACTAAATTATTCAAACGCAAACAAATATTTGTTTTCATTTTAAAATATATTTCCACAATCTTTGTTTGCAACGAAAACACAAGTTTCAAGCGTTTGCTTGTTTATTTCATGTAATAAAAAATCGGCAAGATTTTTCGTAAAGAATAAACGAAATTATTCAAACGCAAATCAAAATTTGTTTTCATTTTAAAATATTTCTCCACAATCTTTCTTTGGAACGAAAACTCATGTTTCAAGCATTTGCTTGTTTGTTTCTTGTAAAAAAAACTCGGCTAGATTTTTCATAAAGAATAAACTAAATTATTCAAACGCAAATCAAAATTTGTTTTCATTTTAAAATATTTCTCCACAATCTTTTTTTGCACCTCAAACTCATTTTTCATGCGTTTGTTTGCTCGTTTCATCCAAAAAAAAAACGGCACGGTTTTTCGTAAAGAATGATCCTAAATATTAAATTATTCAAATACAAACCAAAATTTGTGTTTATTTTAAAATATTTCTCCACGATCTTCGTTTGCAACGAAAACTCATGTTTCAAGCGTTTGCTTGCTCATTTCGTTTAATAAAAACTCGGCTAGATTTTTCATAGAGAATATACTAAATTATTCAAACGCAAACAAAAATTTGTTTTCATTTTAAAATATTTTTCCACAATCTTTCTTTGCAACGAAAACTCATGTTTCAAGCGTTTGCTTGTTTATTTCATGTAATAAAAAATCGGCAAGATTTTTCGTAAAGAATAAACTAAATTATTCAAACGCAAATCAAAATTTGTTTTCATTTTAAAATATTTCTCCACAATCTTTCTTTGCAACGAAAACTCATGTTTCAAGCATTTGCTTGTTTGTTTCTTGTAAAAAAAACTCGGCTAGATTTTTCATAAAGAATAAACTAAATTATTCAAACGCAAATCAAAATTTGTTTTCATTTTAAAATATTTCTCCACAATCTTTTTTTGCACCTCAAACTCATGTGTCATGCGTTTGTTTGCTCGTTTCATCCAAAAAAAAATCGGCACGGTTTTTCGTAAAGAATGATCCTAAATATTAAATTATTCAAATACAAACCAAAATTTGTGTTTATTTTAAAATATTTCTCCACGATCTTTGTTTGCAACGAAAACTCATGTTTCATGAGTTTGCTTCCTCATTTCATTTAATAAAAACTCGGCTAGATTTTTCATAGAGAATATACTAAATTATTCAAACGCAAACAAAAATTTGTTTTCATTTTAATATATTTTTCCACAATCTTTGTTTGCAATGAAAACTCATGTTTCAAGCGATTGCTTGTTCGTTTCATGTAATAAATACTCGGCTAGATTTTTCATAAAGAATAAACTAAATTATTCAAACGCAAATCAAAATTTGTTTTCATTTTCAATTATTTCTCCACAATCTATTTTTGCACCTCAAACTCATGTTTCATGCGTTTGTTTGCTCGTTTCATTCAACAAAAAATAGGCAAGGTTTTTCGTAAAGAATAAACTAAACTATTCAAACGCAAATCAAAATATGTTTTCATTTTAAAATATTTCTCCACAATCTTTTTTTGCACCTCAAACTCATGTTTCATGCGTTTGTTTGCTCGTTTCATGTAATAAAAAATCGGCACGGTTTTTCGTAAAGAATGATCCTAAATATTAAATTATTCAAATACAAACCAAAATTTGTGTTTATTTTAAAATATTTCTCCACGATCTTTGTTTGCAACGAAAACTCATGTTTCAAGAGTTTGCTTACTCATTTCATTTAATAAAAACTCGGATAGATTTTTCATAAAGAATATACTAAATTATTCAAACGCAAACAAATATTTGTTTTCATTTTAAAATATATTTCCACAATCTTTGTTTGCAACGAAAACACATGTTTCAAGCGTTTGCTTGTTTATTTCATGTAATAAAAAATCGGCAAGATTTTTCGTAAAGAATAAACGAAATTATTCAAACGCAAATCAAAATTTGTTTTCATTTTAAAATATTTCTCCACAATCTTTCTTTGGAACGAAAACTCATGTTTCAAGCATTTGCTTGTTTGTTTCTTGTAAAAAAAACTCGGCTAGATTTTTCGTAAAGAATAAACTAAATTATTCAAACGCAAATCAAAATTTGTTTTCATTTTAAAATATTTCTCCACAATCTTTTTTTGCACCTCAAACTCATTTTTCATGCGTTTGTTTGCTCGTTTCATCCAAAAAAAAATCGGCACGGTTTTTCGTAAAGAATGATCCTAAATATTAAATTATTCAAATACAAACCAAAATTTGTGTTTATTTTAAAATATTTCTCCACGATCTTTGTTTGCAACGAAAACTCATGTTTCAAGAGTTTGCTTACTCATTTCATTTAATAAAAACTCGGATAGATTTTTCATAAAGAATATACTAAATTATTCAAACGCAAACAAATATTTGTTTTCATTTTAAAATATATTTCCACAATCTTTGTTTGCAACGAAAACACATGTTTCAAGCGTTTGCTTGTTTATTTCATGTAATAAAAAATCGGCAAGATTTTTCGTAAAGAATAAACGAAATTATTCAAACGCAAATCAAAATTTGTTTTCATTTTAAAATATTTCTCCACAATCTTTCTTTGGAACGAAAACTCATGTTTCAAGCATTTGCTTGTTTGTTTCTTGTAAAAAAAACTCGGCTAGATTTTTCGTAAAGAATAAACTAAATTATTCAAACGCAAATCAAAATTTGTTTTCATTTTAAAATATTTCTCCACAATCTTTTTTTGCACCTCAAACTCATTTTTCATGCGTTTGTTTGCTCGTTTCATCCAAAAAAAAATCGGCACGGTTTTTCGTAAAGAATGATCCTAAATATTAAATTATTCAAATACAAACCAAAATTTGTGATTATTTTAAAATATTTCTCCACGATCTTTGTTTGCAACGAAAACTCATGTTTCAAGAGTTTGCTTACTCATTTCATTTAATAAAAACTCGGCTAGATTTTTCATAATGAATATACTAAATTATTCAAACGCAAACAAAAATTTGTTTTCATTTTAAAATATATTTCCACAATCTTTGTTTGCAAGGAAAACACATGTTTCAAGCGTTTGCTTGTTTATTTCATGTAATAAAAAATCGGCAAGATTTTTCGTAAAGAATAAATGAAATTATTCAAACGCAAACAAAAATTTGTTTTCATTTTAAAATATATTTCCACAATCTTTGTTTGCAACGAAAACTCATGTTTCAAGCGTTTGCTTGTTTATTTCATGTAATAAAAAATAGGCAAGATTTTTCTTAAAGAATAAACTAAATTATTCAAACGCAAATCAAAATTTGTTTTCATTTTAAAATATTTCTCCACAATCTTTTTTTGCACCTCAAACTCATGTTTCATGCGTTTGTTTGTTTGTTTCTTGTAAAAAAAAACTCGGCTAGATTTTTCATAAAGAATAAACAAAATTATTCAAACGCAAATCAAAATTTGTTTTCATTTTAAAATTTTTTTCCACAATCTTTTTTTGCACCTCAAACTCATGTTTGCTCGTTTCATCGAAAAAAATATCGGCACGGTTTTTCGTAAAGAATGATTCTAAATATTAAATTATTCAAATACAAACCAAAATTTGTGTTTATTTTAAAATATTTCTCCACGATCTTCGTTTGCAACGAAAACTCATGTTTCAAGCGTTTGCTTGCTCATTTCGTTTAATATAAACTCGGCTAGATTTTTCATAGAGAATATACTAAATTATTCAAACGCAAACAAAAATTTATTTTCATTTTAAAATATTTTTCCACAATCTTTGTTTGCAACGAAAACTCATGTTTCAAGCGTTTGCTTGTTCGTTTCATGTAATAAAAACTCGGCTAGATTTTTCATAAAGAATAAACTAAATTATTCAAACGCAAATCAAAGTTTGTTTTCATTTGAAAATATTTCTCCACAATCTATTTTTGCACCTCAAACTCATGTTTCATGCGTTTGTTTGCTCGTTTCATTCAACAAAAAATCGGCAAGATTTTTCGTAAAGAATAAACTAAATTATTCAAACGCAAATCAAAAATTTGTTTTCATTTTAAAATATATTTCCACAATCTTTGTTTGCAACGAAAACACATGTTTCAAGCGTTTGCTTGTTTATTTCATGTAATAAAAAATCGGCAAGATTTTTCGTAAAGAATAAACGAAATTATTCAAACGCAAACAAAAATTTGTTTTCATTTTAAAATATATTTCCACAATCTTTGTTTGCAACTAAAACTCATGTTTCAAGCGTTTGCTTGTTTATTTCATGTAATAAAAAATAGGCAAGATTTTTCGTAAAGAATAAACTAAATTATTCAAACGCAAATCAAAATTTGTTTTCATTTTAAAATATTTCTCCACAATCTTTTTTTGCACCTCAAACTCATGTTTCATGCGTTTGTTTGTTTGTTTCTTGTAAAAAAAAACTCGGCTAGATTTTTCATAAAGAATAAACTAAATTATTCAAACGCAAATCAAAATTTGTTTTCATTTTAAAAAAATTTTCCACAATCTTTTTTTGCACCTCAAACTCATGTTTGCTCGTTTCATCGAAAAAAATATCGGCACGGTTTTTCGTAAAGAATGATTCTAAATATTAAATTATTCAAATACAAACCAAAATTTGTGTTTATTTTAAAATATTTCTCCACGATCTTCTTTTGCAACGAAAACTCATGTTTCAAGCGTTTGCTTGCTCATTTCGTTTAATATAATCTCGGCTAGATTTTTCATAGAGAATATACTAAATTATTCAAACGCAAACAAAAATTTATTTTCATTTTAAAATATTTTCCCACAATCTTTGTTTGCAACGAAAACTCATGTTTCAAGCGTTTGCTTGTTCGTTTCATGTAATAAAAACTCGGCTAGATTTTTCATAAAGAATAAACTAAATTATTCAAACGCAAATCAAAGTTTGTTTTCATTTGAAAATATTTCTCCACAATCTATTTTTGCACCTCAAACTCATGTTTCATGCGTTTGTTTGCTCGTTTCATTCAACAAAAAATCGGCAAGATTTTTCGTAAAGAATAAACTAAATTATTCAAACGCAAATCAAAATATGTTTTCATTTTAAAATATTTCTCCACAATCTTTTTTTGCACCTCAAACTCATGTTTCATGCGTATGTTTGCTCGTTTCATCCAAAAACAAAATCGGCACGGTTTTTCGTAAAGAATGATCCTAAATATTAAATTATTCAAATACAAACCAAAATTTGTGTTTATTTTAAAATATTTCTCCACGATCTTTGTTTGCAACGAAAACTCATGTTTCAAGAGTTTGCTTACTCATTTCATTTAATAAAAACTCGGCTAGATTTTTCATAAAGAATATACTAAATTATTCAAACGCAAACAAATATTTGTTTTCATTTTAAAATATATTTCCACAATCTTTGTTTGCAACGAAAACACATGTTTAAAGCGTTTGCTTGTTTATTTCATGTAATAAAAAATCGGCAAGATTTTTCGTAAAGAATAAACGAAATTATTCAAACGAAAATCAAAATTTGTTTTCATTTTAAAATATTTCTCCACAATCTTTCTTTGGAACGAAAACTCATGTTTCAAGCATTTGCTTGTTTGTTTCTTGTAAAAAAAACTCGGCTAGATTTTTCATAAAGAATAAACTAAATTATTCAAACGCAAATCACAATTTGTTTTCATTTTAAAATATTTCTCCACAATCTTTTTTTGCACCTCAAACTCATTTTTCATGCGTTTGTTTGCTCGTTTCATCCAAAAAAAAATCGGCACGGTTTTTCGTAAAGAATGATCCTAAATATTAAATTATTCAAATACAAACCAAAATTTGTGTTTATTTTAAAATATTTCTCCACGATCTTCGTTTGCAACGAAAACTCATGTTTCAAGCGTTTGCTTGCTCATTTCGTTTAATAAAAACTCGGCTAGATTTTTCATAGAGAATATACTAAATTATTCAAACGCAAACAAAAATTTGTTTTCATTTTAAAATATTTTTCCACAATCTTTCTTTGCAACGAAAACTCATGTTTCAAGCGTTTGCTTGTTTATTTCATGTAATAAAAAATCGGCAAGATTTTTCGTAAAGAATAAACTAAATTATTCAAACGCAAATCAAAATTTGTTTTCATTTTAAAATATTTCTCCACAATCTTTCTTTGCAACGAAAACTCATGTTTCAAGCATTTGCTTGTTTGTTTCTTGTAAAAAAAACTCGGCTAGATTTTTCATAAAGAATAAACTGAATTATTCAAACGCAAATCAAAATTTGTTTTCATTTTAAAATATTTCTCCACAATCTTTTTTTGCACCTCAAACTCATGTGTCATGCGTTTGTTTGCTCGTTACATCCAAAAAAAAATCGGCACGGTTTTTCGTAAAGAATGATCCTAAATATTAAATTATTCAAATACAAACCAAAATTTGTGTTTATTTTAAAATATTTCTCCACGATCTTTGTTTGCAACGAAAACTCATGTTTCAAGAGTTTGCTTGTTGATTTCATGTAATAAAAAATCGGCAAGATTTTTCGTAAAGAATAAACGAAATTATTCAAACGCAAACAAAAATTTGTTTTCATTTTAAAATATATTTCCACAATCTTTGTTTGCAACGAAAACTCATGTTTCAAGCGTTTGCTTGTTTATTTCATGTAATAAAAAATAGGCTAGATTTTTCATAAAGAATAAACTAAATTATTCAAACGCAAATCAAAGTTTGTTTTCATTTTAAAATTTTTCTCCACAATCTTTTTTTGCACCTCAAACTTATGTTTCATGCGTTTGTTTGCTCGTTTCATCCAAAAAAATATCGGCACGGTTTTTCGTAAAGAATGATTCTAAATATTAAATTATTCTAATACAAACCAAAATTTGTGTTTATTTTAAAATATTTCTCCACGATATTCGTTTGCAAGGAAAACTCATGTTTCAAGCGTTTGCTTGCCCATTTCGTTTAATAAAAACTCGGCTAGATTTTTCATAGAGAATATACTAAATTATTCAAACGCAAACAAAAATTTGTTTTCATTTTAAAATATTTTTCCACATTCCTTGTTTGCAACGAAAACTCATGTTTCAAGCGTTTGCTTGTTCGTTTCATGTAATAAAAACTCGGCTAGATTTTTCATAAAGAATAAACTAAATTATTCAAACGCAAATCAAAGTTTGTTTTCATTTGAAAATATTTCTCCACAATCTATTTTTGCACCTCAAACTCATGTTTCATGCGTCTGTTTGCTCGTTTCATTCAACAAAAATTCGGCAAGATTCTTCGTAAAGAATAAACTAAATTATTCAAACTCAAATCAAAATTTGTTTTCATTTTAAAATATTTCTCCACAATCTTTTTTTTGCACCTCAAACTCATGTTTCATGCGTTTGTTTGCTCGTTTCATCCAAAAAAAAATCGGCACGGTTTTTCGTAAAGAATGATCCTAAATATTAAATTATTCAAATACAAACCAAAATTTGTGTTTATTTTAAAATATTTCTCCACGATCTTCGTTTGCAACGAAAACTCATGTTTCAAGCGTTTGCTTGCTCATTTCGTTTAATAAAAACTCGGCTAGATTTTTCATAGAGAATATACTAAATTATTCAAACGCAAACAAAAATTTGTTTTCATTTTAAAATATTTTTCCACAATCTTTCTTTGCAACGAAAACTCATGTTTCAAGCGTTTGCTTGTTTATTTCATGTAATAAAAAATCGGCAAGATTTTTCGTAAAGAATAAACTAAATTATTCAAACGCAAATCAAAATTTGTTTTCATTTTAAAATATTTCTCCACAATCTTTCTTTGCAACGAAAACTCATGTTTCAAGCATTTGCTTGTTTGTTTCTTGTAAAAAAAACTCGGCTAGATTTTTCATAAAGAATAAACTAAATTATTCAAACGCAAATCAAAATTTGTTTTCATTTTAAAATATTTCTCCACAATCTTTTTTTGCACCTCAAACTCATGTATCATGCGTTTGTTTGCTCGGTTATTCGAAAAAAAAATCGGCACGGTTTTTCGTAAAGAATGATCCTAAATATTAAATTATTCAAATACAAACCAAAATTTGTGTTTATTTTAAAATATTTCTCCACGATCTTTGTTTGCAACGAAAACTCATGTTTCAAGAGTTTGCTTGTTGATTTCATGTAATAAAAAATCGGCAAGATTTTTCGTAAAGAATAAACGAAATTATTCAAACGCAAACAAAAATTTGTTTTCATTTTAAAATATATTTCCACAATCTTTGTTTGCAACGAAAACTCATGTTTCAAGCGTTTGCTTGTTTATTTCATGTAATAAAAAATAGGCTAGATTTTTCATAAAGAATAAACTAAATTATTCAAACGCAAATCAAAGTTTGTTTTCATTTTAAAATTTTTCTCCACAATCTTTTTTTGCACCTCAAACTTATGTTTCATGCGTTTGTTTGCTCGTTTCATCCAAAAAAATATCGGCACGGTTTTTCGTAAAGAATGATTCTAAATATTAAATTATTCTAATACAAACCAAAATTTGTGTTTATTTTAAAATATTTCTCCACGATCTTCGTTTGCAAGGAAAACTCATGTTTCAAGCGTTTGCTTGCCCATTTCGTTTAATAAAAACTCGGCTAGATTTTTCATAGAGAATATACTAAATTATTCAAACGCAAACAAAAATTTGTTTTCATTTTAAAATATTTTTCCACATTCCTTGTTTGCAACGAAAACTCATGTTTCAAGCGTTTGCTTGTTCGTTTCATGTAATAAAAACTCGGCTAGATTTTTCATAAAGAATAAACTAAATTATTCAAACGCAAATCAAAGTTTGTTTTCATTTGAAAATATTTCTCCACAATCTATTTTTGCACCTCAAACTCATGTTTCATGCGTCTGTTTGCTCGTTTCATTCAACAAAAATTCGGCAAGATTCTTCGTAAAGAATAAACTAAATTATTCAAACTCAAATCAAAATTTGTTTTCATTTTAAAATATTTCTCCACAATCTTTTTTTTGCACCTCAAACTCATGTTTCATGCGTTTGTTTGCTCGTTTCATCCAAAAAAAAATCGGCACGGTTTTTCGTAAAGAATGATCCTAAATATTAAATTATTCAAATACAGACCAAAATTTGTGTTTATTTTAAAATATTTCTCCACGATCTTCGTTTGCAACGAAAACTCATGTTTCAAGAGTTTGCTTACTCATTTCGTTTAATAAAAACTCGGCTAGATTTTTCATAGAGAATATACTAAATTATTCAAACGCAAACAAAAATTTGTTTTCATTTTAAAGTATTTTTCCACAATCTTTCTTTGCAACGAAAACTCATGTTTCAAGCGTTTGATTGTTTATTTCATGTAATAAAAAATCGGCAAGATTTTTCGTAAAGAATAAACTAAATTATTCAAACGCAAATCAAAATTTGTTTTCATTTTAAAATATTTCTCCACAATCTTTCTTTGCAACGAAAACTCATGTTTCAAGCATTTGCTTGTTTGTTTCTTGTAAAAAAAACTCGGCTAGATTTTTCATAAAGAATAAACTGAATTATTCAAACGCAAATCAAAATTTGTTTTCATTTTAAAATATTTCTCCACAATCTTTTTTTGCACCTCAAACTCATGTGTCATGCGTTTGTTTGCTCGTTACATCCAAAAAAAAATCGGCACGGTTTTTCGTAAAGAATGATCCTAAATATTAAATTATTCAAATACAAACCAAAATTTGTGTTTATTTTAAAATATTTCTCCACGATCTTTGTTTGCAACGAAAACTCATGTTTCAAGAGTTTGCTTCCTCATTTCATTTAATAAAAACTCGGCTAGATTTTTCATAAAGAATATACTCAATTATTCAAACGCAAACAAAAATTTGTTTTCATTTTAAAATATATTTCCACAATCTTTGTTTGCAACGAAAACACATGTTTCAAGCGTTTGCTTGTTTATTTCATGTAATAAAAAATCGGCAAGATTTTTCGTAAAGAATAAACTAAATTATTCAAACCCAAATCAAAATTTGTTTTCATTTTAAAATATTTCTCCACAATCTTTCTTTGGAACGAAAACTCATGTTTCAAGCATTTGCTTGTTTGTTTCTTGTAAAAAAACTCGGCTAGATTTTTCATAAAGAATAAACTAAATTATTCAAATGCAAATCAAAATTTGTTTTCATTTTAAAATATTTCTCCACAATCTTTTTTTGCACCTCAAACACATTTTTCATGCGTTTGTTTGCTCGTTTCATTCAAAAAAAAATCGGCACGGTTTTTCGTAAAGAATGATCCTAAATATTAAATTATTCAAATACAAACCAAAATTTGTGTTTATTTTAAAATATTTCTCCACAATCTTCGTTTGCAACGAAAACTCATGTTTCAAGCGTTTGCTTGCTCATTTCGTTTAATAAAAACTCGGCTAGATTTTTCATAGAGAATATACTAAATTATTCAAACGCAAACAAAAATTTGTTTTCATTTTAAAATATTTTTCCACAATCTTTCTTTGCAACGAAAACTCATGTTTCAAGCGTTTGCTTGTTTATTTCATGTAATAAAAAATCGGCAAGATTTTTCGTAAAGAATAAACTAAATTATTCAAACGCAAATCAAAATTTGTTTTCATTTTAAAATATTTCTCCACAATCTTTCTTTGCAACGAAAACTCATGTTTCAAGCATTTGCTTGTTTGTTTCTTGTAAAAAAAACTCGGCTAGATTTTTCATAAAGAATAAACTAAATTATTCAAACGCAAATCAAAATTTGTTTTCATTTTAAAATATTTCTCCACAATCTTTTTTTGCACCTCAAACTCATGTATCATGCGTTTGTTTGCTCGGTTATTCGAAAAAAAAATCGGCACGGTTTTTCGTAAAGAATGATCCTAAATATTAAATTATTCAAATACAAACCAAAATTTGTGTTTATTTTAAAATATTTCTCCACGATCTTTGTTTGCAACGAAAACTCATGTTTCAAGAGTTTGCTTCCTCATTTCATTTAATAAAAACTCGGCTAGATTTTTCATAAAGAATATACTAAATTATTCAAATGCAAACAAAAATTTGTTTTCATTTTAAAATATATTTCCACAATCTTTGTTTGCAACGAAAACACATGTTTCAAGCGTTTGCTTGTTTATTTCATGTAATAAAAAATCGGCAAGATTTTTCGTAAAGAATAAACTAAATTATTCAAACGCAAATCAAAATTTGTTTTCATTTTAAAATATTTCTCCACAATCTTTCTTTGCAACGAAAACTCATGTTTCAAGCATTTGCTTGTTTGTTTCTTGTAAAAAAAACTCGGCTAGATTTTTCATAAAGAATAAACTAAATTATTCAAACGCAAATCAAAATTTGTTTTCATTTTAAAATATTTCTCCACAATCTTTTTTTGCACCTCAAACTCATGTGTCATGCGTTTGTTTGCTCGTTTCATCCAAAAAAAAATCGGCACGGCTAAATATTAAATTATTCAAATACAAACCAAAATTTGTGTTTATTTTAAAATATTTCTCCACGATCTTTGTTTGCAACGAAAACTCATGTTTCAAGAGTTTGCTTACTCATTTCATTTAATAAAAACTCGGCTAGATTTTTCATAAAGAATATACTAAATTATTCAAACGCAAACAAAAATTTGTTTTCATTTTAAAATATACTTCCACAATCTTTGTTTGCAACGAAAACACATGTTTCAAGCGTTTGCTTGTTTATTTCATGTAATAAAAAATAGGCTAGATTTTTCGTAAACAATAAACTAAATTATTCAAACGCAAATCAAAATTTGTTTTCATTTTAAAATATTTCTCCACAATCTTTTTTTGCACCTCTAACTCATGTTTCATGCGTTTGTTTGTTTGTTTCTTGTAAAAAAAACTCGGCTAGATTTTTCATAAAGAATAAACTAAATTATTCAAACGCAAATCAAAGTTTGTTTTCATTTAAAAATTTTTCTCCACAATTTTTTTTTGCACCTCAAACTCATGTTTCATGCGTTTGTTTGCTCGTTTCATCCAAAAAAATATCGGCACGGTTTTTCGTAAAGAATGATACTAAATATTAAATTATTCAAATACAAACCAAAATTTGTGTTTATTTTAAAATATTTCTCCACGATCTTCGTTTGCAACGAAAACTCATGTTTCAAGCGTGTGCTTGCTCATTTCGTTTAATAAAAACTCGGCTAGATTTTTCATAGAGAATATACTAAATTATTCAAACGCAAACAAAAATTTGTTTTCATTTTAAAATATTTTTCCACAATCTTTGTTTGCAACGAAAACTCATGTTTCAAGCGTTTGCTTGTTCGTTTCATTTAATAAAAACTCGGCTAGATTTTTCATAAAGAATAAACTAAATTATTCAAACGCAAATCAAAGTTTGTTTGCATTTGAAAATATTTCTCCACAATCTATTTTTGCACCTCAAACTCATGTTTCATGCGTCTGTTTGCTCGTTTCATTCAACAAAAATTCGGCAAGATTTTTCGTAAAGAATACACTAAATTATTCAAACGCAAATCAAAATTTGTTTTCATTTTAAAATATTTCTCCACAATCTTTTTTTGCACCTCAAACTCATGTTTCATGCGTTTGTTTGCTCGTTTCATCCAAAAAAATATCGGCACGGTTTTTCGTAAAGAATGATACTAAATATTAAATTATTCAAATACAAACCAAAATTTGTGTTTATTTTAAAATATTTCTCCACGATCTTCGTTTGCAACGAAAACTCATGTTTCAAGCGTTTGCTTGCTCATTTCGTTTAATAAAAACTCGGCTAGATTTTTCATAGAGAATATACTAAATTATTCAAACGCAAACAAAAATTTGCTTTCATTTTAAAATAATTTTCCACAATCTTTGTTTGCAACGAAAACTCATGTTTCAAGCGTTTGCTTGTTCGTTTCATGTAATAAAAACTCGGCTAGATTTTTCATAAAGAATAAACTAAATTATTCAAACGCAAATCAAAGTTTGTTTGCATTTGAAAATATTTCTCCACAATCTATTTTTGCACCTCAAACTCATGTTTCATGCGTCTGTTTGCTCGTTTCATTCAACAAAAATTCGGCAAGATTTTTCGTAAAGAATAAACTAAATTATTCAAACGCAAATCAAAATTTGTTTTCATTTTAAAATATTTCTCCACAATCTTTTTTTTGCACCTCAAACTCATGTTTCATGCGTTTGTTTGCTCGTTTCATCCAAAAAAAATCGGCATGATTTTTCGTAAAGAATGATCCTAAATATTAAATTATTCAAATACAAACCAAAATTTGTGTTTATTTTAAAATATTTCTCCACAATCCTTGTTTGCAGCGAAAACTCATGTTTCAAGAGTTTGCTTGCTCATTTCATTTAATAAAAACTCGGCTAGATTTTTCATAAAGAATATACTAAATTATTCAAACGCAAACAAAAATTTGTTTTCATTTTAAAATATATTTCCACAATCTTTGTTTGCAACGAAAACTCATGTTTCAAGCGTTTGCTTGTTTATTTCATGTAATAAAAAATCGGCAAGATTTTTCGTAAAGAATAAACTAAATTATTCAAACGCAAATCAAAATTTGTTTTCATTTTAAAATATTTCTCCACAATCTTTCTTTGCAACGAAAACTCATGTTTCAAGCATTTGCTTGTTTGTTTCTTGTAAAAAAAACTCGGCTAGATTTTTCATAAAGAATAAACTAAATTATTCAAACGCTAATCCAAATTTGTTTTCATTTTAAAATATTTCTCCACAATCTTTTTTTGCACCTCAAACTCATTTTTCATGCGTTTGTTTGCTCGTTTCATCCAAAAAAAAATCGGCACGGTTTTTCGTAGAGAATGATCCTAAATATTAAATTATTCAAATACAAACCAAAATTTGTGTTTATTTTAAAATATTTCTCCACGATCTTTGTTTGCAACGAAAACTCATGTTTCAAGAGTTTGCTTACTCATTTCATTTAATAAAAACTCGGCTAGATTTTTCATAAAAAATATACTAAATTATTCAAACGCAAACAAAAATTTGTTTTCATTTTAAAATATATTTCCACAATCTTTGTTTGCAACGAAAACACATGTTTCAAGCGTTTGCTTGTTTATTTCATGTAATAAAAAATAGGCAAGATTTTTCGTAAACAATAAACTAAATTATTCAAACGCAAATCAAAATTTGTTTTCATTTTAAAATATTTCTCCACAATCTTTTTTTGCACCTCTAACTCATGTTTCATGCGTTTGTTTGTTTGTTTCTTGTAAAAAAAACTCGGCTAGATTTTTCATAAAGAATAAACTAAATTATTCAAACGCAAATCAAAGTTTGTTTTTATTTAAAAATTTTTCTCCACAATTTTTTTTTGCACCTCAAACTCATGTTTCATGCGTTTGTTTGCTCGTTTCATCCAAAAAAATATCGGCACGGTTTTTCATAAAGAATGATACTAAATATTAAATTATTCAAATACAAACCAAAATTTGTGTTTATTTTAAAATATTTCTCCACGATCTTCGTTTGCAACGAAAACTCATGTTTCAAGCGTGTGCTTGCTCATTTCGTTTAATAAAAACTCGGCTAGATTTTTCATAGAGAATATACTAAATTATTCAAACGCAAACAAAAATTTGTTTTCATTTTAAAATATTTTTCCACAATCTTTGTTTGCAACGAAAACTCATGTTTCAAGCGTTTGCTTGTTCGTTTCATTTAATAAAAACTCGGCTAGATTTTTCATAAAGAATAAACTAAATTATTCAAACGCAAATCAAAGTTTGTTTGCATTTGAAAATATTTCTCCACAATCTATTTTTGCACCTCAAACTCATGTTTCATGCGTCTGTTTGCTCGTTTCATTCAACAAAAATTCGGCAAGATTTTTCGTAAAGAATACACTAAATTATTCAAACGCAAATCAAAATTTGTTTTCATTTTAAAATATTTCTCCACAATCTTTTTTTGCACCTCAAACTCATGTTTCATGCGTTTGTTTGCTCGTTTCATCCAAAAAAATATCGGCACGGTTTTTCGTAAAGAATGATACTAAATATTAAATTATTCAAATACAAACCAAAATTTGTGTTTATTTTAAAATATTTCTCCACGATCTTCGTTTGCAACGAAAACTCATGTTTCAAGCGTTTGCTTGCTCATTTCGTTTAATAAAAACTCGGCTAGATTTTTCATAGAGAATATACTAAATTATTCAAACGCAAACAAAAATTTGTTTTCATTTTAAAATATTTTTCCACAATCTTTGTTTGCAACGAAAACTCATGTTTCAAGCGTTTGCTTGTTCGTTTCATTTAATAAAAACTCGGCTAGATTTTTCATAAAGAATAAACTAAATTATTCAAACGCAAATCAAAGTTTGTTTGCATTTGAAAATATTTCTCCACAATCTATTTTTGCACCTCAAACTCATGTTTCATGCGTCTGTTTGCTCGTTTCATTCAACAAAAATTCGGCAAGATTTTTCGTAAAGAATACACTAAATTATTCAAACGCAAATCAAAATTTGTTTTCATTTTAAAATATTTCTCCACAATCTTTTTTTGCACCTCAAACTCATGTTTCATGCGTTTGTTTGCTCGTTTCATCCAAAAAAATATCGGCACGGTTTTTCGTAAAGAATGATACTAAATATTAAATTATTCAAATACAAACCAAAATTTGTGTTTATTTTAAAATATTTCTCCACGATCTTCGTTTGCAACGAAAACTCATGTTTCAAGCGTTTGCTTGCTCATTTCGTTTAATAAAAACTCGGCTAGATTTTTCATAGAGAATATACTAAATTATTCAAACGCAAACAAAAATTTGCTTTCATTTTAAAATAATTTTCCACAATCTTTGTTTGCAACGAAAACTCATGTTTCAAGCGTTTGCTTGTTCGTTTCATGTAATAAAAACTCGGCTAGATTTTTCATAAAGAATAAACTAAATTATTCAAACGCAAATCAAAGTTTGTTTGCATTTGAAAATATTTCTCCACAATCTATTTTTGCACCTCAAACTCATGTTTCATGCGTCTGTTTGCTCGTTTCATTCAACAAAAATTCGGCAAGATTTTTCGTAAAGAATAAACTAAATTATTCAAACGCAAATCAAAATTTGTTTTCATTTTAAAATATTTCTCCACAATCTTTTTTTTGCACCTCAAACTCATGTTTCATGCGTTTGTTTGCTCGTTTCATCCAAAAAAAATCGGCATGATTTTTCGTAAAGAATGATCCTAAATATTAAATTATTCAAATACAAACCAAAATTTGTGTTTATTTTAAAATATTTCTCCACAATCCTTGTTTGCAGCGAAAACTCATGTTTCAAGAGTTTGCTTGCTCATTTCATTTAATAAAAACTCGGCTAGATTTTTCATAAAGAATATACTAAATTATTCAAACGCAAACAAAAATTTGTTTTCATTTTAAAATATATTTCCACAATCTTTGTTTGCAACGAAAACTCATGTTTCAAGCGTTTGCTTGTTTATTTCATGTAATAAAAAATCGGCAAGATTTTTCGTAAAGAATAAACTAAATTATTCAAACGCAAATCAAAATTTGTTTTCATTTTAAAATATTTCTCCACAATCTTTCTTTGCAACGAAAACTCATGTTTCAAGCATTTGCTTGTTTGTTTCTTGTAAAAAAAACTCGGCTAGATTTTTCATAAAGAATAAACTAAATTATTCAAACGCTAATCCAAATTTGTTTTCATTTTAAAATATTTCTCCACAATCTTTTTTTGCACCTCAAACTCATTTTTCATGCGTTTGTTTGCTCGTTTCATCCAAAAAAAAATCGGCACGGTTTTTCGTAGAGAATGATCCTAAATATTAAATTATTCAAATACAAACCAAAATTTGTGTTTATTTTAAAATATTTCTCCACGATCTTTGTTTGCAACGAAAACTCATGTTTCAAGAGTTTGCTTACTCATTTCATTTAATAAAAACTCGGCTAGATTTTTCATAAAAAATATACTAAATTATTCAAACGCAAACAAAAATTTGTTTTCATTTTAAAATATATTTCCACAATCTTTGTTTGCAACGAAAACACATGTTTCAAGCGTTTGCTTGTTTATTTCATGTAATAAAAAATAGGCAAGATTTTTCGTAAACAATAAACTAAATTATTCAAACGCAAATCAAAATTTGTTTTCATTTTAAAATATTTCTCCACAATCTTTTTTTGCACCTCTAACTCATGTTTCATGCGTTTGTTTGTTTGTTTCTTGTAAAAAAAACTCGGCTAGATTTTTCATAAAGAATAAACTAAATTATTCAAACGCAAATCAAAGTTTGTTTTTATTTAAAAATTTTTCTCCACAATTTTTTTTTGCACCTCAAACTCATGTTTCATGCGTTTGTTTGCTCGTTTCATCCAAAAAAATATCGGCACGGTTTTTCATAAAGAATGATACTAAATATTAAATTATTCAAATACAAACCAAAATTTGTGTTTATTTTAAAATATTTCTCCACGATCTTCGTTTGCAACGAAAACTCATGTTTCAAGCGTGTGCTTGCTCATTTCGTTTAATAAAAACTCGGCTAGATTTTTCATAGAGAATATACTAAATTATTCAAACGCAAACAAAAATTTGTTTTCATTTTAAAATATTTTTCCACAATCTTTGTTTGCAACGAAAACTCATGTTTCAAGCGTTTGCTTGTTCGTTTCATTTAATAAAAACTCGGCTAGATTTTTCATAAAGAATAAACTAAATTATTCAAACGCAAATCAAAGTTTGTTTGCATTTGAAAATATTTCTCCACAATCTATTTTTGCACCTCAAACTCATGTTTCATGCGTCTGTTTGCTCGTTTCATTCAACAAAAATTCGGCAAGATTTTTCGTAAAGAATACACTAAATTATTCAAACGCAAATCAAAATTTGTTTTCATTTTAAAATATTTCTCCACAATCTTTTTTTGCACCTCAAACTCATGTTTCATGCGTTTGTTTGCTCGTTTCATCCAAAAAAATATCGGCACGGTTTTTCGTAAAGAATGATACTAAATATTAAATTATTCAAATACAAACCAAAATTTGTGTTTATTTTAAAATATTTCTCCACGATCTTCGTTTGCAACGAAAACTCATGTTTCAAGCGTTTGCTTGCTCATTTCGTTTAATAAAAACTCGGCTAGATTTTTCATAGAGAATATACTAAATTATTCAAACGCAAACAAAAATTTGCTTTCATTTTAAAATAATTTTCCACAATCTTTGTTTGCAACGAAAACTCATGTTTCAAGCGTTTGCTTGTTCGTTTCATGTAATAAAAACTCGGCTAGATTTTTCATAAAGAATAAACTAAATTATTCAAACGCAAATCAAAGTTTGTTTGCATTTGAAAATATTTCTCCACAATCTATTTTTGCACCTCAAACTCATGTTTCATGCGTCTGTTTGCTCGTTTCATTCAACAAAAATTCGGCAAGATTTTTCGTAAAGAATAAACTAAATTATTCAAACGCAAATCAAAATTTGTTTTCATTTTAAAATATTTCTCCACAATCTTTTTTTTGCACCTCAAACTCATGTTTCATGCGTTTGTTTGCTCGTTTCATCCAAAAAAAATCGGCATGATTTTTCGTAAAGAATGATCCTAAATATTAAATTATTCAAATACAAACCAAAATTTGTGTTTATTTTAAAATATTTCTCCACAATCCTTGTTTGCAGCGAAAACTCATGTTTCAAGAGTTTGCTTGCTCATTTCATTTAATAAAAACTCGGCTAGATTTTTCATAAAGAATATACTAAATTATTCAAACGCAAACAAAAATTTGTTTTCATTTTAAAATATATTTCCACAATCTTTGTTTGCAACGAAAACTCATGTTTCAAGCGTTTGCTTGTTTATTTCATGTAATAAAAAATCGGCAAGATTTTTCGTAAAGAATAAACTAAATTATTCAAACGCAAATCAAAATTTGTTTTCATTTTAAAATATTTCTCCACAATCTTTCTTTGCAACGAAAACTCATGTTTCAAGCATTTGCTTGTTTGTTTCTTGTAAAAAAAACTCGGCTAGATTTTTCATAAAGAATAAACTAAATTATTCAAACGCTAATCCAAATTTGTTTTCATTTTAAAATATTTCTCCACAATCTTTTTTTGCACCTCAAACTCATTTTTCATGCGTTTGTTTGCTCGTTTCATCCAAAAAAAAATCGGCACGGTTTTTCGTAGAGAATGATCCTAAATATTAAATTATTCAAATACAAACCAAAATTTGTGTTTATTTTAAAATATTTCTCCACGATCTTTGTTTGCAACGAAAACTCATGTTTCAAGAGTTTGCTTACTCATTTCATTTAATAAAAACTCGGCTAGATTTTTCATAAAAAATATACTAAATTATTCAAACGCAAACAAAAATTTGTTTTCATTTTAAAATATATTTCCACAATCTTTGTTTGCAACGAAAACACATGTTTCAAGCGTTTGCTTGTTTATTTCATGTAATAAAAAATAGGCAAGATTTTTCGTAAACAATAAACTAAATTATTCAAACGCAAATCAAAATTTGTTTTCATTTTAAAATATTTCTCCACAATCTTTTTTTGCACCTCTAACTCATGTTTCATGCGTTTGTTTGTTTGTTTCTTGTAAAAAAAACTCGGCTAGATTTTTCATAAAGAATAAACTAAATTATTCAAACGCAAATCAAAGTTTGTTTTCATTTAAAAATTTTTCTCCACAATTTTTTTTTGCACCTCAAACTCATGTTTCATGCGTTTGTTTGCTCGTTTCATCCAAAAAAATATCGGCACGGTTTTTCATAAAGAATGATACTAAATATTAAATTATTCAAATACAAACCAAAATTTGTGTTTATTTTAAAATATTTCTCCACGATCTTCGTTTGCAACGAAAACTCATGTTTCAAGCGTGTGCTTGCTCATTTCGTTTAATAAAAACTCGGCTAGATTTTTCATAGAGAATATACTAAATTATTCAAACGCAAACAAAAATTTGTTTTCATTTTAAAATATTTTTCCACAATCTTTGTTTGCAACGAAAACTCATGTTTCAAGCGTTTGCTTGTTCGTTTCATTTAATAAAAACTCGGCTAGATTTTTCATAAAGAATAAACTAAATTATTCAAACGCAAATCAAAGTTTGTTTGCATTTGAAAATATTTCTCCACAATCTATTTTTGCACCTCAAACTCATGTTTCATGCGTCTGTTTGCTCGTTTCATTCAACAAAAATTCGGCAAGATTTTTCGTAAAGAATACACTAAATTATTCAAACGCAAATCAAAATTTGTTTTCATTTTAAAATATTTCTCCACAATCTTTTTTTGCACCTCAAACTCATGTTTCATGCGTTTGTTTGCTCGTTTCATCCAAAAAAATATCGGCACGGTTTTTCGTAAAGAATGATACTAAATATTAAATTATTCAAATACAAACCAAAATTTGTGTTTATTTTAAAATATTTCTCCACGATCTTCGTTTGCAACGAAAACTCATGTTTCAAGCGTTTGCTTGCTCATTTCGTTTAATAAAAACTCGGCTAGATTTTTCATAGAGAATATACTAAATTATTCAAACGCAAACAAAAATTTGCTTTCATTTTAAAATAATTTTCCACAATCTTTGTTTGCAACGAAAACTCATGTTTCAAGCGTTTGCTTGTTCGTTTCATGTAATAAAAACTCGGCTAGATTTTTCATAAAGAATAAACTAAATTATTCAAACGCAAATCAAAGTTTGTTTGCATTTGAAAATATTTCTCCACAATCTATTTTTGCACCTCAAACTCATGTTTCATGCGTCTGTTTGCTCGTTTCATTCAACAAAAATTCGGCAAGATTTTTCGTAAAGAATAAACTAAATTATTCAAACGCAAATCAAAATTTGTTTTCATTTTAAAATATTTCTCCACAATCTTTTTTTTGCACCTCAAACTCATGTTTCATGCGTTTGTTTGCTCGTTTCATCCAAAAAAAATCGGCATGATTTTTCGTAAAGAATGATCCTAAATATTAAATTATTCAAATACAAACCAAAATTTGTGTTTATTTTAAAATATTTCTCCACAATCCTTGTTTGCAGCGAAAACTCATGTTTCAAGAGTTTGCTTGCTCATTTCATTTAATAAAAACTCGGCTAGATTTTTCATAAAGAATATACTAAATTATTCAAACGCAAACAAAAATTTGTTTTCATTTTAAAATATATTTCCACAATCTTTGTTTGCAACGAAAACTCATGTTTCAAGCGTTTGCTTGTTTATTTCATGTAATAAAAAATCGGCAAGATTTTTCGTAAAGAATAAACTAAATTATTCAAACGCAAATCAAAATTTGTTTTCATTTTAAAATATTTCTCCACAATCTTTCTTTGCAACGAAAACTCATGTTTCAAGCATTTGCTTGTTTGTTTCTTGTAAAAAAAACTCGGCTAGATTTTTCATAAAGAATAAACTAAATTATTCAAACGCTAATCCAAATTTGTTTTCATTTTAAAATATTTCTCCACAATCTTTTTTTGCACCTCAAACTCATTTTTCATGCGTTTGTTTGCTCGTTTCATCCAAAAAAAAATCGGCACGGTTTTTCGTAGAGAATGATCCTAAATATTAAATTATTCAAATACAAACCAAAATTTGTGTTTATTTTAAAATATTTCTCCACGATCTTTGTTTGCAACGAAAACTCATGTTTCAAGAGTTTGCTTACTCATTTCATTTAATAAAAACTCGGCTAGATTTTTCATAAAAAATATACTAAATTATTCAAACGCAAACAAAAATTTGTTTTCATTTTAAAATATATTTCCACAATCTTTGTTTGCAACGAAAACACATGTTTCAAGCGTTTGCTTGTTTATTTCATGTAATAAAAAATAGGCAAGATTTTTCGTAAACAATAAACTAAATTATTCAAACGCAAATCAAAATTTGTTTTCATTTTAAAATATTTCTCCACAATCTTTTTTTGCACCTCTAACTCATGTTTCATGCGTTTGTTTGTTTGTTTCTTGTAAAAAAAACTCGGCTAGATTTTTCATAAAGAATAAACTAAATTATTCAAACGCAAATCAAAGTTTGTTTTCATTTAAAAATTTTTCTCCACAATTTTTTTTTGCACCTCAAACTCATGTTTCATGCGTTTGTTTGCTCGTTTCATCCAAAAAAATATCGGCACGGTTTTTCATAAAGAATGATACTAAATATTAAATTATTCAAATACAAACCAAAATTTGTGTTTATTTTAAAATATTTCTCCACGATCTTCGTTTGCAACGAAAACTCATGTTTCAAGCGTGTGCTTGCTCATTTCGTTTAATAAAAACTCGGCTAGATTTTTCATAGAGAATATACTAAATTATTCAAACGCAAACAAAAATTTGTTTTCATTTTAAAATATTTTTCCACAATCTTTGTTTGCAACGAAAACTCATGTTTCAAGCGTTTGCTTGTTCGTTTCATTTAATAAAAACTCGGCTAGATTTTTCATAAAGAATAAACTAAATTATTCAAACGCAAATCAAAGTTTGTTTGCATTTGAAAATATTTCTCCACAATCTATTTTTGCACCTCAAACTCATGTTTCATGCGTCTGTTTGCTCGTTTCATTCAACAAAAATTCGGCAAGATTTTTCGTAAAGAATAAACTAAATTATTCAAACGCAAATCAAAATTTGTTTTCATTTTAAAATATTTCTCCACAATCTTTTTTTGCACCTCAAACTCATGTTTCATGCGTTTGTTTGCTCGTTTCATCCAAAAAAATATCGGCACGGTTTTTCGTAAAGAATGATACTAAATATTAAATTATTCAAATACAAACCAAAATTTGTGTTTATTTTAAAATATTTCTCCACGATCTTCGTTTGCAACGAAAACTCATGTTTCAAGCGTTTGCTTGCTCATTTCGTTTAATAAAAACTCGGCTAGATTTTTCATAGAGAATATACTAAATTATTCAAACGCAAACAAAAATTTGCTTTCATTTTAAAATAATTTTCCACAATCTTTGTTTGCAACGAAAACTCATGTTTCAAGCGTTTGCTTGTTCGTTTCATGTAATAAAAACTCGGCTAGATTTTTCATAAAGAATAAACTAAATTATTCAAACGCAAATCAAAGTTTGTTTGCATTTGAAAATATTTCTCCACAATCTATTTTTGCACCTCAAACTCATGTTTCATGCGTCTGTTTGCTCGTTTCATTCAACAAAAATTCGGCAAGATTTTTCGTAAAGAATAAACTAAATTATTCAAACGCAAATCAAAATTTGTTTTCATTTTAAAATATTTCTCCACAATCTTTTTTTTGCACCTCAAACTCATGTTTCATGCGTTTGTTTGCTCGTTTCATCCAAAAAAAATCGGCATGATTTTTCGTAAAGAATGATCCTAAATATTAAATTATTCAAATACAAACCAAAATTTGTGTTTATTTTAAAATATTTCTCCACAATCCTTGTTTGCAACGAAAACTCTTGTTTCAAGAGTTAGCTTGCTCATTTCATTTAATAAAAACTCGGCTAGATTTTTCATAAAGAATATACTAAATTATTCAAACGCAAACAAAAATTTGTTTTCATTTTAAAATATATTTCCACAATCTTTGTTTGCAACGAAAACTCATGTTTCAAGCGTTTGCTTGTTTATTTCATGTAATAAAAAATCGGCAAGATTTTTCGTAAAGAATAAACTAAATTATTCAAACGCAAATCAAAATTTGTTTTCGTTTTAAAATATTTGTCCACAATCTTTCTTTGCAACGAAAACTCATGTTTCAAGCATTTGCTTGTTTGTTTCTTGTAAAAAAAACTCGGCTAGATTTTTCGTAAAGAATAAACTAAATTATTCAAACGCAAATCAAAATTTGTTTTCATTTTAAAATATTTCTCCATTCATGCGTTTGTTTGCTCGTTTCATCCAAAAAAATATCGGCACGGTTTTTCGTAAAGAATGATAGTAAATATTAAATTATTCAAATACAAACCAAAATTTGTGTTTATTTCAAAATATTTCTCCACGATCTTTGTTTGCAACGAAAACTCATGTTTCAAGCGTTTGCTTGCTCATTTCGTTTAATAAAAACTCGGCTAGATTTTTCATAGAGAATATACTAAATTATTCAAACGCAAACAAAAATTTGTTTTCATTTCAAAATATATTTCCACAATCTTTCTTTGCAACGAAAACTCATGTTTCAAGCGTTTGCTTGTTTATTTCATGTAATAAAAAATCGGCAAGATTTTTCATAAAGAATAAACTAAATTATTCAAACGCAAATCAAAATTTGTTTTCATTTTAAAATATTTCTCCACAATCTTTCTTTGCAACGAAAACTCATGTTTCAAGCATTTGCTTGTTTGTTTCTTGTAAAAAAAACTCGGCTAGATTTTTCATAAAGAATAAACTAAATTATTCAAACGCAAATCAAAATTTGTTTTCATTTTAAAATATTTCTCCACAATCTTTTTTTGCACCTCAAACTCATGTGTCATGCGTTTGTTTGCTCGTTTCATCCAAAAAAAAATCGGCACGGTTTTTCGTAAAGAATGATCCTAAATATTAAATTATTCAAATACAAACCAAAATTTGTGTTTATTTTAAAATATTTGTCCACGATCTTCGTTTGCAACGAAAACTCATGTTTCAAGCGTTTGCTTGCTCATTTCGTTTAATAAAAACTCGGCTAGATTTTTCATAGAGAATATACTAAATTATTCAAACGCAAACAAAAATTTGTTTTCATTTTAAAATATTTTTCCACAATCTTTCTTTGCAACGAAAACTCATGTTTCAAGCGTTTGCTTGTTTATTTCATGTAATAAAAAATCGGCAAGATTTTTCGTAAAGAATAAACTAAATTATTCAAACGCAAATCAAAATTTGTTTTCATTTTAAAATATTTCTCCACAATCTTTCTTTGCAACGAAAACTCATGATTCAAGCATTTGCTTGTTTGTTTCTTGTAAAAAAAACTCGGCTAGATTTTTCATAAAGAATAAACTAAATTATTCAAACGCAAATCAAAATTTGTTTTCATTTTAAAATATTTCTCCACAATCTTTTTTTGCACCTCAAACTCTTGTGTCATGCGTTTGTTTGCTCGTTTCATCCAAAAAAAAATCGGCACGGTTTTTCGTAAAAAATGATCCTAAATATTAAATTATTCAAATACAAACCAAAATTTGTGTTTATTTTAAAATATTTCTCCACGATCTTTGTTTGCAACGAAAACTCATGTTTCAAGAGTTTGCTTACTCATTTCATTTAATAAAAACTCGGCTAGATTTTTCATAAAGAATATACTAAATTATTCAAACGCAAACAAAAATTTGTTTTCATTTTAAAATATATTTCCACAATCTTTGTTTGCAACGAAAACTCATGTTTCAAGCGTTTGCTTGTTTATTTCATGTAATAAAAAATCGGCAAGATTTTTCGTAAAGAATAAACTAAATTATTCAAACGCAAATCAAAATTTGTTTTCGTTTTAAAATATTTGTCCACAATCTTTCTTTGCAACGAAAACTCATGTTTCAAGCATTTGCTTGTTTGTTTCTTGTAAAAAAAACTCGGCTAGATTTTTCGTAAAGAATAAACTAAATTATTCAAACGCAAATCAAAATTTGTTTTCATTTTAAAATATTTCTCCATTCATGCGTTTGTTTGCTCCTTTCATCCAAAAAAATATCGGCACGGTTTTTCGTAAAGAATGATAGTAAATATTAAATTATTCAAATACAAACCAAAATTTGTGTTTATTTCAAAATATTTCTCCACGATCTTTGTTTGCAACGAAAACTCATGTTTCAAGCGTTTGCTTGCTCATTTCGTTTAATAAAAACTCGGCTAGATTTTTCATAGAGAATATACTAAATTATTCAAACGCAAACAAAAATTTGTTTTCATTTCAAAATATATTTCCACAATCTTTCTTTGCAACGAAAACTCATGTTTCAAGCGTTTGCTTGTTTATTTCATGTAATAAAAAATCGGCAAGATTTTTCATAAAGAATAAACTAAATTATTCAAACGCAAATCAAAATTTGTTTTCATTTTAAAATATTTCTCCACAATCTTTCTTTGCAACGAAAACTCATGTTTCAAGCATTTGCTTGTTTGTTTCTTGTAAAAAAAACTCGGCTAGATTTTTCATAAAGAATAAACTAAATTATTCAAACGCAAATCAAAATTTGTTTTCATTTTAAAATATTTCTCCACAATCTTTTTTTGCACCTCAAACTCATGTGTCATGCGTTTGTTTGCTCGTTTCATCCAAAAAAAAATCGGCACGGTTTTTCGTAAAGAATGATCCTAAATATTAAATTATTCAAATACAAACCAAAATTTGTGTTTATTTTAAAATATTTGTCCACGATCTTCGTTTGCAACGAAAACTCATGTTTCAAGCGTTTGCTTTCTCATTTCGTTTAATAAAAACTCGGCTAGATTTTTCATAGAGAATATACTAAATTATTCAAACGCAAACAAAAATTTGTTTTCATTTTAAAATATTTTTCCACAATCTTTCTTTGCAACGAAAACTCATGTTTCAAGCGTTTGCTTGTTTATTTCATGTAATAAAAAATCGGCAAGATTTTTCGTAAAGAATAAACTAAATTATTCAAACGCAAATCAAAATTTGTTTTCATTTTAAAATATTTCTCCACAATCTTTTTTTGCACCTCAAACTCATGTTTCATGCGTTTGTTTGCTCGTTTCATCCAAAAAAATATCGGCACGGTTTTTCGTAAAGAATGATACTAAATATTAAATTATTCAAATACAAACCAAAATTTGTGTTTATTTTAAAATATTTCTCCACGATCTTCGTTTGCAACGAAAACTCATGTTTCAAGCGTTTGCTTGCTCATTTCGTTTAATAAAAACTCGGCTAGATTTTTCATAGAGAATATACTAAATTATTCAAACGCAAACAAAAATTTGCTTTCATTTTAAAATAATTTTCCACAATCTTTGTTTGCAACGAAAACTCATGTTTCAAGCGTTTGCTTGTTCGTTTCATGTAATAAAAACTCGGCTAGATTTTTCATAAAGAATAAACTAAATTATTCAAACGCAAATCAAAGTTTGTTTGCATTTGAAAATATTTCTCCACAATCTATTTTTGCACCTCAAACTCATGTTTCATGCGTCTGTTTGCTCGTTTCATTCAACAAAAATTCGGCAAGATTTTTCGTAAAGAATAAACTAAATTATTCAAACGCAAATCAAAATTTGTTTTCATTTTAAAATATTTCTCCACAATCTTTTTTTTGCACCTCAAACTCATGTTTCATGCGTTTGTTTGCTCGTTTCATCCAAAAAAAATCGGCATGATTTTTCGTAAAGAATGATCCTAAATATTAAATTATTCAAATACAAACCAAAATTTGTGTTTATTTTAAAATATTTCTCCACAATCCTTGTTTGCAGCGAAAACTCATGTTTCAAGAGTTTGCTTGCTCATTTCATTTAATAAAAACTCGGCTAGATTTTTCATAAAGAATATACTAAATTATTCAAACGCAAACAAAAATTTGTTTTCATTTTAAAATATATTTCCACAATCTTTGTTTGCAACGAAAACTCATGTTTCAAGCGTTTGCTTGTTTATTTCATGTAATAAAAAATCGGCAAGATTTTTCGTAAAGAATAAACTAAATTATTCAAACGCAAATCAAAATTTGTTTTCATTTTAAAATATTTCTCCACAATCTTTCTTTGCAACGAAAACTCATGTTTCAAGCATTTGCTTGTTTGTTTCTTGTAAAAAAAACTCGGCTAGATTTTTCATAAAGAATAAACTAAATTATTCAAACGCTAATCCAAATTTGTTTTCATTTTAAAATATTTCTCCACAATCTTTTTTTGCACCTCAAACTCATTTTTCATGCGTTTGTTTGCTCGTTTCATCCAAAAAAAAATCGGCACGGTTTTTCGTAGAGAATGATCCTAAATATTAAATTATTCAAATACAAACCAAAATTTGTGTTTATTTTAAAATATTTCTCCACGATCTTTGTTTGCAACGAAAACTCATGTTTCAAGAGTTTGCTTACTCATTTCATTTAATAAAAACTCGGCTAGATTTTTCATAAAAAATATACTAAATTATTCAAACGCAAACAAAAATTTGTTTTCATTTTAAAATATATTTCCACAATCTTTGTTTGCAACGAAAACACATGTTTCAAGCGTTTGCTTGTTTATTTCATGTAATAAAAAATAGGCAAGATTTTTCGTAAACAATAAACTAAATTATTCAAACGCAAATCAAAATTTGTTTTCATTTTAAAATATTTCTCCACAATCTTTTTTTGCACCTCTAACTCATGTTTCATGCGTTTGTTTGTTTGTTTCTTGTAAAAAAAACTCGGCTAGATTTTTCATAAAGAATAAACTAAATTATTCAAACGCAAATCAAAGTTTGTTTTCATTTAAAAATTTTTCTCCACAATTTTTTTTTGCACCTCAAACTCATGTTTCATGCGTTTGTTTGCTCGTTTCATCCAAAAAAATATCGGCACGGTTTTTCATAAAGAATGATACTAAATATTAAATTATTCAAATACAAACCAAAATTTGTGTTTATTTTAAAATATTTCTCCACGATCTTCGTTTGCAACGAAAACTCATGTTTCAAGCGTGTGCTTGCTCATTTCGTTTAATAAAAACTCGGCTAGATTTTTCATAGAGAATATACTAAATTATTCAAACGCAAACAAAAATTTGTTTTCATTTTAAAATATTTTTCCACAATCTTTGTTTGCAACGAAAACTCATGTTTCAAGCGTTTGCTTGTTCGTTTCATTTAATAAAAACTCGGCTAGATTTTTCATAAAGAATAAACTAAATTATTCAAACGCAAATCAAAGTTTGTTTGCATTTGAAAATATTTCTCCACAATCTATTTTTGCACCTCAAACTCATGTTTCATGCGTCTGTTTGCTCGTTTCATTCAACAAAAATTCGGCAAGATTTTTCGTAAAGAATAAACTAAATTATTCAAACGCAAATCAAAATTTGTTTTCATTTTAAAATATTTCTCCACAATCTTTTTTTGCACCTCAAACTCATGTTTCATGCGTTTGTTTGCTCGTTTCATCCAAAAAAATATCGGCACGGTTTTTCGTAAAGAATGATACTAAATATTAAATTATTCAAATACAAACCAAAATTTGTGTTTATTTTAAAATATTTCTCCACGATCTTCGTTTGCAACGAAAACTCATGTTTCAAGCGTTTGCTTGCTCATTTCGTTTAATAAAAACTCGGCTAGATTTTTCATAGAGAATATACTAAATTATTCAAACGCAAACAAAAATTTGCTTTCATTTTAAAATAATTTTCCACAATCTTTGTTTGCAACGAAAACTCATGTTTCAAGCGTTTGCTTGTTCGTTTCATGTAATAAAAACTCGGCTAGATTTTTCATAAAGAATAAACTAAATTATTCAAACGCAAATCAAAGTTTGTTTGCATTTGAAAATATTTCTCCACAATCTATTTTTGCACCTCAAACTCATGTTTCATGCGTCTGTTTGCTCGTTTCATTCAACAAAAATTCGGCAAGATTTTTCGTAAAGAATAAACTAAATTATTCAAACGCAAATCAAAATTTGTTTTCATTTTAAAATATTTCTCCACAATCTTTTTTTTGCACCTCAAACTCATGTTTCATGCGTTTGTTTGCTCGTTTCATCCAAAAAAAATCGGCATGATTTTTCGTAAAGAATGATCCTAAATATTAAATTATTCAAATACAAACCAAAATTTGTGTTTATTTTAAAATATTTCTCCACAATCCTTGTTTGCAACGAAAACTCTTGTTTCAAGAGTTAGCTTGCTCATTTCATTTAATAAAAACTCGGCTAGATTTTTCATAAAGAATATACTAAATTATTCAAACGCAAACAAAAATTTGTTTTCATTTTAAAATATATTTCCACAATCTTTGTTTGCAACGAAAACTGATGTTTCAAGCGTTTGCTTGTTTATTTCATGTAATAAAAAATCGGCAAGATTTTTCGTAAAGAATAAACTAAATTATTCAAACGCAAATCAAAATTTGTTTTCGTTTTAAAATATTTGTCCACAATCTTTCTTTGCAACGAAAACTCATGTTTCAAGCATTTGCTTGTTTGTTTCTTGTAAAAAAAACTCGGCTAGATTTTTCGTAAAGAATAAACTAAATTATTCAAACGCAAATCAAAATTTGTTTTCATTTTAAAATATTTCTCCATTCATGCGTTTGTTTGCTCGTTTCATCCAAAAAAATATCGGCACGGTTTTTCGTAAAGAATGATAGTAAATATTAAATTATTCAAATACAAACCAAAATTTGTGTTTATTTCAAAATATTTCTCCACGATCTTTGTTTGCAACGAAAACTCATGTTTCAAGCGTTTGCTTGCTCATTTCGTTTAATAAAAACTCGGCTAGATTTTTCATAGAGAATATACTAAATTATTCAAACGCAAACAAAAATTTGTTTTCATTTCAAAATATATTTCCACAATCTTTCTTTGCAACGAAAACTCATGTTTCAAGCGTTTGCTTGTTTATTTCATGTAATAAAAAATCGGCAAGATTTTTCATAAAGAATAAACTAAATTATTCAAACGCAAATCAAAATTTGTTTTCATTTTAAAATATTTCTCCACAATCTTTCTTTGCAACGAAAACTCATGTTTCAAGCATTTGCTTGTTTGTTTCTTGTAAAAAAAACTCGGCTAGATTTTTCATAAAGAATAAACTAAATTATTCAAACGCAAATCAAAATTTGTTTTCATTTTAAAATATTTCTCCACAATCTTTTTTTGCACCTCAAACTCATGTGTCATGCGTTTGTTTGCTCGTTTCATCCAAAAAAAAATCGGCACGGTTTTTCGTAAAGAATGATCCTAAATATTAAATTATTCAAATACAAACCAAAATTTGTGTTTATTTTAAAATATTTGTCCACGATCTTCGTTTGCAACGAAAACTCATGTTTCAAGCGTTTGCTTGCTCATTTCGTTTAATAAAAACTCGGCTAGATTTTTCATAGAGAATATACTAAATTATTCAAACGCAAACAAAAATTTGTTTTCATTTTAAAATATTTTTCCACAATCTTTCTTTGCAACGAAAACTCATGTTTCAAGCGTTTGCTTGTTTATTTCATGTAATAAAAAATCGGCAAGATTTTTCGTAAAGAATAAACTAAATTATTCAAACGCAAATCAAAATTTGTTTTCATTTTAAAATATTTCTCCACAATCTTTCTTTGCAACGAAAACTCATGATTCAAGCATTTGCTTGTTTGTTTCTTGTAAAAAAAACTCGGCTAGATTTTTCATAAAGAATAAACTAAATTATTCAAACGCAAATCAAAATTTGTTTTCATTTTAAAATATTTCTCCACAATCTTTTTTTGCACCTCAAACTCTTGTGTCATGCGTTTGTTTGCTCGTTTCATCCAAAAAAAAATCGGCACGGTTTTTCGTAAAAAATGATCCTAAATATTAAATTATTCAAATACAAACCAAAATTTGTGTTTATTTTAAAATATTTCTCCACGATCTTTGTTTGCAACGAAAACTCATGTTTCAAGAGTTTGCTTACTCATTTCATTTAATAAAAACTCGGCTAGATTTTTCATAAAGAATATACTAAATTATTCAAACGCAAACAAAAATTTGTTTTCATTTTAAAATATATTTCCACAATCTTTGTTTGCAACGAAAACTCATGTTTCAAGCGTTTGCTTGTTTATTTCATGTAATAAAAAATCGGCAAGATTTTTCGTAAAGAATAAACTAAATTATTCAAACGCAAATCAAAATTTGTTTTCGTTTTAAAATATTTGTCCACAATCTTTCTTTGCAACGAAAACTCATGTTTCAAGCATTTGCTTGTTTGTTTCTTGTAAAAAAAACTCGGCTAGATTTTTCGTAAAGAATAAACTAAATTATTCAAACGCAAATCAAAATTTGTTTTCATTTTAAAATATTTCTCCATTCATGCGTTTGTTTGCTCCTTTCATCCAAAAAAATATCGGCACGGTTTTTCGTAAAGAATGATAGTAAATATTAAATTATTCAAATACAAACCAAAATTTGTGTTTATTTCAAAATATTTCTCCACGATCTTTGTTTGCAACGAAAACTCATGTTTCAAGCGTTTGCTTGCTCATTTCGTTTAATAAAAACTCGGCTAGATTTTTCATAGAGAATATACTAAATTATTCAAACGCAAACAAAAATTTGTTTTCATTTCAAAATATATTTCCACAATCTTTCTTTGCAACGAAAACTCATGTTTCAAGCGTTTGCTTGTTTATTTCATGTAATAAAAAATCGGCAAGATTTTTCATAAAGAATAAACTAAATTATTCAAACGCAAATCAAAATTTGTTTTCATTTTAAAATATTTCTCCACAATCTTTCTTTGCAACGAAAACTCATGTTTCAAGCATTTGCTTGTTTGTTTCTTGTAAAAAAAACTCGGCTAGATTTTTCATAAAGAATAAACTAAATTATTCAAACGCAAATCAAAATTTGTTTTCATTTTAAAATATTTCTCCACAATCTTTTTTTGCACCTCAAACTCATGTGTCATGCGTTTGTTTGCTCGTTTCATCCAAAAAAAAATCGGCACGGTTTTTCGTAAAGAATGATCCTAAATATTAAATTATTCAAATACAAACCAAAATTTGTGTTTATTTTAAAATATTTGTCCACGATCTTCGTTTGCAACGAAAACTCATGTTTCAAGCATTTGCTTGCTCATTTCGTTTAATAAAAACTCGGCTAGATTTTTCATAGAGAATATACTAAATTATTCAAACGCAAACAAAAATTTGTTTTCATTTTAAAATATTTTTCCACAATCTTTCTTTGCAACGAAAACTCATGTTTCAAGCGTTTGCTTGTTTATTTCATGTAATAAAAAATCGGCAAGATTTTTCGTAAAGAATAAACTAAATTATTCAAACGCAAATCAAAATTTGTTTTCATTTTAAAATATTTCTCCACAATCTTTCTTTGCAACGAAAACTCATGATTCAAGCATTTGCTTGTTTGTTTCTTGTAAAAAAAACTCGGCTAGATTTTTCATAAAGAATAAACTAAATTATTCAAACGCAAATCAAAATTTGTTTTCATTTTAAAATATTTCTCCACAATCTTTTTTTGCACCTCAAACTCATGTGTCATGCGTTTGTTTGCTCGTTTCATCCAAAAAAAAATCGGCACGGTTTATCGTAAAAAATGATCCTAAATATTAAATTATTCAAATACAAACCAAAATTTGTGTTTATTTTAAAATATTTCTCCACGATCTTTGTTTGCAACGAAAACTCATGTTTCAAGAGTTTGCTTACTCATTTCATTTAATAAAAACTCGGCTAGATTTTTCATAAAGAATATACTAAATTATTCAAACGCAAACAAAAATTTGTTTTCATTTTAAAATATATTTCCACAATCTTTGTTTGCAACGAAAACACATGTTTCAAGCGTTTGCTTGTTTATTTCATGTAATAAAAAATCGGCAAGATTTTTCGTAAAGAATAAACTAAATTATTCAAACGCAAATCAAAATTTGTTTTCATTTTAAAATATTTCTCCACAATCTTTCTTTGCAACGAAAACTCATGTTTCAATCATTTGCTTGTTTGTTTCTTGTAAAACAAACTCGGCTAGATTTTTCGTAAAGAATAAACTAAATTATTCAAACGCAAATCAAAATTTGTTTTCATTTTAAAATATTTCTCCACAATCTTTTTTTGCACCTCAAACTCATGTGTCATGCGTTTGTTTGCTCGTTTCATCCAAAAAAAAATCGGCACGGTTTTTCGTAAAGAATGATCCTAAATATTAAATTATTCAAATACAAACCAAAATTTGTGTTTATTTTAAAATATTTGTCCACGATCTTCGTTTGCAACGAAAACTCATGTTTCAAGCGTTTGCTTGCTCATTTCGTTTAATAAATACTCGGCTAGATTTTTCATAGAGAATATACTAAATTATTCAAACGCAAACAAAAATTTGTTTTCATTTTAAAATATTTTTCCACAATCTTTCTTTGCAACGAAAACTCATGTTTCAAGCGTTTGCTTGTTTATTTCATGTAATAAAAAATCGGCAAGATTTTTCGTAAAGAATAAACTAAATTATTCAAACGCAAATCAAAATTTGTTTTCATTTTAAAATATTTCTCCACAATCTTTCTTTGCAACGAAAACTCATGATTCAAGCATTTGCTTGTTTGTTTCTTGTAAAAAAAACTCGGCTAGATTTTTCATAAAGAATAAACTAAATTATTCAAACGCAAATCAAAATTTGTTTTCATTTTAAAATATTTCTCCACAATCTTTTTTTGCACCTCAAACTCATGTGTCATGCGTTTGTTTGCTCGTTTCATCCAAAAAAAAATCGGCACGGTTTATCGTAAAAAATGATCCTAAATATTAAATTATTCAAATACAAACCAAAATTTGTGTTTATTTTAAAATATTTCTCCACGATCTTTGTTTGCAACGAAAACTCATGTTTCAAGAGTTTGCTTACTCATTTCATTTAATAAAAACTCGGCTAGATTTTTCATAAAGAATATACTAAATTATTCAAACCCAAACAAAAATTTGTTTTCATTTTAAAATATATTTCCACAATCTTTGTTTGCAACGAAAACACATGTTTCAAGCGTTTGCTTGTTTATTTCATGTAATAAAAAATCGGCAAGATTTTTCGTAAAGAATAAACTAAATTATTCAAACGCAAATCAAAATTTGTTTTCATTTTAAAATATTTCTCCACAATCTTTCTTTGCAACGAAAAATCATGTTTCAAGCATTTGCTTGTTTGTTTCTTGTAAAACAAACTCGGCTAGATTTTTCGTAAAGAATAAACTAAATTATACAAACGCAAATCAAAATTTGTTTTCATTTTAAAATATTTCTCCACAATCTTTTTTTGCACCTCAAACTCATGTTTCGTGCGTTTGTTTGCTCGTTTCATCCAAAAAAATATCGGCACGGTTTTTCGTAATGAATGATAGTAAATATTAAATTATTCAAATACAAACCAAAATTTGTGTTTATTTTAAAATATTTCTCCACGATCTTTGTTTGCAACGAAAACTCATGTTTCAAGCGTTTGCATGCTCATTTCGTTTAATAAAAACTCGGCTAGATTTTTCATAGAGAATATACTAAATTATTCAAACGCAAACAAAAATTTGTTTTCATTTTAAAATATTTTTCCACAATCTTTGTTTGCAATGAAAACTCATGTTTCAAGCGATTGCTAGTTCGTTTCATGTAATAAATACTCGGCTAGATTTTTCATAAAGAATAAACTAAATTATTCAAACGCAAATCAAAATTTGTTTTCATTTTCAAATATTTCTCCACAAACTATTTTTGCACCTCAAACTCATGTTTCATGCGTTTGTTTGCTCGTTTCATTCAACAAAAAATCGGCAAGATTTTTCGTAAAGAATAAACTAAATTATTCAAACGCAAATCAAAATATGTTTTCATTTTAAAATATTTCTCCACAATCTTTTTTTGCACCTCAAACTCATGTTTCATGCGTTTGTTTGCTCGTTTCATCCAAAAAAAAATCGGCACGGTTTTTCGTAAAGAATGATCCTAAATATTAAATTATTCAAATACAAACCAAAATTTGTGTTTATTTTAAAATATTTCTCCACGATCTTTGTTTGCAACGAAAACTCATGTTTCAAGAGTTTGCATACTGATTTCATTTAATAAAAACTTGGCTAGATTTTTCATAAAGAATATACTAAATTACTCAAACGCAAACAAAAATTTGTTTTCATTTTAAAATATATTTCCACAATCTTTGTTTGCAACGAAAACACATGTTTCAAGCATTTGCTTGTTTATTTCATGTAATAAAAAATCGGCAAGATTTTTCGTAAAGAATAAACGAAATTATTCAAACGCAAATCAAAATTTGTTTTCATTTTAAAATATTTCTCCATAATCTTTCTTTGCAACGAAAACTCATGTTTCAAGCATTTGCTTGTTTGTTTCTCGTAAAAAAAACTCGGCTAGATTTTTCATAAAGAATAAACTAAATTATTCAAACGCAAATCAAAATTTGTTTTCATTTTAAAATATTTCTCCACAATCTTTTTTTGCACCTCAAACTCATTTTTCATGCGTTTGTTTGCTCGTTTCATCGAAAAAAAAATCGGCACGGTTTTTCGTAAAGAATGATCCTAAATATTAAATTATTCAAATACAAACCAAAATTTTTGTTTATTTTAAAATATTTCTCCACGATCTTTGTTTGCAACGAAAACTCATGTTTCAAGAGTTTGCTTACTAATTTCATTTAATAAAAACTCGGCTAGATTTTTCATAAAGAATATACTAAATTATTCAAACGCAAACAAAAATTTGTTTTCATTTTAAAATATATTTCCACAATCTTTGTTTGCAACGAAAACACATGTTTCAAGCGTTTGCTTGTTTATTTCATGTAATAAAAAATAGGCAAGATTTTTCGTAAAGAATAAACTAAATTATTCAAACGCAAATCAAAATTTGTTTTCATTTTAAAATATTTCTCCACAATCTTTTTTTGCACCTCAAACTCATTTTTCATGCGTTTGTTTGCTCGTTTCATCCAAAAAAAAATCGGCACGGTTTTTCGTAGAGAATGATCCTAAATATTAAATTATTCAAATACAAACCAAAATTTGTGTTTATTTTAAAATATTTCTCCACGATCTTTGTTTGCAACGAAAACTCATGTTTCAAGAGTTTGCTTACTCATTTCATTTAATAAAAACTCGGCTAGATTTTTCATAAAAAATATACTAAATTATTCAAACGCAAACAAAAATTTGTTTTCATTTTAAAATATATTTCCACAATCTTTGTTTGCAACGAAAACACATGTTTCAAGCGTTTGCTTGTTTATTTCATGTAATAAAAAATAGGCAAGATTTTTCGTAAACAATAAACTAAATTATTCAAACGCAAATCAAAATTTGTTTTCATTTTAAAATATTTCTCCACAATCTTTTTTTGCACCTCTAACTCATGTTTCATGCGTTTGTTTGTTTGTTTCTTGTAAAAAAAACTCGGCTAGATTTTTCATAAAAAATAAACTAAATTATTCAAACGCAAATCAAAGTTTGTTTTCATTTAAAAAATTTTCTCCACAATTTTTTTTTGCACCTCAAACTCATGTTTCATGCGTTTGTTTGCTCGTTTCATCCAAAAAAATATCGGCACGGTTTCTCGTAAAGAATGATACTAAATATTAAATTATTCAAATACAAACCAAAATTTGTGTTTATTTTGAAATATTTCTCCACGATCTTCGTTTGCAACGAAAACTCATGTTTCAAGCGTTTGCTTGCTCATTTCGTTTAATAAAAACTCGGCTAGATTTTTCATAGAGAATATACTAAATTATTCAAACGCAAACAAAAATTTGCTTTCAGTTTAAAATATTTTTCCACAATCTTTGTTTGCAACGAAAACTCATGTTTCAAGCGTTTGCATGTTCGTTTTATGTAATAAAAACTCGGCTAGATTTTTCATAAAGAATAAACTAAATTATTCAAACGCAAATCAAAGTTTGTTTGCATTTGAAAATATTTCTCCACAATCTATTTTTGCACCTCAAACTCATGTTTCATGCGTCTGTTTGCTCGTTTCATTCAACAAAAATTCGGCAAGATTTTTCATAAAGAATAAACTAAATTATTCAAACGCAAATCAAAATTTGTTTTCATTTTAAAATATTTCTCCACAATCTTTTTTTTGCACCTCAAACTCATGTTTCATGCGTTTGTTTGCTCGTTTCATCCAAAAAAAATCGGCATGATTTTTCGTAAAGAATGATCCTAAATATTAAATTATTCAAATACAAACCAAAATTTGTGTTTATTTTAAAATATTTCTCCACAATCCTTGTTTGCAACGAAAACTCATGTTTCAAGAGTTTGCTTGCTCATTTCATTTAATAAAAACTCGGCTAGATTTTTCATAAAGAATATACTAAATTATTCAAACGCAAACAAAAATTTGTTTTCATTTTAAAATATATTTCCACAATCTTTGTTTGCAACGAAAACTCATGTTTCAAGCGTTTGCTTGTTTATTTCATGTAATAAAAAATCGGCAAGATTTTTCGTAAAGAATAAACTAAATTATTCAAACGCAAATCAAAATTTGTTTTCGTTTTAAAATATTTGTCCACAATCTTTCTTTGCAACGAAAACTCATGTTTCAAGCATTTGCTTGTTTGTTTCTTGTAAAAAAAACTCGGCTAGATTTTTCGTAAAGAATAAACTAAATTATTCAAACGCAAATCAAAATTTGTTTTCATTTTAAAATATTTCTCCACAATCTTTTTTTGCACCTCAAACTCATGTTTCATGCGTTTGTTTGCTCGTTTCATCCAAAAAAATATCGGCACGGTTTTTCGTAAAGAATGATAGTAAATATTAAATTATTCAAATACAAACCAAAATTTGTGTTTATTTCAAAATATTTCTCCACGATCTTTGTTTGCAACGAAAACTCATGTTTCAAGCGTTTGCTTGCTCATTTCGTTTAATAAAAACTCGGCTAGATTTTTCATAGAGAATATACTAAATTATTCAAACGCAAACAAAAATTTGTTTTCATTTCAAAATATATTTCCACAATCTTTCTTTGCAACGAAAACTCATGTTTCAAGCGTTTGCTTGTTTATTTCATGTAATAAAAAATCGGCAAGATTTTTCATAAAGAATAAACTAAATTATTCAAACGCAAATCAAAATTTGTTTTCATTTTAAAATATTTCTCCACAATCTTTCTTTGCAACGAAAACTCATGTTTCAAGCATTTGCTTGTTTGTTTCTTGTAAAAAAAACTCGGCTAGATTTTTCATAAAGAATAAACTAAATTATTCAAACGCAAATCAAAATTTGTTTTCATTTTAAAATATTTCTCCACAATCTTTTTTTGCACCTCAAACTCATGTGTCATGCGTTTGTTTGCTCGTTTCATCCAAAAAAAAATCGGCACGGTTTTTCGTAAAGAATGATCCTAAATATTAAATTATTCAAATACAAACCAAAATTTGTGTTTATTTTAAAATATTTGTCCACGATCTTCGTTTGCAACGAAAACTCATGTTTCAAGCGTTTGCTTTCTCATTTCGTTTAATAAAAACTCGGCTAGATTTTTCATAGAGAATATACTAAATTATTCAAACGCAAACAAAAATTTGTTTTCATTTTAAAATATTTTTCCACAATCTTTCTTTGCAACGAAAACTCATGTTTCAAGCGTTTGCTTGTTTATTTCATGTAATAAAAAATCGGCAAGATTTTTCGTAAATAATAAACTAAATTATTCAAACGCAAATCAAAATTTGTTTTCATTTTAAAATATTTCTCCACAATCTTTCTTTGCAACGAAAACTCATGATTCAAGCATTTGCTTGTTTGTTTCTTGTAAAAAAAACTCGGCTAGATTTTTCATAAAGAATAAACTAAATTATTCAAACGCAAATCAAAATTTGTTTTCATTTTAAAATATTTCTCCACAATCTTTTTTTGCACCTCAAACTCATGTGTCATGATTTTGTTTGCTCGTTTCATCCAAAAAAAAATCGGCACGGTTTTTCGTAAAAAATGATCCTAAATATTAAATTATTCAAATACAAACCAAAATTTGTGTTTATTTTAAAATATTTCTCCACGATCTTTGTTTGCAACGAAAACTCATGTTTCAAGAGTTTGCTTACTCATTTCATTTAATAAAAACTCGGCTAGATTTTTCATAAAGAATATACTAAATTATTCAAACGCAAACAAAAATTTGTTTTCATTTTAAAATATATTTCCACAATCTTTGTTTGCAACGAAAACACATGTTTCAAGCGTTTGCTTGTTTATTTCATGTAATAAAAAATCGGCAAGATTTTTCGTAAAGAATAAACTAAATTATTCAAACGCAAATCAAAATTTGTTTTCATTTTAAAATATTTCTCCACAATCTTTCTTTGCAACGAAAACTCATGTTTCAAGCATTTGCTTGTTTGTTTCTTGTAAAACAAACTCGGCTAGATTTTTCGTAAAGAATAAACTAAATTATTCAAACGCAAATCAAAATTTGTTTTCATTTTAAAATATTTCTCCACAATCTTTTTTTGCACCTCAAACTCATGTTTCGTGCGTTTGTTTGCTCGTTTCATCCAAAAAAATATCGGCACGGTTTTTCGTAATGAATGATAGTAAATATTAAATTATTCAAATACAAACAAAAATTTGTGTTTATTTTAAAATATTTCTCCACGATCTTTGTTTGCAACGAAAACTCATGTTTCAAGCGTTTGCATTCTCATTTCGTTTAATAAAAACTCGGCTAGATTTTTCATAGAGAATATACTAAATTATTCAAACGCAAACAAAAATTTGTTTTCATTTTAAAATATTTTTCCACAATCTTTGTTTGCAATGAAAACTCATGTTTCAAGCGATTGCTAGTTCGTTTCATGTAATAAATACTCGGCTAGATTTTTCATAAAGAATAAACTAAATTATTCAAACGCAAATCAAAATTTGTTTTCATTTTCAAATATTTCTCCACAAACTATTTTTGCACCTCAAACTCATGTTTCATGCGTTTGTTTGCTCGTTTCATTCAACAAAAAATCGGCAAGATTTTTCGTAAAGAATAAACTAAATTATTCAAACGCAAATCAAAATATGTTTTCATTTTAAAATATTTCCCCACAATCTTTTTTTGCACCTCAAACTCATGTTTCATGCGTTTGTTTTCTCGTTTCATCCAAAAAAAAATCGGCACGGTTTTTCGTAAAGAATGATCCTAAATATTAAATTATTCAAATACAAACCAAAATTTGTGTTTATTTTAAAATATTTCTCCACGATCTTTGTTTGCAACGAAAACTCATGTTTCAAGAGTTTGCATACTCATTTCATTTAATAAAAACTCGGCTAGATTTTTCATAAAGAATATACTAAATTACTCAAACGCAAACAAAAATTTGTTTTCATTTTAAAATATATTTCCACAATCTTTGTTTGCAACGAAAACACATGTTTCAAGCATTTGCTTGTTTATTTCATGTAATAAAAAATCGGCAAGATTTTTCGTAAAGAATAAACGAAATTATTCAAACGCAAATCAAAATTTGTTTTCATTTTAAAATATTTCTCCACAATCTTTCTTTGCAACGAAAACTCATGTTTCAAGCATTTGCTTGTTTGTTTCTTGTAAAAAAAACTCGGCTAGATTTTTCATAAAGAATAAACTAAATTATTCAAACGCAAATCAAAATTTGTTTTCATTTTAAAATATTTCTCCACAATCTTTTTTTGCACCTCAAACTCATTTTTCATGCGTTTGTTTGCTCGTTTCATCGAAAAAAAAATCGGCACGGTTTTTCGTAAAGAATGATCCTAAATATTAAATTATTCAAATACAAACCAAAATTTTTGTTTATTTTAAAATATTTCTCCACGATCTTTGTTTGCAACGAAAACTCATGTTTCAAGAGTTTGCTTACTAATTTCATTTAATAAAAACTCGGCTAGATTTTTCATAAAGAATATACTAAATTATTCAAACGCAAACAAAAATTTGTTTTCATTTTAAAATATATTTCCACAATCTTTGTTTGCAACGAAAACACATGTTTCAAGCGTTTGCTTGTTTATTTCATGTAATAAAAAATAGGCAAGATTTTTCGTAAAGAATAAACTAAATTATTCAAACGCAAATCAAAATTTGTTTTCATTTTAAAATATTTCTCCACAATCTTTTTTTGCACCTCAAACTCATTTTTCATGCGTTTGTTTGCTCGTTTCATCCAAAAAAAAATCGGCACGGTTTTTCGTAGAGAATGATCCTAAATATTAAATTATTCAAATACAAACCAAAATTTGTGTTTATTTTAAAATATTTCTCCACGATCTTTGTTTGCAACGAAAACTCATGTTTCAAGAGTTTGCTTACTCATTTCATTTAATAAAAACTCGGCTAGATTTTTCATAAAAAATATACTAAATTATTCAAACGCAAACAAAATTTTGTTTTCATTTTAAAATATATTTCCACAATCTTTGTTTGCAACGAAAACACATGTTTCAAGCGTTTGCTTGTTTATTTCATGTAATAAAAAATAGGCAAGATTTTTCGTAAACAATAAACTAAATTATTCAAACGCAAATCAAAATTTGTTTTCATTTTAAAATATTTCTCCACAATCTTTTTTTGCACCTCTAACTCATGTTTCATGCGTTTGTTTGTTTGTTTCTTGTAAAAAAAACTCGGCTAGATTTTTCATAAAGAATAAACTAAATTATTCAAACGCAAATCAAAGTTTGTTTTCATTTAAAAATTTTTCTCCACAATTTTTTTTTGCACCTCAAACTCATGTTTCATGCGTTTGTTTGCTCGTTTCATCCAAAAAAATATCGGCACGGTTTTTCGTAAAGAATGATACTAAATATTAAATTATTCAAATACAAACCAAAATTTGTGTTTATTTTAAAATATTTCTCCACGATCTTCGTTTGCAACGAAAACTCATGTTTCAAGCGTTTGCTTGCTCATTTCGTTTAATAAAAACTCGGCTAGATTTTTCATAGAGAATATACTAAATTATTCAAACGCAAACAAAAATTTGTTTTCATTTTAAAATATTTTTTCATTTAATAAAAACTCGGCTAGATTTTTCATAAAGAATAAACTAAATTATTCAAACGCAAATCAAAGTTTGTTTGCATTTGAAAATATTTCTCCACAATCTATTTTTGCACCTCAAACTCATGTGTCTTGCGTTTGTTTGCTCGTTTCATCCAAAAAAAAATCGGCACGGTTTTTCGTAAAGAATGATCCTAAATATTAAATTATTCAAATACAAACCAAAATTTGTGTTTATTTTAAAATATTTCTCCACGATCTTTGTTTGCAACGAAAACTCATGTTTCAAGAGTTTGCTTACTCATTTCATTTAATAAAAACTCGGCTAGATTTTTCATAAAGAATATACTAAATTATTCAAACGCAAACAAAAATTTGTTTTCATTTTAAAATATATTTCCACAATCTTTGTTTGCAACGAAAACACATGTTTCAAGCGTTTGCTTGTTTATTTTATGTAATAAAAAATCGGCAAGATTTTTCGTAAAGAATAAACTAAATTATTCAAACGCAAATCAAAATTTGTTTTCGTTTTAAAATATTTCTCCACAATCTTTTTTTGCAACGAAAACTCATGTTTCAAGCATTTGCTTGTTTGTTTCTTGTAAAAAAAACTCGGCTAGATTTTTCGTAAAGAATAAACTAAATTATTCAAACGCAAATCAAAATTTGTTTTCATTTTAAAATATTTCTCCACAATCTTTTTTTGCACCTCAGACTCATGTTTCATGCGTTTGTTTGCTCGTTTCGTCCAAAAAAATATCGGCACGGTTTTTCGTAAAGAATGATAGTAAATATTAAATTATTCAAATACAAACCAAAATTTGTGTTTATTTTAAAATATGTCTCCACGATCTTTGTTTGCAACGAAAACTCATGTTTCAATCGTTTGCTTCCTCATTTCGTTTAATAAAAACTCGGCTAGATTTTTCATAGAGAATATACTAAATTATTCAAACGCAAACAAAAATTTGTTTTCATTTTAAAATATTTTTCCACAATCTTTGTTTGCAATGAAAACTCATGTTTCAAGGGATTGCTTGTTCGTTTCATGTAATAAAAACTCAGCTAGATTTTTCATAAAGAATAAACTAAATTATTCAAACGCAAATCAAAATTTGTTTTCATTTTAAAATATTTCTCCACAATCTATTTTTGCACCTCAAACTCATGTTTCATGCGTTTGTTTGCTCGTTTCATCCAAAAAAATATCGGCACGGTTTTTCGTAAAGAATGATAGTAAATATTAAATTATTCAAATACAAACCAAAATTTGTGTTTATTTTAAAATATTTTTCCACGATCTTTGTTTGCAACGAAAACTCATGTTTCAATCGTTTGCTTCCTCATTTCGTTTAAGAAACACTCGGCTAGATTTTTCGTAAAGAATAAACTAAATTATTCAAACGCAAATCAAAATTTGTTTTCGTTTTAAAATATTTCTCCACAATCTTTCTTTGCAACGAAAACTAATGTTTCAAGCGATTGCTTGTTCGTTTCATGTAATAAAAACTCGGCTAGATTTTTCATAAAGAATAAACTAAATTATTCAAACGCAAATCAAAATTTGTTTTCATTTTAAAATATTTCTCCACAATCTATTTTTGCACCTCAAACTCATGTTTCATGCGTTTGTTTGCTCGTTTCATCCAAAAAAAAATCGGCACGGTTTTTCGTAAAGAATGATCCTAAATATTAAATTATTCAAATACAAACAAAAATTTGTGTTTATTTTAAAATATTTCTCCACGAACTTTGTTTGCAACGAAAACTCATGTTTCAAGCGTTTGCTTGCTCATTTCGTTTAATAAAAACTCGGCTAGATTTTTCATAGAGAATATACTAAATTATTCAAACGCAAACAAAAATTTGTTTTCATTTTAAAATATTTTTCCACAATCTTTCTTTGCAACGAAAACTCATGTTTCAAGCGTTTGCTTGTTTATTTCATGTAATAAAAAATCGGCAAGATTTTTCGTAAAGAATAAACTAAATTATTCAAACGCAAATCAAAATTTGTTTTCATTTTAAAATATTTCTCCACAATCTTTCTTTGCAACGAAAACTCATGTTTCAAGCATTTGCTTGTTTGTTTCTTGTAAAAAAAACTCGGCTAGATTTTTCATAAAGAATAAACTAAATTATTCAAACGCAAATCAAAATTTGTTTTCATTTTAAAATATTTCTCCACAATCTTTTTTTGCACCTCAAACTCATGTTTCATGCGTTTGTTTGCTCGTTTCATCCAAAAAAAAATCGGCACGTATTTTTGTAAAGAATGATCCTAAATATTAAATTATTCAAATACAAACCAAAATTTGTGTTTATTTTAAAATATTTCTCCACGATCTTTGTTTGCAACGAAAACTCATGTTTCAAGAGTTTGCTTACTCATTTCATTTAATAAAAACTCGGCTAGATTTTTCATAAAGAATATACTAAATTATTCAAACGCAAACAAAAATTTGTTTTCATTTTAAAATATATTTCCACAATCTTTGTTTGCAACGAAAACACATGTTTCAAGCGTTTGCTTGTTTATTTTATGTAATAAAAAATCGGCAAGATTTTTCGTAAAGAATAAACTAAATTATTCAAACGCAAATCAAAATTTGTTTTCGTTTTAAAATATTTCTCCACAATCTTTTTTTGCAACGAAAACTCATGTTTCAAGCATTTGCTTGTTTGTTTCTTGTAAAAAAAACTCGGCTAGATTTTTCGTAAAGAATAAACTAAATTATTCAAACGCAAATCAAAATTTGTTTTCATTTTAAAATATTTCTCCACAATCTTTTTTTGCACCTCAGACTCATGTTTCATGCGTTTGTTTGCTCGTTTCGTCCAAAAAAATATCGGCACGGTTTTTCGTAAAGAATGATAGTAAATATTAAATTATTCAATTACAAACCAAAATTTGTGTTTATTTTAAAATATGTCTCCACGATCTTTGTTTGCAACGAAAACTCATGTTTCAATCGTTTGCTTCCTCATTTCGTTTAATAAAAACTCGGCTAGATTTTTCATAGAGAATATACTAAATTATTCAAACGCAAACAAAAATTTGTTTTCATTTTAAAATATTTTTCCACAATCTTTGTTTGCAATGAAAACTCATGTTTCAAGCGATTGCTTGTTCGTTTCATGTAATAAAAACTCGGCTAGATTTTTCATAAAGAATAAACTAAATTATTCAAACGCAAATCAAAATTTGTTTTCATTTTAAAATATTTCTCCACAATCTATTTTTGCACCTCAAACTCATGTTTCATGCGTTTGTTTGCTCGTTTCATCCAAAAAAAAATCGGCACGGTTTTTCGTAAAGAATGATCCTAAATATTAAATTATTCAAATACAAACAAAAATTTGTGTTTATTTTAAAATATTTCTCCACGAACTTTGTTTGCAACGAAAACTCATGTTTCAAGCGTTTGCTTGCTCATTTCGTTTAATAAAAACTCGGCTAGATTTTTCATAGAGAATATACTAAATTATTCAAACGCAAACAAAAATTTGTTTTCATTTTAAAATATTTTTCCACAATCTTTCTTTGCAACGAAAACTCATGTTTCAAGCGTTTGCTTGTTTATTTCATGTAAAAAAAAATCGGCAAGATTTTTCGTAAAGAATAAACTAAATTATTCAAACGCAAATCAAAATTTGTTTTCATTTTAAAATATTTCTCCACAATCTTTCTTTGCAACGAAAACTCATGTTTCAAGCATTTGCTTGTTTGTTTCTTGTAAAAAAAACTCGGCTAGATTTTTCATAAAGAATAAACTAAATTATTCAAACGCAAATCAAAATTTGTTTTCATTTTAAAATATTTCTCCACAATCTTTTTTTGCACCTCAAACTCATGTTTCATGCGTTTGTTTGCTCGTTTCATCCAAAAAAAAATCGGCACGTATTTTTGTAAAGAATGATCCTAAATATTAAATTATTCAAATACAAACCAAAATTTGTGTTTATTTTAAAATATTTCTCCACGATCTTTGTTTGCAACGAAAACTCATGTTTCAAGAGTTTGCTTACTCATTTCATTTAATAAAAACTCGGCTAGATTTTTCATAAAGAATATACTAAATTATTCAAACGCAAACAAAAATTTGTTTTCATTTTAAAATATATTTCCACAATCTTTGTTTGCAACGAAAACACATGTTTCAAGCGTTTGCTTGTTTATTTTATGTAATAAAAAATCGGCAAGATTTTTCGTAAAAAATAAACTAAATTATTCAAACGCAAATCAAAATTTGTTTTCGTTTTAAAATATTTCTCCACAATCTTTCTTTGCAACGAAAACTCATGTTTCAAGCATTTGCTTGTTTGTTTCTTGTAAAAAAAACTCGGCTAGATTTTTCGTAAAGAATAAACTAAATTATTCAAACGCAAATCAAAATTTGTTTTCATTTTAAAATATTTCTCCACCATTTTTTTTTGCACCTCAAACTCATGTTTCATGCGTTTGTTTGCTCGTTTCGTCCAAAAAAATATCGGCACGGTTTTTCGTAAAGAATGATAGTAAATATTAAATTATTAAAATACAAACCAAAATTTGTGTTTATTTTAAAATATGTCTCCACGATCTTTGTTTGCAACGAAAACTCATGTTTCAATCGTTTGCTTCCTCATTTCGTTTAATAAAAACTCGGCTAGATTTTTCATAGAGAATATACTAAATTATTCAAACGCAAACAAAAATTTGTTTTCATTTTAAAATATTTTTCCACAATCTTTGTTTGCAATGAAAACTCATGTTTCAAGCGATTGCTTGTTCGTTTCATGTAATAAAAACTCGGCTAGATTTTTCATAAAGAATAAACTAAATTATTCAAACGCAAATCAAAATTTGTTTTCATTTTAAAATATTTCTCCACAATCTATTTTTGCACCTCAAACTCATGTTTCATGCGTTTGTTTGCTCGTTTCATCCAAAAAAAAATCGGCACGGTTTTTCGTAAAGAATGATCCTAAATATTAAATTATTCAAATACAAACCAAAATTTGTGTCTATTTTAAAATATTTCTCCACGATCTTTGTTTGCAACGAAAACACATGTTTCAAGAGTTTGCGTACTCATTTAATTTAATAAAAACTCGGCTAGATTTTTCATAAAGAATATACTAAATTATTCAAACGCAAACAAAAATTTGTTTTCATTTTAAAATATATTTCCACAATCTTTGTTTGCAACGAAAACACATGTTTCAAGCGTTTGCTTGTTTATTTCACGTAATAAAAAATCATCAAGATTTTTCGTAAAGAATAAACTAAATTATTCAAACGCAATTCAAAATTTGTTTTCGTTTTAAAATATTTCTCCACAATCTTTCTTTGCAACGAAAACTCATGTTTCAAGCATTTGCTTGTTTGTTTCTTGTAAAAAAAACTCGGCTAGATTTTTCGTAAAGAATAAACTAAATTATTCAAACGCAAATCAAAATTTGTTTTCATTTTAAAATATTTCTCCACAATCTTTTTTTGCACCTCAAACTCATGTTTCATGCGTTTGTTTGCTCGTTTCATCCAAAAAAATATCGGCACGGTTTTTCGTAAAGAATGATAGTAAATATTAAATTATTCAAATACAAACCAAAATTTGTGTTTATTTTAAAATATTTCTCCACGATCTTTGTTTGCAACGAAAACTCATGTTTCAAGCGTTTGCTTGCTCATTTCGTTTAATAAATACTCGGCTAGATTTTTCGTAGAGAATATACTAAATTATTCAAACGCAAACAAAAATTTGTTTTCATTTTAAAATATTTTTCCACAATCATTGTTTGCAATGAAAACTCATGTTTCAAGCGATTGCTTGTTCGTTTCATGTAATAAATACTCGGCTAGATTTTTCATAAAGAATAAACTAAATTATTCAAACGCAAATCAAAATTTGTTTTCATTTTCAAATATTTCTCCACAATCTATTTTTGCACCTCAAACTCATGTTTCATGCGTTTGTTTGCTCGTTTCATCCAAAAAAAAATCGGCACGGTTTTTCGTAAAGAATGATCCTAAATATTAAATTATTCAAATACAAACCAAAATTTGTGTCTATTTTAAAATATTTCTCCACGATCTTTGTTTGCAACGAAAACACATGTTTCAAGAGTTTGCGTACTCATTTAATTTAATAAAAACTCGGCTAGATTTTTCATAAAGAATATACTAAATTATTCAAACGCAAACAAAAATTTGTTTTCATTTTAAAATATATTTCCACAATCTTTGTTTGCGACGAAAACACATGTTTCAAGCGTTTGCTTGTTTATTTCATGTAATAAAAAATCGGCAAGATTTTTCGTAAAGAATAAACGAAATTATTCAAACGCAAATCAAAATTTGTTTTCATTTTAAAATATTTCTCCACAATCTTTCTTTGCAACGAAAACTCATGTTTCAAGCATTTGCTTGTTTGTTTCTTGTAAAAAAAACTCGGCTAGATTTTTCATAAAGAATAAACTAAATTATTCAAACGCAAATCAAAATTTGTTTTCATTTTAAAATATTTCTCCACAATCTTTTTTTGCACCTCAAACTCATGTTCCATGCGTTTGTTTGCTCGTTTCATCCAAAAATAAATCGGCACGGTTTTTCGTAAAGAATGATCCTAAATATTAAATTATTCAAATACAAACCAAAATTTGTGTTTATTTTAAAATATTTCTCCACGATCTTTGTTTGCAACGAAAACTCATATTTCAAGAGTTTGCTTACTCATTTCATTTAATAAAAACTCGGCTAGATTTTTCATAAAGAATATACTAAATTATTCAAACGCAAACAAAAATTTGTTTTCATTTTAAAATATATTTCCACATTCTTTCTTTGCAACGAAAACTCATGTTTCAAGCGTTTGCTTGTTTATTTCATGTAATAAAAAATCGGCAAGATTTTTCGTAAAGAATAAACTAAATTATTCAAACGCAAATCAAAATTTTTTTTTCATTTTAAAATATTTCTCCACAATCTTTCTTTGCAACGAAAACTCATGTTTCAAGCATTTGCTTGTTTGTTTCTTGTAAAAAAAACTCGGCTAGATTTTTCATAAAGAATAAACTAAATTATTCAAACGCAAATCAAAATTTTTTTCATTTTAAAATATTTCTCCACAATCTTTTTTTGCACCTCAAACTCATGTTTCATGCGTTTGTTTGCTCGTTTCATCCAAAAACAAATCCACGTATTTTCATAAAGTATGATCCTAAATATTAAATTATTCAAATACAAACCAAAATTTGTGTTTATTTTAAAATATTTCTCCACGATCTTTGTTTGTAACGAAAACTCATGTTTCAAGAGTTTGCTTACTCATTTCATTTAATAAAAACTCGGCTAGATTTTTCATAAAGAATATACTAAATTATTCAAACGCAAACAAAAATTTGTTTTCCTTTTAAAATATATTTCCACAATCTTTGTTTGCAACGAAAACACATGTTTCAAGCATTTGCTTGTTTATTTTATGTAATAAAAAATCGGCAAGATTTTTCGTAAAGAATAAACTAAATTATTCAAACGCAAATCAAAATTTGTTTTTGTTTTAAAATATTTCTCCACAATCTTTCTTTGCAACGAAAACTCATGTTTCAAGCATTTGCTTGTTTGTTTCTTGTAAAAAAAACTCGGCTAGATTTTTCGTAAAGAATAGACTAAATTATTCAAACGCAAATCAAAATTTCTTTTCATTTTAAAATAGTTCTCCACAATCTTTTTTTGCACCTCAAACTCATGTTTCATGCGTTTGCTTGCTCGTTTCATCAAAAAAAATATCGGCACGGTTTTTCGTAAAGAATGATAGTAAATATTAAATTATTCAAATACAAACCAAAATTTGTGTTTATTTTAAAATATTTCTCCACGATCTTTGTTTGCAACGAAAACTCATGTTTCAATCGTTTGCTTCCTCATTTCGTTTAATAAAAACTCGGCTAGATTTTTCATAGAGAATATACTAAATTATTCAAACGCAAACAAAAATTTGTTTTCATTTTAAAATATTTTTCCACAATCTTTGTTTGCAATGAAAACTCATGTTTCAAGCGATTGCTTGTTCGTTTCATGTAATAAAAACTCGGCTAGATTTTTCATAAAGAATAAACTAAATTATTCAAACGCAAATCAAAATTTGTTTTCATTTTCAAATATTTCTCCACAATCTATTTTTGCACCTCAAACTCATGTTTCATGCGTTTGTTTGCTCATTTCATCCAAAAAAAAATCGGCACGGTTTTTCGTAAAGAATGATCCTAAATATTAAATTATTCAAATACAAACCAAAATTTGTGTTTATTTTAAAATATTTCTCCACGATCTTTGTTTGCAACGAAAACTCATGTTTCAAGAGTTTGCTTACTCATTTCATTTAATAAAAACTCGGCCAGATTTTTCATAAAGAATATACTAAATTATTCAAACGCAAACAAAAATTTGTTTTCATTTTAAAATATTTTTCCACAATCTTTGTTTGCAACGAAAACTAATGTTTCAAGCGTTTGCTTGTTCGTTTCATGCAATAAAAACTCGGCTAGATTTTTCATAAAGAATAAACTAAATTATTCAAACGCAAATCAAAGTTTGTTTTCATTTGAAAATATTTCTCCACAATCTTTCTTTGCAACGAAAACTAATGTTTCAAGCATTTGCTTGTTTGTTTCTTGTAAAAAAAACTCGGCTAGATTTTTCATAAAGAATAAACTAAATTATTCAAACGCAAATCAAAATTTGTTTTCATTTTAAAATATTTCTCCACAATCTTTTTTTTGCACCTCAAACTCATGTTTCATGCGTTTGTTTGCTCGTTTCATCCAAAAAAAATCCGCAAGATTTTTCGTAAAGAATGATCCTAAATATTAAATTATTCAAATACAAACCAAAATTTGTGTTTATTTTAAAATATTTCTCCACGATCTTTGTTTGCAACGAACACTCATGTTTCAAGAGTTTGCTTACTCATTTCATTTAATAAAAACTCGGCTAGATTTTTCATAAAGAATATACTAAATTATACAAACGCAAACAAAAATTTGTTTTCATTTTAAAATATATTTCCACAATCTTTGTTTGCAACGAAAACACATGTTTCAAGCGTTTGCTTGTTTATTTCATGTAATAAAAAATCGGCAAGATTTTTCGTAAAGAATAAACTAAATTATTCAAACGCAAATCAAAATTTGTTTTCGTTTTAAAATATTTCTCCACAATCTTTCTTTGCAACGAAAACTCATGTTTCAAGCATTTGCTTGTTTTATTTCTTGTAAAAAAAACTCGGCTAGATTTTTCGTAAAGAATAAACTAAATTATTCAAACGCAAATCAAAATTTGTTTTCATTTTAAAATATTTCTCCACAATCTTTTTTTGCACCTCAAACTCATGTTTCATGCGTTTGTTTGCTCGTTTCATCCAAAAAAATATCGGCACGGTTTTTCGTAAAGAATGATAGTAAATATTAAATTATTCAAATACAAACAAAAATTTGTGTTTATTTTAAAATATTTTTCCACGATCTTTGTTTGCAACGAAAACTCATGTTTCAATCCTTTGCTTCCTCATTTCGTTTAATAAACACTCGGCTAGAGTTTTCATAGAGAATATACTAAATTATTCAAACGCAAACAAAAATTTGTTTTCATTTTAAAATATTTTTCCACAATCTTTGTTTGCAATGAAAACTCATGTTTCAAGCGATTGCTTGTTCGTTTCATGTAATAAAAACTCGGCTAGATTTTTCATAAAGAATAAACTAAATTATTCAAACGCAAATCAAAATTTGTTTTTATTTTAAAATATTTCTCCACAATCTTTTTTTGCACCTCAAACTCATGTTTCATGCGTTTGTTTGCTCGTTTCATCCAAAAAAAAATCGGCACGGTTTTTCGTAAAGAATGATCCTAAATATTAAATTATTCAAATACAAACCAAAATTTGTGTTTATTTTAAAATATTTCTCCACGATCTTTGTTTGCAACGAAAACTCATGTTTCAAGAGTTTGCTTACTCATTTCATTTAATAAAAACTCGGCTAGATTTTGCATAAAGAATATACTAAATTATTCAAACGCAAACAAAAATTTGTTTTCATTTTAAAATATATTTCCACAATCTTTGTTTGCAACGAAAACACATGTTTCAAGCGTTTGCTTGTTTATTTCATGTAATAAAAAATCGGCAAGATTTTTCGTAAAGAATAAACTAAATTATTCAAACGCAAATCAAAATTTTTTTTTCATTTTAAAATATTTCTCCACAATCTTTCTTTGCAACGAAAACTCATGTTTCAAGCATTTGCTTGTTTGTTTCTTGTAAAAAAAACTCGGCTAGATTTTTCATAAAGAATAAACTAAATTATTCAAACGCAAATCAAAATTTTTTTCATTTTAAAATATTTCTCCACAATCTTTTTTTGCACCTCAAACTCATGTTTCATGCGTTTGTTTGCTCGTTTCATCCAAAAACAAATCGGCACGTATTTTCATAAAGTATGATCCTAAATATTAAATTATTCAAATACAAACCAAAATTTGTGTTTATTTTAAAATATTTCTCCACGATCTTTGTTTGTAACGAAAACTCATGTTTCAAGAGTTTGCTTACTCATTTCATTTAATAAAAACTCGGCTAGATTTTTCATAAAGAATATACTAAATTATTCAAACGCAAACAAAAATTTGTTTTCCTTTTAAAATATATTTCCACAATCTTTGTTTGCAACGAAAACACATGTTTCAAGCATTTGCTTGTTTATTTTATGTAATAAAAAATCGGCAAGATTTTTCGTAAAGAATAAACTAAATTATTCAAACGCAAATCAAAATTTGTTTTTGTTTTAAAATATTTCTCCACAATCTTTCTTTGCAACGAAAACTCATGTTTCAAGCATTTGCTTGTTTGTTTCTTGTAAAAAAAACTCGGCTAGATTTTTCGTAAAGAATAGACTAAATTATTCAAACGCAAATCAAAATTTCTTTTCATTTTAAAATAGTTCTCCACAATCTTTTTTTGCACCTCAAACTCATGTTTCATGCGTTTGCTTGCTCGTTTCATCAAAAAAAATATCGGCACGGTTTTTCGTAAAGAATGATAGTAAATATTAAATTATTCAAATACAAACCAAAATTTGTGTTTATTTTAAAATATTTCTCCACGATCTTTGTTTGCAACGAAAACTCATGTTTCAATCGTTTGCTTCCTCATTTCGTTTAATAAAAACTCGGCTAGATTTTTCATAGAGAATATACTAAATTATTCAAACGCAAACAAAAATTTGTTTTCATTTTAAAATATTTTTCCACAATCTTTGTTTGCAATGAAAACTCATGTTTCAAGCGATTGCTTGTTCGTTTCATGTAATAAAAACTCGGCTAGATTTTTCATAAAGAATAAACTAAATTATTCAAACGCAAATCAAAATTTGTTTTCATTTTCAAATATTTCTCCACAATCTATTTTTGCACCTCAAACTCATGTTTCATGCGTTTGTTTGCTCATTTCATCCAAAAAAAAATCGGCACGGTTTTTCGTAAAGAATGATCCTAAATATTAAATTATTCAAATACAAACCAAAATTTGTGTTTATTTTAAAATATTTCTCCACGATCTTTGTTTGCAACGAAAACTCATGTTTCAAGAGTTTGCTTACTCATTTCATTTAATAAAAACTCGGCCAGATTTTTCATAAAGAATATACTAAATTATTCAAACGCAAACAAAAATTTGTTTTCATTTTAAAATATTTTTCCACAATCTTTGTTTGCAACGAAAACTAATGTTTCAAGCGTTTGCTTGTTCGTTTCATGCAATAAAAACTCGGCTAGATTTTTCATAAAGAATAAACTAAATTATTCAAACGCAAATCAAAGTTTGTTTTCATTTGAAAATATTTCTCCACAATCTTTCTTTGCAACGAAAACTAATGTTTCAAGCATTTGCTTGTTTGTTTCTTGTAAAAAAAACTCGGCTAGATTTTTCATAAAGAATAAACTAAATTATTCAAACGCAAATCAAAATTTGTTTTCATTTTAAAATATTTCTCCACAATCTTTTTTTTGCACCTCAAACTCATGTTTCATGCGTTTGTTTGCTCGTTTCATCCAAAAAAAATCCGCAAGATTTTTCGTAAAGAATGATCCTAAATATTAAATTATTCAAATACAAACCAAAATTTGTGTTTATTTTAAAATATTTCTCCACGATCTTTGTTTGCAACGAACACTCATGTTTCAAGAGTTTGCTTACTCATTTCATTTAATAAAAACTCGGCTAGATTTTTCATAAAGAATATACTAAATTATACAAACGCAAACAAAAATTTGTTTTCATTTTAAAATATATTTCCACAATCTTTGTTTGCAACGAAAACACATGTTTCAAGCGTTTGCTTGTTTATTTCATGTAATAAAAAATCGGCAAGATTTTTCGTAAAGAATAAACTAAATTATTCAAACGCAAATCAAAATTTGTTTTCGTTTTAAAATATTTCTCCACAATCTTTCTTTGCAACGAAAACTCATGTTTCAAGCATTTGCTTGTTTTATTTCTTGTAAAAAAAACTCGGCTAGATTTTTCGTAAAGAAAAAACTAAATTATTCAAACGCAAATCAAAATTTGTTTTCATTTTAAAATATTTCTCCACAATCTTTTTTTGCACCTCAAACTCATGTTTCATGCGTTTGTTTGCTCGTTTCATCCAAAAAAATATCGGCACGGTTTTTCGTAAAGAATGATAGTAAATATTAAATTATTCAAATACAAACAAAAATTTGTGTTTATTTTAAAATATTTTTCCACGATCTTTGTTTGCAACGAAAACTCATGTTTCAATCCTTTGCTTCCTCATTTCGTTTAATAAACACTCGGCTAGAGTTTTCATAGAGAATATACTAAATTATTCAAACGCAAACAAAAATTTGTTTTCATTTTAAAATATTTTTCCACAATCTTTGTTTGCAATGAAAACTCATGTTTCAAGCGATTGCTTGTTCGTTTCATGTAATAAAAACTCGGCTAGATTTTTCATAAAGAATAAACTAAATTATTCAAACGCAAATCAAAATTTGTTTTTATTTTAAAATATTTCTCCACAATCTTTTTTTGCACCTCAAACTCATGTTTCATGCGTTTGTTTGCTCGTTTCATCCAAAAAAAAATCGGCACGGTTTTTCGTAAAGAATGATCCTAAATATTAAATTATTCAAATACAAACCAAAATTTGTGTTTATTTTAAAATATTTCTCCACGATCTTTGTTTGCAACGAAAACTCATGTTTCAAGAGTTTGCTTACTCATTTCGTTTAATAAAAACTCGGCTAGATTTTTCATAGAGAATATACTAAATTATTCAAACGCAAACAAAAATTTGTTTTCATTTTAAAATATTTTTCCACAATCTTTGTTTGCAATGAAAACTCATGTTTCAAGCGATTGCTTGTTCGTTTCATGTAATAAAAACTCGGCTAGATTTTTCATAAAGAATAAACTAAATTATTCAAACGCAAATCAAAATTTGTTTTCATTTTCAAATATTTCTCCACAATCTATTTTTGCACCTCAAACTCATGTTTCATGCGTTTGTTTGCTCATTTCATCCAAAAAAAAATCGGCACGGTTTTTCGTAAAGAATGATCCTAAATATTAAATTATTCAAATACAAACCAAAATTTGTGTTTATTTTAAAATATTTCTCCACGATCTTTGTTTGCAACGAAAACTCATGTTTCAAGAGTTTGCTTACTCATTTCATTTAATAAAAACTCGGCCAGATTTTTCATAAAGAATATACTAAATTATTCAAACGCAAACAAAAATTTGTTTTCATTTTAAAATATTTTTCCACAATCTTTGTTTGCAACGAAAACTAATGTTTCAAGCGTTTGCTTGTTCGTTTCATGCAATAAAAACTCGGCTAGATTTTTCATAAAGAATAAACTAAATTATTCAAACGCAAATCAAAGTTTGTTTTCATTTGAAAATATTTCTCCACAATCTTTCTTTGCAACGAAAACTAATGTTTCAAGCATTTGCTTGTTTGTTTCTTGTAAAAAAAACTCGGCTAGATTTTTCATAAAGAATAAACTAAATTATTCAAACGCAAATCAAAATTTGTTTTCATTTTAAAATATTTCTCCACAATCTTTTTTTTGCACCTCAAACTCATGTTTCATGCGTTTGTTTGCTCGTTTCATCCAAAAAAAATCCGCAAGATTTTTCGTAAAGAATGATCCTAAATATTAAATTATTCAAATACAAACCAAAATTTGTGTTTATTTTAAAATATTTCTCCACGATCTTTGTTTGCAACGAACACTCATGTTTCAAGAGTTTGCTTACTCATTTCATTTAATAAAAACTCGGCTAGATTTTTCATAAAGAATATACTAAATTATACAAACGCAAACAAAAATTTGTTTTCATTTTAAAATATATTTCCACAATCTTTGTTTGCAACGAAAACACATGTTTCAAGCGTTTGCTTGTTTATTTCATGTAATAAAAAATCGGCAAGATTTTTCGTAAAGAATAAACTAAATTATTCAAACGCAAATCAAAATTTGTTTTCGTTTTAAAATATTTCTCCACAATCTTTCTTTGCAACGAAAACTCATGTTTCAAGCATTTGCTTGTTTTATTTCTTGTAAAAAAAACTCGGCTAGATTTTTCGTAAAGAATAAACTAAATTATTCAAACGCAAATCAAAATTTGTTTTCATTTTAAAATATTTCTCCACAATCTTTTTTTGCACCTCAAACTCATGTTTCATGCGTTTGTTTGCTCGTTTCATCCAAAAAAATATCGGCACGGTTTTTCGTAAAGAATGATAGTAAATATTAAATTATTCAAATACAAACAAAAATTTGTGTTTATTTTAAAATATTTTTCCACGATCTTTGTTTGCAACGAAAACTCATGTTTCAATCCTTTGCTTCCTCATTTCGTTTAATAAACACTCGGCTAGAGTTTTCATAGAGAATATACTAAATTATTCAAACGCAAACAAAAATTTGTTTTCATTTTAAAATATTTTTCCACAATCTTTGTTTGCAATGAAAACTCATGTTTCAAGCGATTGCTTGTTCGTTTCATGTAATAAAAACTCGGCTAGATTTTTCATAAAGAATAAACTAAATTATTCAAACGCAAATCAAAATTTGTTTTTATTTTAAAATATTTCTCCACAATCTTTTTTTGCACCTCAAACTCATGTTTCATGCGTTTGTTTGCTCGTTTCATCCAAAAAAAAATCGGCACGGTTTTTCGTAAAGAATGATCCTAAATATTAAATTATTCAAATACAAACCAAAATTTGTGTTTATTTTAAAATATTTCTCCACGATCTTTGTTTGCAACGAAAACTCATGTTTCAAGAGTTTGCTTACTCATTTCATTTAATAAAAACTCGGCTAGATTTTGCATAAAGAATATACTAAATTATTCAAACGCAAACAAAAATTTGTTTTCATTTTAAAATATATTTCCACAATCTTTGTTTGCAACGAAAACACATGTTTCAAGCGTTTGCTTGTTTATTTCATGTAATAAAAAATCGGCAAGATTTTTCGTAAAGAATAAACTAAATTATTCAAACGCAAATCAAAATTTTTTTTTCATTTTAAAATATTTCTCCACAATCTTTCTTTGCAACGAAAACTCATGTTTCAAGCATTTGCTTGTTTGTTTCTTGTAAAAAAAACTCGGCTAGATTTTTCATAAAGAATAAACTAAATTATTCAAACGCAAATCAAAATTTTTTTCATTTTAAAATATTTCTCCACAATCTTTTTTTGCACCTCAAACTCATGTTTCATGCGTTTGTTTGCTCGTTTCATCCAAAAACAAATCGGCACGTATTTTCATAAAGTATGATCCTAAATATTAAATTATTCAAATACAAACCAAAATTTGTGTTTATTTTAAAATATTTCTCCACGATCTTTGTTTGTAACGAAAACTCATGTTTCAAGAGTTTGCTTACTCATTTCATTTAATAAAAACTCGGCCAGATTTTTCATAAAGAATATACTAAATTATTCAAACGCAAACAAAAATTTGTTTTCATTTTAAAATATTTTTCCACAATCTTTGTTTGCAACGAAAACTAATGTTTCAAGCGTTTGCTTGTTCGTTTCATGCAATAAAAACTCGGCTAGATTTTTCATAAAGAATAAACTAAATTATTCAAACGCAAATCAAAGTTTGTTTTCATTTGAAAATATTTCTCCACAATCTTTCTTTGCAACGAAAACTAATGTTTCAAGCATTTGCTTGTTTGTTTCTTGTAAAAAAAACTCGGCTAGATTTTTCATAAAGAATAAACTAAATTATTCAAACGCAAATCAAAATTTGTTTTCATTTTAAAATATTTCTCCACAATCTTTTTTTGCACCTCAAACTCATGTTTCATGCGTTTGTTTGCTCGTTTCATCCAAAAACAAATCGGCACGTATTTTCATAAAGTATGATCCTAAATATTAAATTATTCAAATACAAACCAAAATTTGTGTTTATTTTAAAATATTTCTCCACGATCTTTGTTTGTAACGAAAACTCATGTTTCAAGAGTTTGCTTACTCATTTCATTTAATAAAAACTCGGCTAGATTTTTCATAAAGAATATACTAAATTATTCAAACGCAAACAAAAATTTGTTTTCCTTTTAAAATATATTTCCACAATCTTTGTTTGCAACGAAAACACATGTTTCAAGCATTTGCTTGTTTATTTTATGTAATAAAAAATCGGCAAGATTTTTCGTAAAGAATAAACTAAATTATTCAAACGCAAATCAAAATTTGTTTTTGTTTTAAAATATTTCTCCACAATCTTTCTTTGCAACGAAAACTCATGTTTCAAGCATTTGCTTGTTTGTTTCTTGTAAAAAAAACTCGGCTAGATTTTTCGTAAAGAATAGACTAAATTATTCAAACGCAAATCAAAATTTCTTTTCATTTTAAAATAGTTCTCCACAATCTTTTTTTGCACCTCAAACTCATGTTTCATGCGTTTGCTTGCTCGTTTCATCAAAAAAAATATCGGCACGGTTTTTCGTAAAGAATGATAGTAAATATTAAATTATTCAAATACAAACCAAAATTTGTGTTTATTTTAAAATATTTCTCCACGATCTTTGTTTGCAACGAAAACTCATGTTTCAATCGTTTGCTTCCTCATTTCGTTTAATAAAAACTCGGCTAGATTTTTCATAGAGAATATACTAAATTATTCAAACGCAAACAAAAATTTGTTTTCATTTTAAAATATTTTTCCACAATCTTTGTTTGCAATGAAAACTCATGTTTCAAGCGATTGCTTGTTCGTTTCATGTAATAAAAACTCGGCTAGATTTTTCATAAAGAATAAACTAAATTATTCAAACGCAAATCAAAATTTGTTTTCATTTTCAAATATTTCTCCACAATCTATTTTTGCACCTCAAACTCATGTTTCATGCGTTTGTTTGCTCATTTCATCCAAAAAAAAATCGGCACGGTTTTTCGTAAAGAATGATCCTAAATATTAAATTATTCAAATACAAACCAAAATTTGTGTTTATTTTAAAATATTTCTCCACGATCTTTGTTTGCAACGAAAACTCATGTTTCAAGAGTTTGCTTACTCATTTCATTTAATAAAAACTCGGCCAGATTTTTCATAAAGAATATACTAAATTATTCAAACGCAAACAAAAATTTGTTTTCATTTTAAAATATTTTTCCACAATCTTTGTTTGCAACGAAAACTAATGTTTCAAGCGTTTGCTTGTTCGTTTCATGCAATAAAAACTCGGCTAGATTTTTCATAAAGAATAAACTAAATTATTCAAACGCAAATCAAAGTTTGTTTTCATTTGAAAATATTTCTCCACAATCTTTCTTTGCAACGAAAACTAATGTTTCAAGCATTTGCTTGTTTGTTTCTTGTAAAAAAAACTCGGCTAGATTTTTCATAAAGAATAAACTAAATTATTCAAACGCAAATCAAAATTTGTTTTCATTTTAAAATATTTCTCCACAATCTTTTTTTGCACCTCAAACTCATGTTTCATGCGTTTGTTTGCTCGTTTCATCCAAAAACAAATCGGCACGTATTTTCATAAAGTATGATCCTAAATATTAAATTATTCAAATACAAACCAAAATTTGTGTTTATTTTAAAATATTTCTCCACGATCTTTGTTTGTAACGAAAACTCATGTTTCAAGAGTTTGCTTACTCATTTCATTTAATAAAAACTCGGCTAGATTTTTCATAAAGAATATACTAAATTATTCAAACGCAAACAAAAATTTGTTTTCCTTTTAAAATATATTTCCACAATCTTTGTTTGCAACGAAAACACATGTTTCAAGCATTTGCTTGTTTATTTTATGTAATAAAAAATCGGCAAGATTTTTCGTAAAGAATAAACTAAATTATTCAAACGCAAATCAAAATTTGTTTTTGTTTTAAAATATTTCTCCACAATCTTTCTTTGCAACGAAAACTCATGTTTCAAGCATTTGCTTGTTTGTTTCTTGTAAAAAAAACTCGGCTAGATTTTTCGTAAAGAATAGACTAAATTATTCAAACGCAAATCAAAATTTCTTTTCATTTTAAAATAGTTCTCCACAATCTTTTTTTGCACCTCAAACTCATGTTTCATGCGTTTGCTTGCTCGTTTCATCAAAAAAAATATCGGCACGGTTTTTCGTAAAGAATGATAGTAAATATTAAATTATTCAAATACAAACCAAAATTTGTGTTTATTTTAAAATATTTCTCCACGATCTTTGTTTGCAACGAAAACTCATGTTTCAATCGTTTGCTTCCTCATTTCGTTTAATAAAAACTCGGCTAGATTTTTCATAGAGAATATACTAAATTATTCAAACGCAAACAAAAATTTGTTTTCATTTTAAAATATTTTTCCACAATCTTTGTTTGCAATGAAAACTCATGTTTCAAGCGATTGCTTGTTCGTTTCATGTAATAAAAACTCGGCTAGATTTTTCATAAAGAATAAACTAAATTATTCAAACGCAAATCAAAGTTTGTTTTCATTTGAAAATATTTCTCCACAATCTTTCTTTGCAACGAAAACTAATGTTTCAAGCATTTGCTTGTTTGTTTCTTGTAAAAAAAACTCGGCTAGATTTTTCATAAAGAATAAACTAAATTATTCAAACGCAAATCAAAATTTGTTTTCATTTTAAAATATTTCTCCACAATCTTTTTTTTGCACCTCAAACTCATGTTTCATGCGTTTGTTTGCTCGTTTCATCCAAAAAAAATCCGCAAGATTTTTCGTAAAGAATGATCCTAAATATTAAATTATTCAAATACAAACCAAAATTTGTGTTTATTTTAAAATATTTCTCCACGATCTTTGTTTGCAACGAACACTCATGTTTCAAGAGTTTGCTTACTCATTTCATTTAATAAAAACTCGGCTAGATTTTTCATAAAGAATATACTAAATTTATACAAACGCAAACAAAAATTTGTTTTCATTTTAAAATATATTTCCACAATCTTTGTTTGCAACGAAAACACATGTTTCAAGCGTTTGCTTGTTTATTTCATGTAATAAAAAATCGGCAAGATTTTTCGTAAAGAATAAACTAAATTATTCAAACGCAAATAAAAATTTGTTTTCGTTTTAAAATATTTCTCCACAATCTTTCTTTGCAACGAAAACTCATGTTTCAAGCATTTGCTTGTTTTATTTCTTGTAAAAAAAACTCGGCTAGATTTTTCGTAAAGAATAAACTAAATTATTCAAACGCAAATCAAAATTTGTTTTCATTTTAAAATATTTCTCCACAATCTTTTTTTGCACCTCAAACTCATGTTTCATGCGTTTGTTTGCTCGTTTCATCCAAAAAAATATCGGCACGGTTTTTCGTAAAGAATGATAGTAAATATTAAATTATTCAAATACAAACAAAAATTTGTGTTTATTTTAAAATATTTTTCCACGATCTTTGTTTGCAACGAAAACTCATGTTTCAATCCTTTGCTTCCTCATTTCGTTTAATAAACACTCGGCTAGAGTTTTCATAGAGAATATACTAAACTATTCAAACGCAAACAAAAATTTGTTTTCATTTTAAAATATTTTTCCACAATCTTTGTTTGCAATGAAAACTCATGTTTCAAGCGATTGCTTGTTCGTTTCATGTAATAAAAACTCGGCTAGATTTTTCATAAAGAATAAACTAAATTATTCAAACGCAAATCAAAATTTGTTTTTATTTTAAAATATTTCTCCACAATCTTTTTTTGCACCTCAAACTCATGTTTCATGCGTTTGTTTGCTCGTTTCATCCAAAAAAAAATCGGCACGGTTTTTCGTAAAGAATGATCCTAAATATTAAATTATTCAAATACAAACCAAAATTTGTGTTTATTTTAAAATATTTCTCCACGATCTTTGTTTGCAACGAAAACTCATGTTTCAAGAGTTTGCTTACTCATTTCATTTAATAAAAACTCGGCTAGATTTTGCATAAAGAATATACTAAATTATTCAAACGCAAACAAAAATTTGTTTTCATTTTAAAATATATTTCCACAATCTTTGTTTGCAACGAAAACACATGTTTCAAGCGTTTGCTTGTTTATTTCATGTAATAAAAAATCGGCAAGATTTTTCGTAAAGAATAAACTAAATTATTCAAACGCAAATCAAAATTTTTTTTTCATTTTAAAATATTTCTCCACAATCTTTCTTTGCAACGAAAACTCATGTTTCAAGCATTTGCTTGTTTGTTTCTTGTAAAAAAAACTCGGCTAGATTTTTCATAAAGAATAAACTAAATTATTCAAACGCAAATCAAAATTTTTTTCATTTTAAAATATTTCTCCACAATCTTTTTTTGCACCTCAAACTCATGTTTCATGCGTTTGTTTGCTCGTTTCATCCAAAAACAAATCGGCACGTATTTTCATAAAGTATGATCCTAAATATTAAATTATTCAAATACAAACCAAAATTTGTGTTTATTTTAAAATATTTCTCCACGATCTTTGTTTGTAACGAAAACTCATGTTTCAAGAGTTTGCTTACTCATTTCATTTAATAAAAACTCGGCTAGATTTTTCATAAAGAATATACTAAATTATTCAAACGCAAACAAAAATTTGTTTTCATTTTAAAATATATTTCCACAATCTTTGTTTGCAACGAAAACACATGTTTCAAGCATTTGCTTGTTTATTTTATGTAATAAAAAATCGGCAAGATTTTTCGTAAAGAATAAACTAAATTATTCAAACGCAAATCAAAATTTGTTTTTGTTTTAAAATATTTCTCCACAATCTTTCTTTGCAACGAAAACTCATGTTTCAAGCATTTGCTTGTTTGTTTCTTGTAAAAAAAACTCGGCTAGATTTTTCGTAAAGAATAGACTAAATTATTCAAACGCAAATCAAAATTTCTTTTCATTTTAAAATAGTTCTCCACAATCTTTTTTTGCACCTCAAACTCATGTTTCATGCGTTTGCTTGCTCGTTTCATCAAAAAAAATATCGGCACGGTTTTTCGTAAAGAATGATAGTAAATATTAAATTATTCAAATACAAACCAAAATTTGTGTTTATTTTAAAATATTTCTCCACGATCTTTGTTTGCAACGAAAACTCATGTTTCAATCGTTTGCTTCCTCATTTCGTTTAATAAAAACTCGGCTAGATTTTTCATAGAGAATATACTAAATTATTCAAACGCAAACAAAAATTTGTTTTCATTTTAAAATATTTTTCCACAATCTTTGTTTGCAATGAAAACTCATGTTTCAAGCGATTGCTTGTTCGTTTCATGTAATAAAAACTCGGCTAGATTTTTCATAAAGAATAAACTAAATTATTCAAACGCAAATCAAAATTTGTTTTCATTTTCAAATATTTCTCCACAATCTATTTTTGCACCTCAAACTCATGTTTCATGCGTTTGTTTGCTCATTTCATCCAAAAAAAAATCGGCACGGTTTTTCGTAAAGAATGATCCTAAATATTAAATTATTCAAATACAAACCAAAATTTGTGTTTATTTTAAAATATTTCTCCACGATCTTTGTTTGCAACGAAAACTCATGTTTCAAGAGTTTGCTTACTCATTTCATTTAATAAAAACTCGGCCAGATTTTTCATAAAGAATATACTAAATTATTCAAACGCAAACAGAAATTTGTTTTCATTTTAAAATATTTTTCCACAATCTTTGTTTGCAACGAAAACTAATGTTTCAAGCGTTTGCTTGTTCGTTTCATGCAATAAAAACTCGGCTAGATTTTTCATAAAGAATAAACTAAATTATTCAAACGCAAATCAAAGTTTGTTTTCATTTGAAAATATTTCTCCACAATCTTTCTTTGCAACGAAAACTAATGTTTCAAGCATTTGCTTGTTTGTTTCTTGTAAAAAAAACTCGGCTAGATTTTTCATAAAGAATAAACTAAATTATTCAAACGCAAATCAAAATTTGTTTTCATTTTAAAATATTTCTCCACAATCTTTTTTTTGCACCTCAAACTCATGTTTCATGCGTTTGTTTGCTCGTTTCGTCCAAAAAAAATCCGCAAGATTTTTCGTAAAGAATGATCCTAAATATTAAATTATTCAAATACAAACCAAAATTTGTGTTTATTTTAAAATATTTCTCCACGATCTTTGTTTGCAACGAACACTCATGTTTCAAGAGTTTGCTTACTCATTTCATTTAATAAAAACTCGGCTAGATTTTTCATAAAGAATATACTAAATTTATACAAACGCAAACAAAAATTTGTTTTCATTTTAAAATATATTTCCACAATCTTTGTTTGCAACGAAAACACATGTTTCAAGCGTTTGCTTGTTTATTTCATGTAATAAAAAATCGGCAAGATTTTTCGTAAAGAATAAACTAAATTATTCAAACGCAAATCAAAATTTGTTTTCGTTTTAAAATATTTCTCCACAATCTTTCTTTGCAACGAAAACTCATGTTTCAAGCATTTGCTTGTTTTATTTCTTGTAAAAAAAACTCGGCTAGATTTTTCGTAAAGAATAAACTAAATTATTCAAACGCAAATCAAAATTTGTTTTCATTTTAAAATATTTCTCCACAATCTTTTTTTGCACCTCAAACTCATGTTTCATGCGTTTGTTTGCTCGTTTCATCCAAAAAAATATCGGCACGGTTTTTCGTAAAGAATGATAGTAAATATTAAATTATTCAATTACAAACAAAAATTTGTGTTTATTTTAAAATATTTTTCCACGATCTTTGTTTGCAACGAAAACTCATGTTTCAATCCTTTGCTTCCTCATTTCGTTTAATAAACACTCGGCTAGAGTTTTCATAGAGAATATACTAAATTATTCAAACGCAAACAAAAATTTGTTTTCATTTTAAAATATTTTTCCACAATCTTTGTTTGCAATGAAAACTCATGTTTCAAGCGATTGCTTGTTCGTTTCATGTAATAAAAACTCGGCTAGATTTTTCATAAAGAATAAACTAAATTATTCAAACGCAAATCAAAATTTGTTTTTATTTTAAAATATTTCTCCACAATCTTTTTTTGCACCTCAAACTCATGTTTCATGCGTTTGTTTGCTCGTTTCATCCAAAAAAAAATCGGCACGGTTTTTCGTAAAGAATGATCCTAAATATTAAATTATTCAAATACAAACCAAAATTTGTGTTTATTTTAAAATATTTCTCCACGATCTTTGTTTGCAACGAAAACTCATGTTTCAAGAGTTTGCTTACTCATTTCATTTAATAAAAACTCGGCTAGATTTTGCATAAAGAATATACTAAATTATTCAAACGCAAACAAAAATTTGTTTTCATTTTAAAATATATTTCCACAATCTTTGTTTGCAACGAAAACACATGTTTCAAGCGTTTGCTTGTTTATTTCATGTAATAAAAAATCGGCCAGATTTTTCGTAAAGAATAAACTAAATTATTCAAACGCAAATCAAAATTTGTTTTCGTTTTAAAATATTTCTCCACAATCTTTCTTTGCAACGAAAACTCATGTTTCAAGCATTTGCTTGTTTGTTTCTTGTAAAAAAAACTCGGCAAGATTTTTCGTAAAGAATAAACTAAATTACTCAAACGCAAATCAAAATTTGTTTTCATTTTAAAATATTTCACCACAATCTTTTTTTGCACCTCAAACTCATGTTTCATGCGTTTGTTTGCTCGTTTCATCCAAAAAAATATCGGCACGGTTTTTCGTAAAGAATGATACTAAATATTAAATTATTCAAATACAAACCAAAATTTGTGCTTATTTTAAAATAATTCTCCACGATCTTCGTTTGCAACGAAAACTCATGTTTCAAGCGTTTGCTTGCTCATTTCGTTTAATAAAAACTCGGCTAGATTTTTCATAGAGAAATAATAAATTATTCAAACGCAAACAAAAATTTGTTTTCATTTTAAAATATTTTTCCACAATCTTTGTTTGCAACGAAAACTAATGTTTCAAGCGTTTGCTTGTTCGTTTCATGCAATAAAAACTCGGCTAGATTTTTCGTAAAGAATAAACTAAATTATTCAAACGCAAATCAAAGTTTGTTTTCATTTGAAAATATTTCTCCACAATCTTTCTTTGCAACGAAAACTAATGTTTCAAGCATTTGCTTGTTTGTTTCTTGTAAAAAAACTCGGCTAGATTTTTCATAAAGAATAAACTAAATTATTCAAACGCAAATCAAAATTTGTTTTCATTTTAAAATATTTCTCCACAATCTTTTTTTTGCACCTCAAACTCATGTTTCATGCGTTTGTTTGCTCGTTTCATCCAAAAAAAATCCGCAAGATTTTTCGTAAAGAATGATCCTAAATATTAAATTATTCGAATACAAACCAAAATTTGTGTTTATTTTAAAATATTTCTCCACGATCTTTGTTTGCAACGAACACTCATGTTTCAAGAGTTTGCTTACTCATTTCATTTAATAAAAACTCGGCTAGATTTTTCATAAAGAATATACTAAATTATTCAAACGCAAACAAAAATTTGTTTTCATTTTAAAATATATTTCCACAATCTTTGTTTGAAACGAAAACACATGTTTCAAGCGTTTGCTTGTTTATTTCATGTAATAAAAAATCGGCAAGATTTTTCGTAAAGAATAAACTAAATTATTCAAACGCAAATCAAAATTTGTTTTCGTTTTAAAATATTTCTCCACAATCTTTCTTTGCAACGAAAACTCATGTTTCAAGCATTTGCTTGTTTTATTTCTTGTAAAAAAAAGTCGGCTAGATTTTTCGTAAAGAATAAACTAAATTATTCAAACGCAAATCAAAATTTGTTTTCATTTTAAAATATTTCTCCACAATCTTTTTTTGCACCTCAAACTCATGTTTCATGCGTTTGTTTGCTCGTTTCATCCAAAAAAATATCGGCACGGTTTTTCGTAAAGAATGATAGTAAATATTAAATTATTCAAATACAAACAAAAATTTGTGTTTATTTTAAAATATTTTTCCACGATCTTTGTTTGCAACGAAAACTCATGTTTCAATCCTTTGCTTCCTCATTTCGTTTAATAAACACTCGGCTAGAGTTTTCATAGAGAATATACTAAATTATTCAAACGCAAACAAAAATTTGTTTTCATTTTAAAATATTTTTCCACAATCTTTGTTTGCAATGAAAACTCATGTTTCAAGCGATTGCTTGTTCGTTTCATGTAATAAAAACTCGGCTAGATTTTTCATAAAGAATAAACTAAATTATTCAAACGCAAATCAAAATTTGTTTTTATTTTAAAATATTTCTCCACAATCTTTTTTTGCACCTCAAACTCATGTTTCATGCGTTTGTTTGCTCGTTTCATCCAAAAAAAAATCGGCACGGTTTTTCGTAAAGAATGATCCTAAATATTCAATTATTCAAATACAAACTAAAATTTGTGTTTATTTTAAAATATTTCTCCACGATCTTTGTTTGCAACGAAAACTCATGTTTCAAGAGTTTGCTTACTCATTTCATTTAATAAAAACTCGGCTAGATTTTGCATAAAGAATATACTAAATTATTCAAACGCAAACAAAAATTTGTTTTCATTTTAAAATATATTTCCACAATCTTTGTTTGCAACGAAAACACATGTTTCAAGCGTTTGCTTGTTTATTTCATGTAATAAAAAATCGGCCAGATTTTTCGTAAAGAATAAACTAAATTATTCAAACGCAAATCAAAATTTGTTTTCGTTTTAAAATATTTCTCCACAATCTTTCTTTGCAACGAAAACTCATGTTTCAAGCATTTGCTTGTTCGTTTCATGTAATAAAAACTCGGCTAGATTTTTCATAAAGAATAAACTAAATTACTCAAACGCAAATCAAAATTTGTTTTCATTTTAAAATATTTCACCACAATCTTTTTTTGCACCTCAAACTCATGTTTCATGCGTTTGTTTGCTCGTTTCATCCAAAAAAATATCGGCACGGTTTTTCGTAAAGAATGATACTAAATATTAAATTATTCAAATACAAACCAAAATTTGTGTTTATTTTAAAATATTTCTCCACGATCTTCGTTTGCAACGAAAACTCATGTTTCAAGCGTTTGCTTGCTCATTTCGTTTAATAAAAACTCGGCTAGATTTTTCATAGAGAAATACTAAATTATTCAAACGCAAACAAAAATTTGTTTTCATTTTAAAATATTTTTCCACAATCTTTGTTTGCTACGAAAACTAATGTTTCAAGCGTTTGCTTGTTCGTTTCATGCAATAAAAACTCGGCTAGATTTTTCGTAAAGAATAAACTAAATTATTCAAACGCAAATCAAAGTTTGTTTTCATTTGAAAATATTTCTCCACAATCTTTCTTTGCAACGAAAACTAATGTTTCAAGCATTTGCTTGTTTGTTTCTTGTAAAAAAACTCGGCTAGATTTTTCATAAAGAATAAACTAAATTATTCAAACGCAAATCAAAATTTGTTTTCATTTTAAAATATTTCTCCACAATCTTTTTTTTGCACCTCAAACTCATGTTTCATGCGTTTGTTTGCTCGTTTCATCCAAAAAAAATCCGCAAGATTTTTCGTAAAGAATGATCCTAAATATTAAATTATTCGAATACAAACCAAAATTTGTGTTTATTTTAAAATATTTCTCCACGATCTTTGTTTGCAACGAACACTCATGTTTCAAGAGTTTGCTTACTCATTTCATTTAATAAAAACTCGGCTAGATTTTTCATAAAGAATATACTAAATTATTCAAACGCAAACAAAAATTTGTTTTCATTTTAAAATATATTTCCACAATCTTTGTTTGCAACGAAAACACATGTTTCAAGCGTTTGCTTGTTTATTTCATGTAATAAAAAATCGGCAAGATTTTTCGTAAAGAATAAACTAAATTATTCAAACGCAAATCAAAATTTGTTTTCGTTTTAAAATATTTCTCCACAATCTTTCTTTGCAACGAAAACTCATGTTTCAAGCATTTGCTTGTTTTATTTCTTGTAAAAAAAACTCGGCTAGATTTTTCGTAAAGAATAAACTAAATTATTCAAACGCAAATCAAAATTTGTTTTCATTTTAAAATATTTCTCCACAATCTTTTTTTGCACCTCAAACTCATGTTTCATGCGTTTGTTTGCTCGTTTCATCCAAAAAAATATCGGCACGGTTTTTCGTAAAGAATGATAGTAAATATTAAATTATTCAAATACAAACCAAAATTTGTGTTTATTTTAAAATATTATTCCACGATCTTTGTTTGCAACGAAAACTCATGTTTCAAGCGTTTGCTTCCTCATTTCGTTTAATAAAAACTCGGCTAGATTTTTCATAGAGAATATACTAAATTATTCAAACGCAAACAAAAATTTGTTTTCATTTTAAAATATTTTTCCACAATCTTTGTTTGCAACGAAAACTAATGTTTCAAGCGTTTGCTTGTTCGTTTCATGCAATAAAAACTCGGCTAGATTTTTCATAAAGAATAAACTAAATTATTCAAACGCAAATCAAAGTTTGTTTTCATTTGAAAATATTTCTCCACAATCTTTCTTTGCAACGAAAACTAATGTTTCAAGCATTTGCTTGTTTGTTTCTTGTAAAAAAAACTCGGCTAGATTTTTCATAAAGAATAAACTAAATTATTCAAACGCAAATCAAAATTTGTTTTCATTTTAAAATATTTCTCCACAATCTTTTTTTTGCAACTCAAACTCATGTTTCATGCGTTTGTTTGCTCGTTTCATCCAAAAAAAATCGGCAAGATTTTTCGTAAAGAATGATCCTAAATATTAAATTATTCAAATACAAACCAAAATTTGTGTTTATTTTAAAATATTTCTCCACGATCTTTGTTTGCAACGAAAACTCATGTTTCAAGAGTTTGCTTGCTCATTTCATTTAATAAAAACTCGGCTATATTTTTCATAAAGAATATACTAAATTATTCAAACGCAAACAAAAATTTGTTTTCATTTTAAAATATATTTCCACAATCTTTGTTTGCAACGAAAACTCATGTTTCAAGCGTTTGCTTGTTTATTTCATGTAATAAAAAATAGGCAAGATTTTTCGTAAAGAATAAACTAAATTATTCAAACGCAAATCAAAATTTGTTTTCATTTTAAAATATTTCTCCACAATCTTTCTTTGCAACGAAAACTAATGTTTCAAGCATTTGCTTGTTTGTTTCTTGTAAAAAAAACTCGGCTAGATTTTTCATAAATAATAAACTAAATTATTCAAACGCAAATCAAAGTTTGTTTTCATTTTAAAATTTTTCTCCACAATCTTTTTTTGCACCTCAAACTCATGTTTCATGCGTTTGTTTGCTCGTTTCATCCAAAAAAATATCGGCACGGTTTTTCGTAAAGAATGATACTAAATATTAAATTATTCAAATACAAACCAAAATTTGTGTTTATTTTAAAATATTTCTCCACGATCTTCGTTTGCAACGAAAACTCATGTTTCAAGCGTTTGCTTGCTCATTTCGTTTAATAAAAACTCGGCTAGATTTTTCATAGAGAATATACTAAATTATTCAAACGCAAACAAAAATTTGTTTTCATTTTAAAATATTTTTCCACAATCTTTGTTTGCAACGAAAACTAATGTTTCAAGCATTTGCTTGTTCGTTTCATGCAATAAAAACTCGGCTAGATTTTTCATAAAGAATAAACTAAATTATTCAAACGCAAATCAAAGTTTGTTTTCATTTGAAAATATTTCTCCACAATCTTTCTTTGCAACGAAAACTAATGTTTCAAGCATTTGCTTGTTTGTTTCTTGTAAAAAAAACTCGGCTAGATTTTTCATAAAGAATAAACTAAATTATTCAAACGCAAATCAAAATTTGTTTTCATTTTAAAATATTTCTCCACAATCTTTTTTTTGCACCTCAAACTCATGTTTCATGCGTTTGTTTGCTCGTTTCATCCAAAAAAAATCGGCAAGATTTTTCGTAAAGAATGATCCTAAATATTAAATTATTCAAATACAAACCAAAATTTGTTTTTATTTTAAAATATTTCTCCACGATCTTTGTTTGCAACGAAAACTCATGTTTCAAGAGTTTGCTTGCTCATTTCATTTAATAAAAACTCGGCTATATTTTTCATAAAGAATATACTAAATTATTCAAACGCAAACAAAAATTTGTTTTCATTTTAAAATATATTTCCACAATCTTTGTTTGCAACGAAAACTCATGTTTCAAGCGTTTGCTTGTTTATTTCATGTAATAAAAAATAGGCAAGATTTTTCGTAAAGAATAAACTAAATTATTCAAACGCAAATCAAAATTTGTTTTCATTTTAAAATATTTCTCCACAATCTTTCTTTGCAACGAAAACTAATGTTTCAAGCATTTGCTTGTTTGTTTCTTGTAAAAAAAACTCGGCTAGATTTTTCATAAATAATAAACTAAATTATTCAAACGCAAATCAAAGTTTGTTTTCATTTTAAAATTTTTCTCCACAATCTTTTTTTGCACCTCAAACTCATGTTTCATGCGTTTGTTTGCTCGTTTCATCCAAAAAAATATCGGCACGGTTTTTCGTAAAGAATGATACTAAATATTAAATTATTCAAATACAAACCAAAATTTGTGTTTATTTTAAAATATTTCTCCACGATCTTCGTTTGCAACGAAAACTCATGTTTCAAGCGTTTGCTTGCTCATTTCGTTTAATAAAAACTCGGCTAGATTTTTCATAGAGAATATACTAAATTATTCAAACGCAAACAAAAATTTGTTTTCATTTTAAAATATTTTTCCACAATCTTTGTTTGCAACGAAAACTAATGTTTCAAGCATTTGCTTGTTCGTTTCATGCAATAAAAACTCGGCTAGATTTTTCATAAAGAATAAACTAAATTATTCAAACGCAAATCAAAGTTTGTTTTCATTTGAAAATATTTCTCCACAATCTTTCTTTGCAACGAAAACTAATGTTTCAAGCATTTGCTTGTTTGTTTCTTGTAAAAAAAACTCGGCTAGATTTTTCATAAAGAATAAACTAAATTATTCAAACGCAAATCAAAATTTGTTTTCATTTTAAAATATTTCTCCACAATCTTTTTTTTGCACCTCAAACTCATGTTTCATGCGTTTGTTTGCTCGTTTCATCCAAAAAAAATCGGCAAGATTTTTCGTAAAGAATGATCCTAAATATTAAATTATTCAAATACAAACCAAAATTTGTGCTTATTTTAAAATATTTCTCCACGATCTTTGTTTGCAACGAAAACTCATGTTTCAAGAGTTTGCTTGCTCATTTCATTTAATAAAAACTCGGCTATATTTTTCATAAAGAATATACTAAATTATTCAAACGCAAACAAAAATTTGTTTTCATTTTAAAATATATTTCCACAATCTTTGTTTGCAACGAAAACTCATGTTTCAAGCGTTTGCTTGTTTATTTCATGTAATAAAAAATAGGCAAGATTTTTCGTAAAGAATAAACTAAATTATTCAAACGCAAATCAAAATTTGTTTTCATTTTAAAATATTTCTCCACAATCTTTCTTTGCAACGAAAACTAATGTTTCAAGCATTTGCTTGTTTGTTTCTTGTAAAAAAAACTCGGCTAGATTTTTCATAAATAATAAACTAAATTATTCAAACGCAAATCAAAGTTTGTTTTCATTTTAAAATTTTTCTCCACAATCTTTTTTTGCACCTCAAACTCATGTTTCATGCGTTTGTTTGCTCGTTTCATCCAAAAAAATATCGGCACGGTTTTTCGTAAAGAATGATACTAAATATTAAATTATTCAAATACAAACCAAAATTTGTGTTTATTTTAAAATATTTCTCCACGATCTTCGTTTGCAACGAAAACTCATGTTTCAAGCGTTTGCTTGCTCATTTCGTTTAATAAAAACTCGGCTAGATTTTTCATAGAGAATATACTAAATTATTCAAACGCAAACAAAAATTTGTTTTCATTTTAAAATATTTTTCCACAATCTTTGTTTGCAACGAAAACTAATGTTTCAAGCATTTGCTTGTTCGTTTCATGCAATAAAAACTCGGCTAGATTTTTCATAAAGAATAAACTAAATTATTCAAACGCAAATCAAAGTTTGTTTTCATTTGAAAATATTTCTCCACAATCTTTCTTTGCAACGAAAACTAATGTTTCAAGCATTTGCTTGTTTGTTTCTTGTAAAAAAAACTCGGCTAGATTTTTCATAAAGAATAAACTAAATTATTCAAACGCAAATCAAAATTTGTTTTCATTTTAAAATATTTCTCCACAATCTTTTTTTTGCACCTCAAACTCATGTTTCATGCGTTTGTTTGCTCGTTTCATCCAAAAAAAATCGGCAAGATTTTTCGTAAAGAATGATCCTAAATATTAAATTATTCAAATACAAACCAAAATTTGTGTTTATTTTAAAATATTTCTCCACGATCTTTGTTTGCAACGAAAACTCATGTTTCAAGAGTTTGCTTGCTCATTTCATTTAATAAAAACTCGGCTATATTTTTCATAAAGAATATACTAAATTATTCAAACGCAAACAAAAATTTGTTTTCATTTTAAAATATATTTCCACAATCTTTGTTTGCAACGAAAACTCATGTTTCAAGCGTTTGCTTGTTTATTTCATGTAATAAAAAATAGGCAAGATTTTTCGTAAAGAATAAACTAAATTATTCAAACGCAAATCAAAATTTGTTTTCATTTTAAAATATTTCTCCACAATCTTTCTTTGCAACGAAAACTAATGTTTCAAGCATTTGCTTGTTTGTTTCTTGTAAAAAAAACTCGGCTAGATTTTTCATAAATAATAAACTAAATTATTCAAACGCAAATCAAAGTTTGTTTTCATTTTAAAATTTTTCTCCACAATCTTTTTTTGCACCTCAAACTCATGTTTCATGCGTTTGTTTGCTCGTTTCATCCAAAAAAATATCGGCACGGTTTTTCGTAAAGAATGATACTAAATATTAAATTATTCAAATACAAACCAAAATTTGTGTTTATTTTAAAATATTTCTCCACGATCTTCGTTTGCAACGAAAACTCATGTTTCAAGCGTTTGCTTGCTCATTTCGTTTAATAAAAACTCGGCTAGATTTTTCATAGAGAATATACTAAATTATTCAAACGCAAACAAAAATTTGTTTTCATTTTAAAATATTTTTCCACAATCTTTGTTTGCAACGAAAACTAATGTTTCAAGCATTTGCTTGTTCGTTTCATGCAATAAAAACTCGGCTAGATTTTTCATAAAGAATAAACTAAATTATTCAAACGCAAATCAAAGTTTGTTTTCATTTGAAAATATTTCTCCACAATCTTTCTTTGCAACGAAAACTAATGTTTCAAGCATTTGCTTGTTTGTTTCTTGTAAAAAAAACTCGGCTAGATTTTTCATAAAGAATAAACTAAATTATTCAAACGCAAATCAAAATTTGTTTTCATTTTAAAATATTTCTCCACAATCTTTTTTTTGCACCTCAAACTCATGTTTCATGCGTTTGTTTGCTCGTTTCATCCAAAAAAAATCGGCAAGATTTTTCGTAAAGAATGATCCTAAATATTAAATTATTCAAATACAAACCAAAATTTGTGCTTATTTTAAAATATTTCTCCACGATCTTTGTTTGCAACGAAAACTCATGTTTCAAGAGTTTGCTTGCTCATTTCATTTAATAAAAACTCGGCTATATTTTTCATAAAGAATATACTAAATTATTCAAACGCAAACAAAAATTTGTTTTCATTTTAAAATATATTTCCACAATCTTTGTTTGCAACGAAAACTCATGTTTCAAGCGTTTGCTTGTTTATTTCATGTAATAAAAAATAGGCAAGATTTTTCGTAAAGAATAAACTAAATTATTCAAACGCAAATCAAAATTTGTTTTCATTTTAAAATATTTCTCCACAATCTTTCTTTGCAACGAAAACTAATGTTTCAAGCATTTGCTTGTTTGTTTCTTGTAAAAAAAACTCGGCTAGATTTTTCATAAATAATAAACTAAATTATTCAAACGCAAATCAAAGTTTGTTTTCATTTTAAAATTTTTCTCCACAATCTTTTTTTGCACCTCAAACTCATGTTTCATGCGTTTGTTTGCTCGTTTCATCCAAAAAAATATCGGCACGGTTTTTCGTAAAGAATGATACTAAATATTAAATTATTCAAATACAAACCAAAATTTGTGTTTATTTTAAAATATTTCTCCACGATCTTTGTTTGCAACGAAAACTCATGTTTCAAGAGCTTGCTTGCTCATTTCGTTTAATAAAAACTCGGCTAGATTTTTCATAGAGAATATACTAAATTATTCAAACGCAAACAAAAATTTGTTTTCATTTTAAAATATTTTTCCACAATCTTTGTTTGCAACGAAAACTAATGTTTCAAGCATTTGCTTGTTCGTTTCATGCAATAAAAACTCGGCTAGATTTTTCATAAAGAATAAACTAAATTATTCAAACGCAAATCAAAGTTTGTTTTCATTTGAAAATATTTCTCCACAATCTTTCTTTGCAACGAAAACTAATGTTTCAAGCATTTGCTTGTTTGTTTCTTGTAAAAAAAACTCGGCTAGATTTTTCATAAAGAATAAACTAAATTATTCAAACGCAAATCAAAGTTTGTTTTCATTTTAAAATTTTTCTCCACAATCTTTTTTTGCACCTCAAACTCATGTTTCATGCGTTTGTTTGCTCGTTTCATCCAAAAAAAATCGGCAAGATTTTTCGTAAAGAATGATCCTAAATATTAAATTATTCAAATACAAACCAAAATTTGTGTTTATTTTAAAATATTTCTCCACGATCTTCGTTTGCAACGAAAACTCATGTTTCAAGAGTTTGCTTGCTCATTTCATTTAATAAAAACTCGGCTATATTTTTCATAAAGAATATACTAAATTATTCAAACGCAAACAAAAATTTGTTTTCATTTTAAAATATATTTCCACAATCTTTGTTTGCAACGAAAACTCATGTTTCAAGCGTTTGCTTGTTTATTTCATGTAATAAAAAATAGGCAAGATTTTTCGTAAAGAATAAACTAAATTATTCAAACGCAAATCAAAATTTGTTTTCATTTTAAAATATTTCTCCACAATCTTTCTTTGCAACGAAAACTAATGTTTCAAGCATTTGCTTGTTTGTTTCTTGTAAAAAAAACTCGGCTAGATTTTTCATAAAGAATAAACTAAATTATTCAAACGCAAATCAAAATTTGTTTTCATTTTAAAATATTTCTCCACAATCTTTTTTTTGCACCTCAAACTCATGTTTCATGCGTTTGTTTGCTCGTTTCATCCAAAAAAAATCGGCAAGATTTTTCGTAAAGAATGATCCTAAATATTAAATTATTCAAATACAGACCAAAATTTGTGCTTATTTTAAAATATTTCTCCACGATCTTTGTTTGCAACGAAAACTCATGTTTCAAGAGTTTGCTTGCTCATTTCATTTAATAAAAACTCGGCTATATTTTTCATAAAGAATATACTAAATTATTCAAACGCAAACAAAAATTTGTTTTCATTTTAAAATATATTTCCACAATCTTTGTTTGCAACGAAAACTCATGTTTCAAGCGTTTGCTTGTTTATTTCATGTAATAAAAAATAGGCAAGATTTTTCGTAAAGAATAAACTAAATTATTCAAACGCAAATCAAAATTTGTTTTCATTTTAAAATATTTCTCCACAATCTTTCTTTGCAACGAAAACTAATGTTTCAAGCATTTGCTTGTTTGTTTCTTGTAAAAAAAACTCGGCTAGATTTTTCATAAATAATAAACTAAATTATTCAAACGCAAATCAAAGTTTGTTTTCATTTTAAAATTTTTCTCCACAATCTTTTTTTGCACCTCAAACTCATGTTTCTTGCGTTTGTTTGCTCGTTTCATCCAAAAAAATATCGGCACGGTTTTTCGTAAAGAATGATACTAAATATTAAATTATTCAAATACAAACCAAAATTTGTGTTTATTTTAAAATATTTCTCCACGATCTTCGTTTGCAACGAAAACTCATGTTTCAAGCGTTTGCTTGCTCATTTCGTTTAATAAAAACTCGGCTAGATTTTTCATAGAGAATATACTAAATTATTCAAACGCAAACAAAAATTTGTTTTCATTTTAAAATATATTTCCACAATCTTTGTTTGCAACGAAAACTCATGTTTCAAGCGTTTGCTTGTTTATTTCATGTAATAAAAAATAGGCAAGATTTTTCGTAAAGAATAAACTAAATTATTCAAACGCAAATCAAAATTTGTTTTCATTTTAAAATATTTCTCCACAATCTTTCTTTGCAACGAAAACTAATGTTTCAAGCATTTGCTTGTTTGTTTCTTGTAAAAAAAACTCGGCTAGATTTTTCATAAATAATAAACTAAATTATTCAAACGCAAATCAAAGTTTGTTTTCATTTTAAAATTTTTCTCCACAATCTTTTTTTGCACCTCAAACTCATGTTTCATGCGTTTGTTTGCTCGTTTCATCCAAAAAAATATCGGCACGGTTTTTCGTAAAGAATGATACTAAATATTAAATTATTCAAATACAAACCAAAATTTGTGTTTATTTCAAAATATTTCTCCACGATCTTCGTTTGCAACGAAAACTCATGTTTCAAGCGTTTGCTTGCTCATTTCGTTTAATAAAAACTCGGCTAGATTTTTCATAGAGAATATACTAAATTATTCAAACGCAAACAAAAATTTGTTTTCATTTTAAAATATTTTTCCACAATCTTTGTTTGCAACGAAAACTAATGTTTCAAGCATTTGCTTGTTCGTTTCATGCAATAAAAACTCGGCTAGATTTTTCATAAAGAATAAACTAAATTATTCAAACGCAAATCAAAGTTTGTTTTCATTTGAAAATATTTCTCCACAATCTTTCTTTGCAACGAAAACTAATGTTTCAAGCATTTGCTTGTTTGTTTCTTGTAAAAAAAACTCGGCTAGATTTTTCATAAAGAATAAACTAAATTATTCAAACGCAAATCAAAATTTGTTTTCATTTTAAAATATTTCTCCACAATCTTTTTTTTGCACCTCAAACTCATGTTTCATGCGTTTGTTTGCTCGTTTCATCCAAAAAAAATCGGCAAGATTTTTCGTAAAGAATGATCCTAAATATTAAATTATTCAAATACAGACCAAAATTTGTGCTTATTTTAAAATATTTCTCCACGATCTTTGTTTGCAACGAAAACTCATGTTTCAAGAGTTTGCTTGCTCATTTCATTTAATAAAAACTCGGCTATATTTTTCATAAAGAATATACTAAATTATTCAAACGCAAACAAAAATTTGTTTTCATTTTAAAATATATTTCCACAATCTTTGTTTGCAACGAAAACTCATGTTTCAAGCGTTTGCTTGTTTATTTCATGTAATAAAAAATAGGCAAGATTTGTCGTAAAGAATAAACTAAATTATTCAAACGCAAATCAAAATTTGTTTTCATTTTAAAATATTTCTCCACAATCTTTCTTTGCAACGAAAACTAATGTTTCAAGCATTTGCTTGTTTGTTTCTTGTAAAAAAAACTCGGCTAGATTTTTCATAAATAATAAACTAAATTATTCAAACGCAAATCAAAGTTTGTTTTCATTTTAAAATTTTTCTCCACAATCTTTTTTTGCACCTCAAACTCATGTTTCATGCGTTTGTTTGCTCGTTTCATCCAAAAAAATATCGGCACGGTTTTTCGTAAAGAATGATACTAAATATTAAATTATTCAAATACAAACCAAAATTTGTGTTTATTTTAAAATATTTCTCCACGATCTTCGTTTGCAACGAAAACTCATGTTTCAAGCGTTTGCTTGCTCATTTCGTTTAATAAAAACTCGGCTAGATTTTTCATAGAGAATATACTAAATTATTCAAACGTAAACAAAAATTTGTTTTCATTTTAAAATATTTTTCCACAATCTTTGTTTGCAACGAAAACTAATGTTTCAAGCATTTGCTTGTTCGTTTCATGCAATAAAAACTCGGCTAGATTTTTCATAAAGAATAAACTAAATTATTCAAACGCAAATCAAAGTTTGTTTTCATTTGAAAATATTTCTCCACAATCTTTCTTTGCAACGAAAACTAATGTTTCAAGCATTTGCTTGTTTGTTTCTTGTAAAAAAAATTCGGCTAGATTTTTCATAAAGAATAAACTAAATTATTCAAACGCAAATCAAAATTTGTTTTCATTTTAAAATATTTCTCCACAATCTTTTTTTTGCACCTCAAACTCATGTTTCATGCGTTTGTTTTCTCGTTTCATCCAAAAAAAATCGGCAAGATTTTTCGTAAAGAATGATCGTAAATATTAAATTATTCAAATACAAACCAAAATTTGTGTTTATTTTAAAATATTTCTCCACGATCTATGTTTGCAACGAAAACTCATGTTTCAAGAGTTTGCTCGCTCATTTCATTTAATAAAAACTCGGCTATATTTTTCATAAAGAATATACTAAATTATTCAAACGCAAACAAAAATTTGTTTTCATTTTAAAATATATTTCCACAATCTTTGTTTGCAACGAAAACTCATGTTTCAAGCGTTTGCTTGTTTATTTCATGTAATAAAAAATAGGCAAGATTTTTCGTAAAGAATAAACTAAATTATTCAAACGCAAATCAAAATTTGTTTTCATTTTAAAATATTTCTCCACAATCTTTCTTTGCAACGAAAACTAATGTTTCAAGCATTTGCTTGTTTGTTTCTTGTAAAAAAAACTCGGCTAGATTTTTCATAAATAATAAACTAAATTATTCAAACGCAAATCAAAGTTTGTTTTCATTTTAAAAATTTTCTCCACAATCTTTTTTTGCACCTCAAACTCATGTTTCATGCGTTTGTTTGCTCGTTTCATCCAAAAAAATATCGGCACGGTTTTTCGTAAAGAATGATACTAAATATTAAATTATTCAAATACAAACCAAAATTTGTGTTTATTTTAAAATATTTCTCCACGATCTTCGTTTGCAACGAAAACTCATGTTTCAAGCGTTTGCTTGCTCATTTCGTTTAATAAAAACTCGGCTAGATTTTTCATAGAGAATATACTAAATTATTCAAACGCAAACAAAAATTTGTTTTCATTTTAAAATATTTTTCCACAATCTTTGTTTGCAACGAAAACTAATGTTTCAAGCATTTGCTTGTTCGTTTCATGCAATAAAAACTCGGCTAGATTTTTCATAAAGAATAAACTAAATTATTCAAACGCAAATCAAAGTTTGTTTTCATTTGAAAATATTTCCCCACAATCTTTCTTTGCAACGAAAACTAATGTTTCAAGCATTTGCTTGTTTGTTTCTTGTAAAAAAAACTCGGCTAGATTTTTCATAAAGAATAAACTAAATTATTCAAACGCAAATCAAAATTTGTTTTCATTTTAAAATATTTCTCCACAATCTTTTTTTTGCACCTCAAACTCATGTTTCATGCGTTTGTTTGCTCGTTTCATCCAAAAAAAATCGGCAAGATTTTTCGTAAAAAATGATCCTAAATATTAAATTATTCAAATACAAACCAAAAATTGTGTTTATTTTAAAATATTTCTCCACGATCTTTGTTTGCAACGAAAACTCATGTTTCAAGAGTTTGCTTGCTCATTTCATTTAATAAAAACTCGGCTATATTTTTCATAAAGAATATACTAAATTATTCAAACGCAAACAAAAATTTGTTTTCATTTTAAAATATATTTCCACAATCTTTGTTTGCAACGAAAACTCATGTTTCAAGCATTTGCTTGTTTATTTCATGTAATAAAAAATCGGCAAGATTTTTCGTAAAGAATAAACTAAATTATTCAAACGCAAATCAAAATTTGTTTCATTTTAAAATATTTCTCCACAATCTTTCTTTGCAACGAAAACTCATGTTTCAAGCATTTGCTTGTTTGTTTCTTGTAAAAAAAACTCGGCTAGATTTTTCATAAAGAATAAACTAAATTATTCAAACGCAAATCAAAATTTGTTTTCATTTTAAAATATTTCTCCACAATCTTTCTTTGCAACGAAAACTCATGTTTCAAGCATTTGCTTGTTTGTTTCTTGTAAAAAAAACTCGGCTAGATTTTTCATAAAGAATAAACTAAATTATTCAAACGCAAATCAAAATTTGTTTTCATTTTAAAATATTTCTCCACAATCTTTTTTTGCACCTCAAACTCATGTTTCATGCGTTTGTTTGCTCGTTTCATCCAAAAAAAAATCGGCACGGTTTTTCGTAAAGAATGATCCTAAATATTAAATTATTCAAATACAAACCAAAATTTGTGTTTATTTTAAAATATTTCTCCACGATCTTTGTTTGCAACGAAAACTCATGTTTCAAGAGTTTGCTTACTCATTTCATTTAATAAAAACTCGGCTAGATTTTTCATAAAGAATATACTAAATTATTCAAACGCAAACAATAATTTGTTTTCGTTTTAAAATATATTTCCACAATCTTTGTTTGCAACGAAAACTCATGTTTCACGCGTTTGCTTGTTTATTTCATGTAATAAAAAATAGGCAAGATTTTTCGTAAAGAATAAACTAAATTATTCAAACGCAAATCAAAATTTGTTTTCATTTTAAAATATTTCTCTACAATCTTTCTTTGCAACGAAAACTCATGTTTCAAGCATTTGCTTGTTTGTTTCTTGTAAAAAAAACTCGGCTAGATTTTTCATAAATAATAAACTAAATTATTCAAACGCAAATCAAAGTTTGTTTTCATTTTAAAAATTTTCTCCACAATCTTTTTTTGCACCTCAAACTCATGTTTCATGCGTTTGTTTGCTCGTTTCATCCAAAAAAATATCGGCACGGTTTTTCGTAAAGAATGATACTAAATATTAAATTATTCAAATACAAACCAAAATTTGTGTTTATTTTAAAATATTTCTCCACGATCTTCGTTTGCAACGAAAACTCATGTTTCAAGCGTTTGCTTGCTCATTTCGTTTAATAAAAACTCGGCTAGATTTTTCATAAAGAATATACTAAATTATTCAAACGCAAACAAAAATTTGTTTTCATTTTAAAATATTTTTCCACAATCTTTGTTTGCAACGAAAACTAATGTTTCAAGCATTTGCTTGTTCGTTTCATGCAATAAAAACTCGGCTAGATTTTTCATAAAGAATAAACTAAATTATTCAAACGCAAATCAAAGTTTGTTTTCATTTGAAAATATTTCTCCACAATCTTTCTTTGCAACGAAAACTAATGTTTCAAGCATTTGCTTGTTTGTTTCTTGTAAAAAAAACTCGGCTAGATTTTTCATAAAGAATAAACTAAATTATTCAAACGCAAATCAAAATTTGTTTTCATTTTAAAATATTTCTCCACAATCTTTTTTTTGCACCTCAAACTCATGTTTCATGCGTTTGTTTTCTCGTTTCATCCAAAAAAAATCGGCAAGATTTTTCGTAAAGAATGATCGTAAATATTAAATTATTCAAATACAAACCAAAATTTGTGTTTATTTTAAAATATTTCTCCACGATCTATGTTTGCAACGAAAACTCATGTTTCAAGAGTTTGCTCGCTCATTTCATTTAATAAAAACTCGGCTATATTTTTCATAAAGAATATACTAAATTATTCAAACGCAAACAAAAATTTGTTTTCATTTTAAAATATATTTCCACAATCTTTGTTTGCAACGAAAACTCATGTTTCAAGCGTTTGCTTGTTTATTTCATGTAATAAAAAATAGGCAAGATTTTTCGTAAAGAATAAACTAAATTATTCAAACGCAAATCAAAATTTGTTTTCATTTTAAAATATTTCTCCACAATCTTTCTTTGCAACGAAAACTAATGTTTCAAGCATTTGCTTGTTTGTTTCTTGTAAAAAAAACTCGGCTAGATTTTTCATAAATAATAAACTAAATTATTCAAACGCAAATCAAAGTTTGTTTTCATTTTAAAATTTTTCTCCACAATCTTTTTTTGCACCTCAAACTCATGTTTCATGCGTTTGTTTGCTCGTTTCATCCAAAAAAATATCGGCACGGTTTTTCGTAAAGAATGATACTAAATATTAAATTATTCAAATACAAACCAAAATTTGTGTTTATTTTAAAATATTTCTCCACGATCTTCGTTTGCAACGAAAACTCATGTTTCAAGCGTTTGCTTGCTCATTTCGTTTAATAAAAACTCGGCTAGATTTTTCATAGAGAATATACTAAATTATTCAAACGCAAACAAAAATTTGTTTTCATTTTAAAATATTTTTCCACAATCTTTGTTTGCAACGAAAACTAATGTTTCAAGCATTTGCTTGTTCGTTTCATGCAATAAAAACTCGGCTAGATTTTTCATAAAGAATAAACTAAATTATTCAAACGCAAATCAAAGTTTGTTTTCATTTGAAAATATTTCTCCACAATCTTTCTTTGCAACGAAAACTAATGTTTCAAGCATTTGCTTGTTTGTTTCTTGTAAAAAAAACTCGGCTAGATTTTTCATAAAGAATAAACTAAATTATTCAAACGCAAATCAAAATTTGTTGTCATTTTAAAATATTTCTCCACAATCTTTATTTTTGCACCTCAAACTCATGTTTCATGCGTTTGTTTTCTCGTTTCATCCAAAAAAAATCGGCAAGATTTTTCGTAAAGAATGATCGTAAATATTAAATTATTCAAATACAAACCAAAATTTGTGTTTATTTTAAAATATTTTTCCACGATCTATGTTTGCAACGAAAACTCATGTTTCAAGAGTTTGCTCGCTCATTTCATTTAATAAAAACTCGGCTATATTTTTCATAAAGAATATACTAAATTATTCAAACGCAAACAAAAATTTGTTTTCATTTTAAAATATATTTCCACAATCTTTGTTTGCAACGAAAACTCATGTTTCAAGCGTTTGCTTGTTTATTTCATGTAATAAAAAATAGGCAAGATTTTTCGTAAAGAATAAACTAAATTATTCAAACGCAAATCAAAATTTGTTTTCATTTTAAAATATTTCTCCACAATCTTTCTTTGCAACGAAAACTAATGTTTCAAGCATTTGCTTGTTTGTTTCTTGTAAAAAAAACTCGGCTAGATTTTTCATAAATAATAAACTAAATTATTCAAACGCAAATCAAAGTTTGTTTTCATTTTAAAATTTTTCTCCACAATCTTTTTTTGCACCTCAAACTCATGTTTCATGCGTTTGTTTGCTCGTTTCATCCAAAAAAATATCGGCACGGTTTTTCGTAAAGAATGATACTAAATATTAAATTATTCAAATACAAACCAAAATTTGTGTTTATTTTAAAATATTTCTCCACGATCTTCGTTTGCAACGAAAACTCATGTTTCAAGCGTTTGCTTGCTCATTTCGTTTAATAAAAACTCGGCTAGATTTTTCATAGAGAATATACTAAATTATTCAAACGCAAACAAAAATTTGTTTTCATTTTAAAATATTTTTCCACAATCTTTGTTTGCAACGAAAACTAATGTTTCAAGCATTTGCTTGTTCGTTTCATGCAATAAAAACTCGGCTAGATTTTTCATAAAGAATAAACTAAATTATTCAAACGCAAATCAAAGTTTGTTTTCATTTGAAAATATTTCTCCACAATCTTTCTTTGCAACGAAAACTAATGTTTCAAGCATTTGCTTGTTTGTTTCTTGTAAAAAAAACTCGGCTAGATTTTTCATAAAGAATAAACTAAATTATTCAAACGCAAATCAAAATTTGTTTTCATTTTAAAATATTTCTCCACAATCTTTTTTTTGCACCTCAAACTCATGTTTCATGCGTTTGTTTGCTCGTTCCATCCAAAAAAAATCGGCAAGATTTTTCGTAAAGAATGATCCTAAATATTAAATTATTCAAATACAAACCAAAATTTGTGTTTATTTTAAAATATTTCTCCACGATCTTTGTTTGCAACGAAAACTCATGTTTCAAGAGTTTGCTTGCTCATCTCATTTAATAAAAACTCGGCTATATTTTTCATAAAGAATATACTAAATTATTCAAACGCAAACAAAAATTTGTTTTCATTTTAAAATATATTTCCACAATCTTTGTTTGCAACGAAAACTCATGTTTCAAGCGTTTGCTTGTTTATTTCATGTAATAAAAAATAGGCAAGATTTTTCGTAAAGAATAAACTAAATTATTCAAACGCAAATCAAAATTTGTTTTCATTTTAAAATATTTCTCCACAATCTTTCTTTGCAACGAAAACTAATGTTTCAAGCATTTGCTTGTTTGTTTCTTGTAAAAAAAACTCGGCTAGATTTTTCATAAATAATAAACTAAATTATTCATACGCAAATCAAAGTTTGTTTTCATTTTAAAAATTTTCTCCACAATCTTTTTTTGCACCTCAAACTCATGTTTCATGCGTTTGTTTGCTCGTTTCATCCAAAAAAATATCGGCACGGTTTTTCGTAAAGAATGATACTAAATATTAAATTATTCAAATACAAACCAAAATTTGTGTTTATTTTAAAATATTTCTCCACGATCTTCGTTTGCAACGAAAACTCATGTTTCAAGCGTTTGCTTGCTCATTTCGTTTAATAAAAACTCGGCTAGATTTTTCATAGAGAATATACTAAATTATTCAAACGCAAACAAAAATTTGTTTTCATTTTAAAATATTTTTCCACAATCTTTGTTTGCAACGAAAACTAATGTTTCAAGCATTTGCTTGTTCGTTTCATGCAATAAAAACTCGGCTAGATTTTTCATAAAGAATAAACTAAATTATTCAAACGCAAATCAAAGTTTGTTTTCATTTGAAAATATTTCTCCACAATCTTTCTTTGCAACGAAAACTAATGTTTCAAGCATTTGCTTGTTTGTTTCTTGTAAAAAAAACTCGGCTAGATTTTTCATAAAGAATAAACTAAATTATTCAAACGCAAATCAAAATTTGTTTTCATTTTAAAATATTTCTCCACAATCTTTTTTTTGCACCTCAAACTCATGTTTCATGCGTTTGTTTTCTCGTTTCATCCAAAAAAAATCGGCAAGATTTTTCGTAAAGAATGATCGTAAATATTAAATTATTCAAATACAAACCAAAATTTGTGTTTATTTTAAAATATTTCTCCACGATCTATGTTTGCAACGAAAACTCATGTTTCAAGAGTTTGCTCGCTCATTTCATTTAATAAAAACTCGGCTATATTTTTCATAAAGAATATACTAAATTATTCAAACGCAAACAAAAATTTGTTTTCATTTTAAAATATATTTCCACAATCTTTGTTTGCAACGAAAACTCATGTTTCAAGCGTTTGCTTGTTTATTTCATGTAATAAAAAATAGGCAAGATTTTTCGTAAAGAATAAACTAAATTATTCAAACGCAAATCAAAATTTGTTTTCATTTTAAAATATTTCTCCACAATCTTTCTTTGCAACGAAAACTAATGTTTCAAGCATTTGCTTGTTTGTTTCTTGTAAAAAAAACTCGGCTAGATTTTTCATAAATAATAAACTAAATTATTCAAACGCAAATCATAGTTTGTTTTCATTTTAAAAATTTTCTCCACAATCTTTTTTTGCACCTCAAACTCATGTTTCATGCGTTTGTTTGCTCGTTTCATCCAAAAAAATATCGGCACGGTTTTTCGTAAAGAATGATACTAAATATTAAATTATTCAAATACAAACCAAAATTTGTGTTTATTTTAAAATATTTCTCCACGATCTTCGTTTGCAACGAAAACTCATGTTTCAAGCGTTTGCTTGCTCATTTCGTTTAATAAAAACTCGGCTAGATTTTTCATAGAGAATATACTAAATTATTCAAACGCAAACAAAAATTTGTTTTCATTTTAAAATATTTTTCCACAATCTTTGTTTGCAACGAAAACTAATGTTTCAAGCATTTGCTTGTTCGTTTCATGCAATAAAAACTCGGCTAGATTTTTCATAAAGAATAAACTAAATTATTCAAACGCAAATCAAAGTTTGTTTTCATTTGAAAATATTTCCCCACAATCTTTCTTTGCAACGAAAACTAATGTTTCAAGCATTTGCTTGTTTGTTTCTTGTAAAAAAAACTCGGCTAGATTTTTCATAAAGAATAAACTAAATTATTCAAACGCAAATCAAAATTTGTTTTCATTTTAAAATATTTCTCCACAATCTTTTTTTTGCACCTCAAACTCATGTTTCATGCGTTTGTTTGCTCGTTTCATCCAAAAAAAATCGGCAAGATTTTTCGTAAAAAATGATCCTAAATATTAAATTATTCAAATACAAACCAAAATTTGTGTTTATTTTAAAATATTTCTCCACGATCTTTGTTTGCAACGAAAACTCATGTTTCAAGAGTTTGCTTGCTCATTTCATTTAATAAAAACTCGGCTATATTTTTCATAAAGAATATACTAAATTATTCAAACGCAAACAAAAATTTGTTTTCATTTTAAAATATTTCTCCACGATCTTCGTTTGCAACGAAAACTCATGTTTCAAGCGTTTGCTTGTTTATTTCATGTAATAAAAAATCGGCAAGATTTTTCGTAAAGAATAAACTAAATTATTCAAACGCAAATCAAAATTTGTTTCATTTTAAAATATTTCTCCACAATCTTTCTTTGCAACGAAAACTAATGTTTCAAGCATTTGCTTGTTCGTTTCTTGTAAAAAAAACTCGGCTAGATTTTTCATAAAGAATAAACTAAATTATTCAAACGCAAATCAAAATTTGTTTTCATTTTAAAATATTTCTCCACAATCTTTCTTTGCAACGAAAACTCATGTTTCAAGCATTTGCTTGTTTGTTTCTTGTAAAAAAAACTCGGCTAGATTTTTCATAAAGAATAAACTAAATTATTCAAACGCAAATCAAAATTTGTTTTCATTTTAAAATATTTCTCCACAATCTTTTTTTGCACCTCAAACTCATGTTTCATGCGTTTGTTTGCTCGTTTCATCCAAAAAAAAATCGGCACGGTTTTTCGTAAAGAATGATCCTAAATATTAAATTATTCAAATACAAACCAAAATTTGTGTTTATTTTAAAATATTTCTCCACGATCTTTGTTTGCAACGAAAACTCATGTTTCAAGAGTTTGCTTGCTCATCTCATTTAATAAAAACTCGGCTATATTTTTCATAAAGAATATACTAAATTATTCAAACGCAAACAAAAATTTGTTTTCATTTTAAAATATATTTCCACAATCTTTGTTTGCAACGAAAACTCATGTTTCAAGCGTTTGCTTGTTTATTTCATGTAATAAAAAATAGGCAAGATTTTTCGTAAAGAATAAACTAAATTATTCAAACGCAAATCAAAATTTGTTTTCATTTTAAAATATTTCTCCACAATCTTTCTTTGCAACGAAAACTAATGTTTCAAGCATTTGCTTGTTTGTTTCTTGTAAAAAAATCTCGGCTAGATTTTTCATAAATAATAAACTAAATTATTCATACGCAAATCAAAGTTTGTTTTCATTTTAAAAATTTTCTCCACAATCTTTTTTTGCACCTCAAACTCATGTTTCATGCGTTTGTTTGCTCGTTTCATCCAAAAAAATATCGGCACGGTTTTTCGTAAAGAATGATACTAAATATTAAATTATTCAAATACAAACCAAAATTTGTGTTTATTTTAAAATATTTCTCCACGATCTTCGTTTGCAACGAAAACTCATGTTTCAAGCGTTTGCTTGCTCATTTCGTTTAATAAAAACTCGGCTAGATTTTTCATAGAGAATATACTAAATTATTCAAACGCAAACAAAAATTTGTTTTCATTTTAAAATATTTTTCCACAATCTTTGTTTGCAACGAAAACTAATGTTTCAAGCATTTGCTTGTTCGTTTCATGCAATAAAAACTCGGCTAGATTTTTCATAAAGAATAAACTAAATTATTCAAACGCAAATCAAAGTTTGTTTTCATTTGAAAATATTTCTCCACAATCTTTCTTTGCAACGAAAACTAATGTTTCAAGCATTTGCTTGTTTGTTTCTTGTAAAAAAAACTCGGCTAGATTTTTCATAAAGAATAAACTAAATTATTCAAACGCAAATCAAAATTTGTTTTCATTTTAAAATATTTCTCCACAATCTTTTTTTTGCACCTCAAACTCATGTTTCATGCGTTTGTTTTCTCGTTTCATCCAAAAAAAATCGGCAAGATTTTTCGTAAAGAATGATCGTAAATATTAAATTATTCAAATACAAACCAAAATTTGTGTTTATTTTAAAATATTTCTCCACGATCTATGTTTGCAACGAAAACTCATGTTTCAAGAGTTTGCTCGCTCATTTCATTTAATAAAAACTCGGCTATATTTTTCATAAAGAATATACTAAATTATTCAAACGCAAACAAAAATTTGTTTTCATTTTAAAATATATTTCCACAATCTTTGTTTGCAACGAAAACTCATGTTTCAAGCGTTTGCTTGTTTATTTCATGTAATAAAAAATAGGCAAGATTTTTCGTAAAGAATAAACTAAATTATTCAAACGCAAATCAAAATTTGTTTTCATTTTAAAATATTTCTCCACAATCTTTCTTTGCAACGAAAACTAATGTTTCAAGCATTTGCTTGTTTGTTTCTTGTAAAAAAAACTCGGCTAGATTTTTCATAAATAATAAACTAAATTATTCAAACGCAAATCAAAGTTTGTTTTCATTTTAAAAATTTTCTCCACAATCTTTTTTTGCACCTCAAACTCATGTTTCATGCGTTTGTTTGCTCGTTTCATCCAAAAAAATATCGGCACGGTTTTTCGTAAAGAATGATACTAAATATTAAATTATTCAAATACAAACCAAAATTTGTGTTTATTTTAAAATATTTCTCCACGATCTTCGTTTGCAACGAAAACTCATGTTTCAAGCGTTTGCTTGCTCATTTCGTTTAATAAAAACTCGGCTAGATTTTTCATAGAGAATATACTAAATTATTCAAACGCAAACAAAAATTTGTTTTCATTTTAAAATATTTTTCCACAATCTTTGTTTGCAACGAAAACTAATGTTTCAAGCATTTGCTTGTTCGTTTCATGCAATAAAAACTCGGCTAGATTTTTCATAAAGAATAAACTAAATTATTCAAACGCAAATCAAAGTTTGTTTTCATTTGAAAATATTTCCCCACAATCTTTCTTTGCAACGAAAACTAATGTTTCAAGCATTTGCTTGTTTGTTTCTTGTAAAAAAAACTCGGCTAGATTTTTCATAAAGAATAAACTAAATTATTCAAACGCAAATCAAAATTTGTTTTCATTTTAAAATATTTCTCCACAATCTTTTTTTTGCACCTCAAACTCATGTTTCATGCGTTTGTTTGCTCGTTTCATCCAAAAAAAATCGGCAAGATTTTTCGTAAAAAATGATCCTAAATATTAAATTATTCAAATACAAACCAAAATTTGTGTTTATTTTAAAATATTTCTCCACGATCTTTGTTTGCAACGAAAACTCATGTTTCAAGAGTTTGCTTGCTCATTTCATTTAATAAAAACTCGGCTATATTTTTCATAAAGAATATACTAAATTATTCAAACGCAAACAAAAATTTGTTTTCATTTTAAAATATATTTCCACAATCTTTGTTTGCAACGAAAACTCATGTTTCAAGCGTTTGCTTGTTTATTTCATGTAATAAAAAATCGGCAAGATTTTTCGTAAAGAATAAACTAAATTATTCAAACGCAAATCAAAATTTGTTTCATTTTAAAATATTTCTCCACAATCTTTCTTTGCAACGAAAACTCATGTTTCAAGCATTTGCTTGTTTGTTTCTTGTAAAAAAAACTCGGCTAGATTTTTCATAAAGAATAAACTAAATTATTCAAACGCAAATCAAAATTTGTTTTCATTTTAAAATATTTCTCCACAATCTTTCTTTGCAACGAAAACTCATGTTTCAAGCATTTGCTTGTTTGTTTCTTGTAAAAAAAACTCGGCTAGATTTTTCATAAAGAATAAACTAAATTATTCAAACGCAAATCAAAATTTGTTTTCATTTTAAAATATTTCTCCACAATCTTTTTTTGCACCTCAAACTCATGTTTCATGCGTTTGTTTGCTCGTTTCATCCAAAAAAAAATCGGCACGGTTTTTCGTAAAGAATGATCCTAAATATTAAATTATTCAAATACAAACCAAAATTTGTGTTTATTTTAAAATATTTCTCCACGATCTTTGTTTGCAACGAAAACTCATGTTTCAAGAGTTTGCTTACTCATTTCATTTAATAAAAACTCGGCTAGATTTTTCATAAAGAATATACTAAATTATTCAAACGCAAACAAAAATTTGTTTTCGTTTTAAAATATATTTCCACAATCTTTGTTTGCAACGAAAACACATGTTTCAAGCGTTTGCTTGTTTATTTTATGTAATAAAAAATCGGCAAAATTTTTCGTAAAGAATAAACTAAATTATTCAAACGCAAATCAAAATTTGTTTTCGTTTTAAAATATTTCTCTACAATCTTTCTTTGCAACGAAAACTCATGTTTCAAGCATTTGCTTGTTTGTTTCTTGTAAAAAAAACTCGGCTAGATTTTTCGTAAAGAATAAACTAAATTATTCAAACGCAAATCAAAATTTATTTTCATTTTAAAATATTTCTCCACAATCTTTTTTTGCACCTCAAACTCATGTTTCATGCGTTTGTTTGCTCGTTTCATCCAAAAAAATATCGGCACGGGTTTTCGTAAAGAATGATAGTAAATATTAAATTATTCAAATACAAACCAAAATTTGTGTTTATTTTAAAATATTTCTCCACAATCTTTGTTTGCAACGAAAACTAATGTTTCAATCGTTTGCTTGCTCATTTCGTTTAATAAAAACTCGGCTAGATTTTTCATAGAGAATATACTAAATTATTCAAACGCAAACAAAAATTTGTTTTCATTTTAAAATAGTTTTCCACAATCTTTGTTTGCAATGAAAACTCATGTTTCAAGCGATTGCTTGTTCGTTTCATGTAATAAAAACTCGGCTAGATTTTTCATAGAGAATAAACAAAATTATTCAAACGCAAATCAAAATTTGTTTTCATTTTAAAATATTTCTCCACAATCTTTCATTGCAACGAAAACTCATGTTTTAAGCATTTGCTTGTTTGTTTCTTGTAAAAAAAACTCGGCCAGATTTTTCATAAAGAATAAACTAAATTATTCAAACGCAAATCAAAATTTGTTTTCATTTTAAAATATTTCTCCACAATCTTTTTTTGCACCTCAAACTCATGTTTCATGCGTTTGTTTGCTCGTTTCATCCAAAAAAAAATCGGCACGGTTTTTCGTAAAGAATGATCCTAAATATTAAATTATTCAAATACAAACCAAAATTTGTGTTTATTTTAAAATCTTTCTCCACGATCTTTGTTTGCAACAAAAACTCATGTTTCAAGAGTTTGCTTACTCATTTCATTTAATAAAAACTCGGCTAGATTTTTCATAAAGAATATACTAAATTATTCAAACGCAAACAAAAATTTATTTTCATTTTAAAATATATTTCCACAATCTTTGTTTGCAACGAAAACACATGTTTGAAGCGTTTGCTTGTTTATTTCATTTAATAAAAAATCGGCAAGATTTTTCGTAAAGAATAAACGAAATTATTCAAACGCAAATCAAAATTTGTTTTCATTTTAAAATATTTCTCCACAATCTTTCTTTGCAACGAAAACTCATGTTTCAAGCATTTGCTTGTTTGTTTCTTGTAAAAAAAACTCGGCTAGATTTTTCATAAAGAATAAACTAAATTATTCAAACGCAAATCAAAATATGTTTTCATTTTAAAATATTTCTCCACAATCTTTTTTTGCACCTCAAACTCATGTTTCATGCGTTTGTTTGCTCGTTTCATCCAAAAAAAAATCGGCACGGTTTTTCGTAAAGAATGATCCTAAATATTAAATTATTCAAATACAAACCAAAATTTGTGTTTATTTTAAAATATTTCTCCACGATCTTTGTTTGCAACGAAAACTCATGTTTCAAGAGTTTGCTTACTCATTTCATTTAATAAAAACTCGGCTAGATTTTTCATAAAGAATATACTAAATTATTCAAACGCAAACAAAAATTTGTTTTCGTTTTAAAATATATTTCCACAATCTTTGTTTGCAACGAAAACACATGTTTCAAACGTTTGCTTGTTTATTTTATGTAATAAAAAATCGGCAAGATTTTTCGTAAAGAATAAACTAAATTTTTCAAACGCAAATCAAAATTTGTTTTCGTTTTAAAATATCTCTACAATCTTTCTATGCAACGAAAACTCAAGTTTCAAGCATTTGCTTGTTTGTTTCTTGTAAAAAAAACTCGGCTAAATTTTTCGTAAAGAATAAACTAAATTATTGAAACGCAAATCAAAATTTATTTTCATTTTAAAATATTTCTCCACAATCTTTTTTTGCACCTCAAACTCATGTTTCATGCGTTTGTTTGCTCGTTTCATCCAAAAAAATATCGGCACGGGTTTTCGTAAAGAATGATAGTAAATATTAAATTATTCAAATACAAACCAAAATTTGTGTTTATTTTAAAATATTTCTCCACAATCTTTGTTTGCAACGAAAACTAATGTTTCAATCGTTTGCTTGCTCATTTCGTTTAATAAAAACTCGGCTAGATTTTTCATAGAGAATATACTAAATTATTCAAACGCAAACAAAAATTTGTTTTCATTTTAAAATATTTTTCCACAATCTTTGTTTGCAATGAAAACTCATGTTTCAAGCGATTGCTTGTTCGTTTCATGTAATAAAAACTCGGCTAGATTTTTCATAGAGAATAAACAAAATTATTCAAACGCAAATCAAAATTTGTTTTCATTTTAAAATATTTCTCCACAATCTTTCTTTGCAACGAAAACTCATGTTTCAAGCATTTGCTTGTTTGTTTCTTGTAAAAAAAACTCGGCTAGATTTTTCATAAAGAATAAACTAAATTATTCAAACGCAAATCAAAATTTGTTTTCATTTTAAAATATTTCTCCACAATCTTTTTTTGCACCTCAAACTCATGTTTCATGCGTTTGTTTGCTCGTTTCATCCAAAAAAAAATCGGCACGGTTTTTCGTAAAGAATGATCCTAAATATTAAATTATTCAAATACAAACCAAAATTTGTGTTTATTTTAAAATCTTTCTCCACGATCTTTGTTTGCAACGAAAACTCATGTTTCAAGAGTTTGCTTACTCATTTCATTTAATAAAAACTCGGCTAGATTTTTCATAAAGAATATACTAAATTATTCAAACGCAAACAAAAATTTGTTTTCATTTTAAAATATATTTCCACAATCTTTGTTTGGAACGAAAACACATGTTTGAAGCGTTTGCTTGTTTATTTCATTTAATAAAAAATCGGCAAGATTTTTCGTAAAGAATAAACGAAATTATTCAAACGCAAATCAAAATTTGTTTTCATTTTAAAATATTTCTCCACAATCTTTCTTTGCAACGAAAACTCAAGTTTCAAGCATTTGCTTGTTTGTTTCTTGTAAAAAAAACTCTGCTAGATTTTTCATAAAGAATAAACTAAATTATTCAAACGCAAATCAAAATTTGTTTTCATTTTAAAATATTTCTCCACAATCTTTTTTTGCACCTCAAACTCATGTTTCATGCGTTTGTTTGCTCGTTTCATCCAAAAAAAAATCGGCACGGTTTTTCGTAAAGAATGATACTAAATATTAAATTATTCAAATACAAACCAAAATTTGTGTTTATTTTAAAATATTTCTCCACGATCTTCGTTTGCAACGAAAACTCATGTTTCAAGCGTTTGCTTGCTCATTTCGTTTAATAAAAACTCGGCTAGATTTTTCATAGAGAATATACTAAATTATTCAAACGCAAATAAAAATTTGTTTTCATTTTAAAATATTTTTCCACAATCTTTGTTTGCAATGAAAACTCATGTTTCAAGCGATTGCTTGTTCGTTTCATTTAATAAAAACTCGGCTAGATTTTTCATAAAGAATAAACTAAATTATTCAAACGCAAATCAAAATTTGTTTTCATTTTCAAATATTTCTCCACAATCTATTTTTGCACCTCAAACTCATGTTTCATGCGTTTGTTTGCTCGTTTCATTCAACAAAAAATTGGCAAGATTTTTCGTAAAGAATAAACTAAATTATTCAAACGCAAATCAAAATATGTTTTCATTTTAAAATATTTCTCCACAATCTTTTTTTGCACCTCAAACTCATGTTTCATGCGTTTGTTTGCTCGTTTCGTCCAAAAAAAAATCGGCACGATTTTTCGTAAAGAATGATAGTAAATATTAAATTATTCAAATACAAACCAAAATTTGTGTTTATTGTAAAATATTTCTCCACGATCTTTGTTTGCAACGAAAACTCATGTTTCGAGCGTTTGCTTGCTCATTTCGTTTAATAAAAACCCGGCTAGATTTTTCATAAAGAATATACTAAATTATTCAAACGCAAACAAAAATTTGTTTTCATTTTAAAATATATTTCCACAATCTTTGTTTGCAACGAAAACTCATGTTTCAAGCGTTTGCTTGTTTATTTCATGTAATAAAAAATCGGCAAGATTTTTCGTAAAGAATAAACTAAATTATTCAAACGCAAATTAAAATTTGTTTTCATTTTAAAATATTTCTCCACAATCTTTCTTTGCAACGAAAACTCATGTTTCAAGCATTTGCTTGTTTCTTTCTTGTAAAAAATACTCGGCTAGATTTTTCATTAAGAATAAACTAAATTATTCAAACGCAAATCAAAATTTGTTTTCATTTTAAAATATTTCTCCACAATCTTTTTTTGCACCTCAAACTCATGTTTTATGCGTTTGTCTGCTCGTTTCATCCAAAAAAAAATCGGCACGGTTTTTCGTAAAGAATGATCCTAAATATTAAATTATTCGAATACAAACAAAAATTTGTGTTAATTTTAAAATATTTCTCCACGATCTTTGTTTGCAACGAAAACTCATGTTTCAAGAGTTGCCTACTCATTTCATTTAATAAAAACTCGGCTAGATTTTTCATAAAGAATAAACTAAATTATTCAAACGCAAACAAAAATTTGTTTTCATTTTAAAATATATTTCCACAATCTTTGTTTGCTACGAAAACTCATGTTTCAAGCGTTTGCTTGTTTATTTCATGTAATAAAAAATCGGCAAGATTTTTCGTAAAGAATAAACTAAATTATTCAAACGCAAATCAAAATTTTTTTTCATTTTAAAATATTTCTCCACAATCTTTTTTTTGCACCTCAAACTCATGTTTCATGCGTTTGTTTGCTCGTTTCATCCAAAAAAAATCGACAAGATTTTTCGTAAAGAATGATCCTAAATATTAAATTATTCAAATACAAACAAAAATTTGTGTTTATTTTAAAATATTTCTCCACGATCTTTGTTTGCAACGAAAACTCATGTTTCAAGAGTTTGCTTGCTCATTTCATTTAATAAAAACTCGGCTAGATTTTTCATAAAGAATATACGAAATTATTCAAACGCAAACAAAAATTTGTTTTCATTTTAAAATATATTTCCACAATCTTTGTTTGCAACGAAAACTCATGTTTCAAGCGTTTGCTTCTTTATTTCATGTAATAAAAAATCGGCAAGATTTTTCGTAAAGAATAAACTAAATTATTCAAACGCAAATCAAAATTTGTTTTCATTTTAAAATATTTCTCCACAATCTTTCTTTGCAACGAAAACTCATGTTTCAAGCATTTGCTTGTTTGTTTCTTGTAAAAAAAAATCTGCTAGATTTTTCATAAAGAATAAACTAAATTATTCAAACGCAAATCAAAATTTGTTTTCATTTTAAAATATTTCTCCACAATCTTTTTTTGCACCTCAAACTCATGTTTCATGCGTTTTTTTGCTCGTTTCATCCAAAAAAAAATCGGCACGGTTTTTCGTAAAGAATGATAGTAAATATTTAATTATTCAAATACAAACCAAAATTTGTGTTTATTTTAAAATATTTCTCCACGATCTTTGTTTGCAACGAAAACTCATATTTCAAGAGTTTGCTTCCTCATTTCATTTAATAAAAACTTGGCTAGATTTTTCATAAAGAATATACTAAATTATTCAAACGCAAACAAAAATTTATTTTCATTTTAAAATATTTTTCTACAATCTTTGTTTGCCACGAGAACTCATGTTTCAAGAGTTTGCTTGTTCGTTTCATGTAATAAAAAATCAGCAAGATTTTTCGTAAAGAATAAACTAAATTATTCAAACGCAAATCAAAATTTGTTTTCATTTTAAAATATTTCTCCACAGTCTTTTTTTGCACCTCAAACTCATGTTACATGCGTTTGTTTCCTCGTTTCATCGGCACGATTTTTCGTAAAGAATGATAGTAAATATTAAATTATTCAAATACAAACAAAAATTTGTGTTTATTTTAAAATATTTCTCCACGATCTTTGTTTGCAACGAAAACTCATGTTTCAAGAGTTTGCTTGCTCATTTCATTTAATAAAAACTCGGCTAGATTTTTCATAAAGAATATACTAAATTATTCAAACGGAAACAAAAATTTGTTTTCAATTTAAAATATTTTTCCAGAATCTTTGTTTACAACGAAAACTCATGTTTCAAGCGTGTGCTTGTTTGTTTCATGTAATAAAAAATCGGCAAGATTTTTCGTAAAGAATAAACTAAATTATTCAAACGCAAATCAAAATTTGTTTTCGTTTTAAAATATATCTCCACAATCTTTGTTTCCAACGAAAACTCATGTTTCAAGCGTTTGCTTGTTCGTTTCATTTAATAAAAACTCGGCTACATTTTTCATAAAGAATAAACTAAATTATTCAAACGCAAATCAAAATTTGTTTTCATTTTAAAATATTTCTGCACAATCTTTTTTTGCACCTCAAACTCATGTTTCATGCGTTTGTTTTCTCGTTTCATCGGCACGATTTTTCGTAAAGAGTGATAGTAAATATTAAATTATTCAAATACAAACAAAAATTTGTGTTTATTTTAAAATATTTCTCCACGGTCTTTGTTTGCAACGAAAACTCATGTTTCAACAGTTTGCTTGCTCATTTCATTTAATAAAAACTCGGCAAGATTTTTCATTAAGAATATACTAAATTATTCAAACGCAAACAAAAATTTGTTTTTATTTTTAAATATTTTTCCACAATCTTTGTTTGCAACGAAAACTAATGTTTCAAGCGTTTGCACGTTCGTTTCATGTAATAAAAAATCTGCAAGCTTTTTCGGAAAGAATAAACTAAATTATTCAAACGCAAATCTAAATTTGTTTTCATTTTAAAATATTTCTCCCCAATCTTTTCTTGCACCCCGAACTCGTGTTTCGTGCGTTTGTTTCCTCGTTTCATCCAAAAAACAATCGGCACGATTTTTCGTAAAGAATGATAGTAAATATTTAATTATTCAAATACAAACCAAAATTTGTGTTTATTTTAAAATATTTCTCCACGATCTTTTTTTGCAACGAAAACTCATGTTTCAAGAGTTTGCTTGCTCATTTCATTTAATAAAAACTCGGCTAGATTTTTCATAAAGAATATGCTAAATTATTCAAACGCAAAGAAAAATTTATTTTCATTTTAAAATATTTTTCCATTATCTTTGTTTGCAACGAAAACTCATGTTTCAAGCGTTAGCTTGTTCGTTTCGTGTAATAAAAAATCGGCAAGATTTTTCATAAAGAATAAACTTAATTATTCAAACGCAAATCAAAATTTGTTTTCATTTTAAAATATTTCTCCACAATCTTTTTTGGCACCTCAAACTCATGTTTCATGCGTTTGTTTGCTCGTTTCATTCAAAAAAAAATCGGCCAGATTTTTCGTAAGGAATGATAGTAAATATTAAATTATTCAAATACAAACCAAAATTTGTGTTTATTTTAAAATATTTCTCCACGATCTTTGTTTGCAACGAAAACTCATGTTTCAAGCGTTTGCTTGCTCGTTTGATTTAACAAAAACTCGGCTAGATTTTTCATAAAGAATATACTAAATTATTCAAACGCAAACAAAAATTTATTTTCATTTTAAAATATTTTTCCACAATCTTTGTTTGCAACGAAAACTCATGTTTCAAGCGTTTGCTTGTTCGTTTCATGTAATAAAAAATCGGCAAGATTTTTCGTAAAGAATAAACTAAATTATTCAAACGCAAATCAAAATTTGTTTTCATTTTAAAATATTTCTCCACAATCTTTTTTTGTACCTCAAACTCATGTTTCATGCGTTTGTTTCCGCGTTTCCTCCAAAAAAAAATCGGCACGATTTTTAGTAAAGAATGATAGTAAATATTTAATTATTCAAATACAAACCAAAATTTATGTTTATTTTAAAATATTTCTCCACGATCTTTGTTTGCAACGAACACTCATGTTTCAAGAGTTTGCTTGCTCATTTCATTTAATAAAAACTCGGCTAGATTTTTCATGAAGAATATACTAAATTATTCAAACGCAAACAAAAATTTATTTTCATTTTAAAATCTTTTTCCACAATCTTTGTTTGCAACGAAAACTCATGTTTCAAGCGTTTGCTTCTTCGTTTCATGTAATAAAAAATCGGCAATATTTTTCGTAAAGAATAAACTAAATTATTCAAACGCAAATCAAAATTTGTTTTCATTTTAAAATATTTCTCCACAATCTTTTTTTGCACCTCAAACTCACGTTTCATTGTAAACCGCGTAAAACCGTCGTTAAATTTCACACAATTTAGCAAAAATATTTATAATTTTCCCTAGCTTTACTCTTAAGTGTATATGTGGTCTTTTGTGTTTTAGTGGTCGAACACAAGGAGAATGGCCTTGAGATATTACAATTCTTTTCAAAAGTAGGTTTTGTTTGTTCAAATGTTGCAGATTGTTTAAGAAGGTTAGTGATGTATTAGATGGAATTTAATCAAGTTCGTACACAATTCTTTTGAAAATTCTTTAATAATAGTTCCAAATGTCCAAAAGTTGCAAATGATATGGCAATGAAAACTAGAGAATGAGATCTTCACAATGCAAGGTAAATCAATTATCACTTTTGTTCATATTTTTATGTAATTTTCGTTTTAATCTACACTTTTCATAATCAATCAACAAAAATTTTCATAAAATCACAGAAATTCGAAAATTACTTCAAAAATTACCAACATTTAACAGAAATTAGGAAGGCAAGTTCCGATTATGTGGTAAAAATCTCAGATCAAAAAGATTGTTATCCCAAAAGTTATGGTCAAAACTCAGAACATATGACAGAATTAGACAGAGAATTGTATGTGTTGCTAAAAGAGGGTGTAATTCAAATTTTATCCAAACAATAATTCAATTAAAATTCCGATTGAGAAACTACACTTCAAAATGATTTAGTGAGACTCAGATTTTTTATTTATAGGATTTTTTTACTAATTTCTAAAAATCGTAGAAAAACAGACAGATTCAAAAATCAAGTACAGAAAAATTAAAAAGATCAAAACTTTGCACAGATTTTATCTTACAAATTTAACATAAAAGCATTGGGCACATATTATATGAAAGTTGTTCTAAAGTATCTAAAGAAACACAAAATATTTGTTTTATAATTTTCTTAGATCAGATCTGAAGTCAAACAATTTTTTACTGAAACTGACAGAAACATATTACAGAAAAATGTATTTTTGAATTTAGAGGATAAAAGTAGGGATTTTTAAGGCAATTTGATCAAGAATTGTATCATTAATCACAAAATATTCAATTTATCAGATTTGGAACAAGTTTGAATTATTTCCAACCAGAAAAACTCAGCAAATAGATCAAAATTTCAGATCAAACACCAGTCAACCAACTAGTGTTTGATCTCAATTTTTGAACTAAAAACTTCACTAAATCAAGCAAAAACCACAACCAAGATTCAAGATGATAAAATGGACTAGCATGCAGGAAAATTCAGCTCTAAATGATTCAACCAAATCGATTAAATCACGAAAAACCAGATTTAACAGCACATTATAATCAGTAACCAAATCAGTCAATTTAATTCAAATTAAAGCAAGATTTCAAACAATTCAATCACAAAAAGCCTATCCCTACAAGATTCTACTCACACATGATAAGATCAACCGAAATTAGGCATGTGTTCATCATATTTTTTTACAAATTGGATCTTATGATCTAAAATTGAATACAAGAGATTAAATGAAAATTGGATCAAACCGAGACGTAGAAGATCAACCAGAAGCTTCCTTGAGTCGATTTGAACCTCCAATTGATGCTTGATCCAGCCGGAACCGATCAATTGCCTTTTTCACCAAATTCAGCCCGAATTGGTGAAATTTCGCTCAAACTCGAAAATTGAAGCTCGAAAAGCTCTGAGATTCAGTAATGGAGTTACTGAAGCTTAAAGAAGATGATTGGAGAGTTGTGTGTTGAAAGAATTTGGAGAATGGAAGAATGAATTATCATGAATGGGTTGATCGGTCGAATTTTATAGAGAGGCTGGTCTGGAGAGTGGGGGACAAACCGAGCGATTCCATTGGCTCAAGCAGATCATGTGGGGTGTACTGAAGATCTGTGCGAAATTTCGTTGAATTTGGTTGAGAAATGGACGGGCTTGAATCATCTGATTTTTCTTCTGTTACTCGCGCGAAAATGAACTGAGTTCAGTTCAGATGCGATTTGAATCGCATGACTGAGACTGACAGTGGGTCCCTTCAGAATAAGTTGTGGTGAAACGGGTCGTAATCGCGTGAAACGAGTCGCTATTCCGTTATTAATCTCTGCATTTTCAAACTGTCTTTTTTTGATTTTCTGTGGCGAAACGGTGAGACGAGTCATAACTGATGAAACGAGTCATCTTCTTCTTCAGCCTTTGGCGCTGAGTTTTGAATTAAATTTCCGGATTTCATGCGACGAAACGAGCTGCAGTTCGCTTGAAACGAGTCGCTTTTGTGTGAGCTGGGTACTGACTCGTTTTAACTCGTTCCGTTGATCTGGTGTGGCGAACCGGTTTGAATCGCGTGAGACGAGTCATAACTGATGAAACAAGTCGTCTTCTTCTTCAGAATTGGCGCTGAATGCCATTTCTCGATCTTCTGTGGCCTGCGATCGTGTGCTCGTCCTAAAACAATCCTCTGACAGCCTTGTAAGTTTCGAATTTGGACTTTGGATCGATTTTTCTCTTGGAATTCAGACCCGTTTACCCGTTTCTCACAACCATCGATTCGAGCTCGTGATTCTGTACATTTCACTGTGATTCATCAACCCAGATCTCTTCTCCATCTTCTCATGAATCTACAGGGCTTTGAATGGTTGAAAACCGTTGAGTAAAACTCGAGTTTTGCTGATCTGAATATCATCGCTTCGCTGTTCCGCCATTGCTGACCAGAGTGTGCAAATCGACCTCTTGTTCGAAATTCACACAACGAAATCCAAAACGGTGACTCAGGCTTCGTTCGCAACTTCCTCACGATGCTTCACAACCATTATGACTTCCCAATTCGCCTCGAATCTAGAGAATTCCTCCATTAACCAACTCGGTTTCAATTTCGCGAAAATAACCAAAAACTTCTGAACTCGTGAATCAAACTATGATTTTGAGTTGTTTTTCCATCGAATTGAGGCTTCGTAATTCATTGTGAGCCTTTACTAAAGCTTTACGACACAAAAAGAATCATCTTTGCTTGAGAAAAACGGAAATGGTCGATCGAATTCATCCGCTGTTCGAAACTCGACCGTTGGTTCATCCAGTTTGAAAAGTTCATTGAGGATTTCGTCGAACAGATTACGGAAACACGGATTTCTCGCTCGATTTCGCATCATTCGATGAGTTCTTCATACGGTTAGAAAGGGTAGACGATGGAGAAGAGAATGAGATCGGTTTTGGCTCGAATGGATGATGGTGGAAGGCACGGCAGATCAACCATGGTTTCGGTCCGTTTTTGGCACTTGTTTTGGCCGAATTCCGGCGATCGCCGGAACTTCCAAGACCGGAGAATGGCACCGGCATGTTCGTCTCGTCATGCTGAATCCATGGCTGGCTTGTTTGTTCGATTTCGAGCAGAATTGTGAATTATGAGGTTTGAAAAAGATGGGTTTGACCTGGTCAATTCGTTGACTTTGACCAATTTTGACCTGATTTTCAATTGGTGATTCTGAGAGTTCTAGAAGGTTTCTGATCGCGAGGATTGTACCGTTGGCTTCGTTTCGTCGAGCTCTTCATTTTGGTATACCGTTTGACCCATTTTGGAGAAGTTGACCTTTGGTCAACTTGGCGATTTTTGGCGTTTGGCTCGGTTTGACTTGGTTGTAGAAGGTTCTTAGTTGTCCATCTTTGGCCAACTCGATTTTTGTCGTAAAAGTTTGGAGAATTTTTTGTAGAGTGTTTGAGGTTCTTAGTTGGCCATCTTTGGCCCATTATTTGCATTTTGGTCCAATTCTTCATTTTATGGCCTTTTTGCCTGTAAAATCACACAAAAATGTATTAAGAGGTTTCAAATTATGTTTTATGAATTATGAGTAATTTTCATACATTTGATATGAATTATGATTGAATTTGAGATGATAAAAACCCTAAAAATGTGTATAAAAATACACATTACAAATTCCACCACACTTAAACCAAGCTTGCCCTCAAGCGTAAATAAAATCAAGTTTTAGGGTTTTTAGAATCAGTTTAAAGTACTTTGAAAAGATATTTAGTAATTGCCATGAATGTTATATATAATATTCGATTATTATAATAATACACGAAGGTCGATGAATATCCATTAATGATTTCAAATTCAAGTTTATTTAAAATTCCCCAATCCTTCAAATACGAACCTTTTTCCAAAAAAATAATGCCCTAATTTTGTTTTTGATACTTTCTCCCCCTAAATTTAAAATGGTGAATTTATAAAATTTACCCCAAAAGTTTCAACTAACTCAACTTTCTCTTTTATAAACACGTAAAGGTTGGTATGCTATCCACTCATGTTATCAAAAGACAAGCTGTGCTTTGCACGTACAAAAAAATCCTTCATTTTCTATTGCGGATATGTAAAATTTTTCTTTTTCAAGGGTTTTAAAAAATAATTTTTCACATTTTTGAATTCTTTTTTGTGAAGGGATAACAGGTTACGATTTCGGTCACTTGCTTTTAGTGCGAAAATTAGAGATGGGCATACGAGTCATTAGCTATGTCATGAAAGATAGGTTGAGTTAGAAAAATTTTGCGAAACTAGTGGTATTAAAAGTAAGGTTTGATTTCTCAAAAGTTTTAATCACAGCATTACTTTAAAGAAAACGATTTATAATTTCATTAAAGGGGCAAGTGAAATATTTATGAATTTTCGAAACGTTTAATGGATTTTAAATGGATATTATAGATGAGATGAGGTGGGAAATATGGCATTCATGATGATAATTAATCTCTTTTTGAATTTTCAAATCTTTTCATCATTTTCCAAAACCCTAAGTGTTTTCAAAATTTTGCTTGAAAGGGCTTAGTTTTAAAATTTGTTTTTACAAAACCTTTTATTTACTTTTCATTTAAAATCTTTTTCTTTTAAAACACACAACATTTTATTCACAAAAACAAACAAAAATGAAAGAAAAACAAGCAAAAAGTTAAAATTTTTATGGTATTTACGAGTTTTGTTGTTGTGTTTGAAATTTTGAATTGTTTATATGAATTTTCACATTTTTACAAGAAAACAAAACTTGGTTTTACATAAAACCACCCCACCACACTTAAACCTTTGTTTGTCCTCAAACAAAAAGTTCAAAAATGAGTCATTTGTGGAAATTGGAAAAATTGTTGGGGTTTTATGCAAAACCTCCCCCACCACACTTAAACTTTTGCGTAGCAAATGTTTAAGTGTGAAAGAGAGTTTTGTAAAAAGAAGAAAGATAAAATAAAGAAAGGAAAAATACGACCTGATGCGACGAGTTGCCTCTCGCCAAGCGCTCCCGTTTTACGTCTCGAGCCCGACGCCTTTGTGTTAGCCTCTCTCGAATGGGTCGTAAACATGAACAAATCCTTGTAGGAGCTCACTTGGTGGTAAGAGATTCAATCCGTGTTGCCTATCCTTGGTTTTGCAGATAGAAATGACTGGTCTTCCTGGTTTTGAAAGGAGTTTGAGATCGGTTTTCGTTGAGAGGGGTAATTCAATACCCAACTTTACTCCTTCTTGATTGGTTGGCAGGTCGATGTACATCACACCGCTTATCTCAAGGTTGGTGTAATGTATGGTTTGGCAAGAGATAGGATGTCGGGAATTTGGTGAAGTTGGCTCGTGATTTAGGGTGCTTGACTCGTCGTATGTTTCAACCATTGAGTCATGGTTTGACTCCTTCTTGTCCTTAACACGCGACTCCTTGAATTCGAAACTTAGGTTAGTATCGCTCGACTCGTCGCAATATTCACTCTTGGAGTCATGATTTGATTCGCATTCCACATTATTCCAAAAGTCCTCATTTGACCCACATTCCCCATCAAACAAATGTTCCTCCAACTCGAAGTTTGCGTCCTCGTTCTCCTCATTTTTCTCCCCTTCGAGCATTTCCTTCTCCTCATCACCTTGAGAACCCTCAACACCTAATTCTTTAAAAACCCTAGAACCCTCATCACAAAGAGATTCTCCAATTTCCTCTTGTTCAAAAATCCTAAGACCCTCATCACAATGGCTAACTTCATCTTGATGAGGTTGGATGGTGGGTTCTCGTTTGTTGAATATCTCCATGAGCGAGTTCGACATTTCTAAGAAGCGTTTCTCGAAGAGGTCCAGTTTCGCGTGCAATTTTTCATCAGAAGAGGTTTGAGGTTGTTGATACTCCTGGTTTGGAGGATAGTACTCGTCTTGGTAGAGGTAAGGTTGGAATGAATGGGTTGGTGTGGCAGGCGTGTACGGGTTTTGGAAGTTTATTTGAGTTTGAGAACCCCAAGGTTGGTTCAACATTTCATCCCTCGATTCCTGATTAGACGAGTGGTTGAACAACGCTCCTTGCCCGTAAGATTGCCTGTAGAGAGGTCGTGTCTGCTCGAATGAGCTTTCGTCATTGTGCCTTCGATAGCCGTCATGTGGCCATCCCGTCCACGTTTGTCTTCCCGTCATTGAATCTCGTTCACCTCTCGCCTTGCCAATCCATTGAAGATCTTGCGCCCTAATAACCTTTAAAAATAAGAGAGACAAAAAACACTAGAGAAAATATGAGATGGGTTAGTTAAAAACAAACCAAAATTTGTGTCTATTTTAAAATATTTCTCCACAATCTTTGTTTGCAACGAAAACTCATGTTTCAAGCATTTGCTTACTCGTTTCATGTAATAAAAACTCGGCTAGAATTTTCATAAAGAATATACTAAATTATTCAAACGCAAACAAAAATTTGTTTTCATTTTAAAATATTTTTCCACAATCATTGTTTGCAACGAAAACTCATGTTTCAAGCGTTTGCTTGCTTAGTTCATGTAATAAAAACTCGGCTAGATTTTTTATAGAGAGTAAACTAAATTATTCAAAAGCAAAGCAAAATTTGTTTTCATTCTAAAATATTTGTCCACAATCTTTGTTTGCACCTCCTACTCATGTTTCATGCATTTGTTCGCTCATTCATGCAATAAAAACTCGGCTAGATTTTCATAAAGAATAAAATAAATTATTCAAATACAAACCAAAATTTGTTTTCATTTTAAAATATTTCTCCAGAATCTTTTTTTGCACCTAAAACTCATGTTTCATGCGTTTGTTTGCTCGTTTCATGCAAAAAAAACTCGGATATATTTTTCGTAAAGAATGATAGTAAATAATAAATTGTTCAAACACAAAAACCAAAATTTGTGTTCATCTTAAAATATTTCTCCACAATCTTTGTTTCTAACGAAAACTCAAGTTTCAAGCGTTTGCTTGCTCGTTTCATGTAATAAAAACTCGGCTAGATTTTTCATAAAGAATCAACTAAATTTTTCAAACGCAAATCAAAATTTGTTTTCATTTTAAAATATTTCTGCACAATCTTTGTTTGAATCTCGAACTCATGGTTCATACATTTGTTCGCTCGTTTCATGCAATAAAAACTCGGCTAGATTTTTCATAAAGAATAAACTAAATTATTCAAATACAAACTAAAATTTGTTTTCATTTTAAAATATTCTCCAGAATCTTTTTTTGCACCTAAAACTCATGTTTCATGTGTTTGTTTGCTCGTTTCGTCCAAAAAAAAATTGGCAAGATTTTTCGTAAAGAATGATAGTAAATACTGAATTATTCAAATACAAACCAAAATTTGTGTTTATTTTAAAATATTTCTCCACAATCTTTGTTTGCTACGAAAACTCTTGTTTCAAGCGTTTGCTTACACGTTTCATGTAATAAAAACTCGGCTAGAATTTTCATAAAGAATATACTAAATTATTCAAACGCAAACAAAAATTTGTTTTCATTTTAAAATATTTTTCCACAATCTTTTTTTGCACCTAAAACTCATGTTTCATGCGTTTGTTTGCTCGTTTCATGCAAAAAAAACTCGGATATATTTTTCGTAAAGAATGATAGTAAATAATAAATTTTTCAAACACAAAAACCAAAATTTGTGTTCATCTTAAAATATTTCTCCACAATCTTTGTTTGCACCTAAAACTCGTGTTTCATTCGCTTGTTCGATCGTTATATAAAAAATAACACGGCTTGATTTTTCGTCAAGAATGATAGTGAATACTAAATTATTCAAATGCAAACCAAAATTTTTATTTATTTTAAAATATTTCTCCAAAATCTTTGTTTCTTACGAAAACTGATGTTTCAAGCGTTTGCTTGCTCGTTTCATGTAATAAAAACTCGGCTAGATTTTTCATAAAGAATATACCAAATTATTCAAGCGCAAACGCGTTCAAAGCTGGAGTCAGAGAAAAAAACATAAGCTACTTCTGACCAACCCGTGGTAATTTAAGGATTTCTTCAACTACGGGCCCTATTTTTCGCTCATTGTTTTTTCTATCTCCTTAAGACATGCAAAATAACAATAACCAATCTTTTCCTACCCCTTACGTGTGATAAGATTTGAAGAAAAAGTTGATAAATACGTTCTCTCTCGCGTTGGCCGAATCTGGACAGCATAACAAAAAATCAATTTCTATGTGAGTATGGGTCCAATATACATAATTCACTAAGAACATCTGTTATTTGACAACAAAGAGGATCTTTTACAAAAAGAAATCTGGCAATTGGATAAAAACTTAGAGAGATCCAAGCGTTCAAAGTTGGAGTCACAGAAAAAAACATAAGTTATTTTTGACCAACCCGTGGTAATTGATGGAGTTCTTCAATACGGGAGCTATTCTAGGCACATTCTTTTTTCTATCTCCTCAAGACATGAAAAATAGCAATAACCTATCTTTTCCTACCCTCACGTGTGATGAGATTTGAAGAAAAAGTTGATAAATATGTTATCTTTCCGCTCGGCTGAATCAGGAGAGCAGAACCAAAAAATCATTTTCAATCTGAATAAGGGTCCAATATGCAAGATTCGCTAAGAACATCTGTTAGTCGACAACAAGGCGAATATGCTACAAAAAGAAATCTGGCAATTGGATAAAAACTTAGAGGGATCCAAGCGTTCAAATTTGGAGTCAGAGAAAAAAACATAAGCTGGTTCTGACCAACCCGTGGTAATTTAAGGATTTCTTCATCTACGGGCGCTATTCTTGGCACATTCTTTTTACTATCTCGTGAAGACATCCAAAATAACAATAACCAATCTTTTCCTACCCCTACCGTGCGATAAGATTTGAAGAAAAAGCTGATAGATACGTTCTCTCTCCAGTTGGCCGAATCTGGAGAGCAGAACAAAAAATTATTTTCTATCTGAATATGGGTCCAATATGCAAAATTCACTAAGAACATCTGTTATTTGACAAGAAAGAGAATCTTTTACAAAAAAAATCTGGCAATTGAATAAAAACTTAGAGAGATCCAAGCGTTCAAAGTTGGAGTCAGAGAAAAAAAACATAAGTTGTTTTTGTCCAACACTTGGTAATTTAAGGAGTTCTTCAACTACGGGAGATATTCTTGGCACACTCTTTTTTCTAGCTCCTCAAAACATGAAAAATAGCAATAACCTATCTTTTCCTACCCTCACGTGTGATGAGATTTGAAGAAAAAGTTGATAAATATGTTCTCTTTCCCCTCGGCTGAATCAGGACAGCAGAACAAAAAATCATTTTCTATCTGAATAAGGGTCCAATATGCAAAATTCGCTAAGAACATCTGTCAGTGGACAACAAGGCGAATATGCTACAAAAAGAAATCTGGCAATTGGATAAAAACTTAGAGAGATCCAAGCGTTCAAAGTTGAAGTCAGAGAAAAAAACATAAGTTGTTTCTGACCAACCCGTGGTAATTTAAGGAGTTCTTCAATACGGGAGTTATTCTTGGCACATTCTTTTTTCCATCTCCTCAAGACATGAAAAATAGCAATAACCTATCTTTTCCTACCCTCACGTGTGATGAGATTTGAAGAAAAAGTAGATAAATATGTTCTCCCCTCGGCTGAATCAGGAGAGCAGAACCAAAAAATCATTTTCAATCTGAATAAGGGTCCAATAAGCAAAATTCGCTAAGAACATCTGTTAGTCGACAACAAGGCGAATATGCTACAAAAAGAAATCTGGCAATTGGATAAAAACTTAGAGGGATCCAAACGTTCAAATTTGGAGTCAGAGAAAAAAACATAAGCTGGTTCTGACCAACCCGTGGTAATTTAAGGATTTCTTCATCTACGGGCGCTATTCTTGGCTCATTCTTTTTACTATCTCGTGAAGACATCCAAAATAACAATAACCAATCTTTTCCTACCCCTAAAGTGTGACAAGATTTGAAGAAAAAGCTGATAAATACGTTCTCTCTTCCGTTGGCCGAATCTGGACAACAGAACAAAAAATCATTTTCTATCTGAATATGGGTCTAATATGCAAAATTCACTAAGAACATCTGTTATTTGACAACAAAGAGAATCTTTTACAAAAAAAATCTGGCAATTGAATAAAACCTTAGAGAGATCCAAGCGTTCAAAGTAGGAGTCAGAGAAAAAAAAACATAAGTTGTTTTTGACCAACACTTGGTAATTTAAGGAGTTCTTCAACTACGGGAGATATTCTTGGCACATTCTTTTTTCTATCTCCTCAAGACATGAAAAATAGCAATAACCTATCTTTTCCTACCCTCACGTGTGATGAGATTTCAAGAAAAAGTTGTTAAATATGTTCTCTTTCCCCTCGGCTGAATCAGGACAGCAGATCAAAAAATCATTTTCTATCTGAATAAGAGTCCAATATGCAAAATTCGCTAAGAACATCTGTCTGTCGACAACAAGGTGAATATGCTACAAAATGAAATCTGGCAATTGGATAAAAACTTAGAGAGATTCAAGCGTTCAAAGTTGGAGTCAGAGAAAAAAACATAAGTTGTTTCTGACCGACCCGTGGTAATTTAAGGAGCTCTTCAATACGGCAGCTATTCTTGGCACATTCTTTTTTCTATCTCCTCAAGACATGAAAAATAGCAATAACCTATCTTTTCCTACCCTCACGTGTGATGAGATTTGAAGAAAAAGTTGATAAATATGTTCTCTTTCCCCTCGGCTGAATCAGGAGAGCAGAACCAAAAAATCATTTTCAATCTGAATAAGGGTCCAATATGCAAAATTCGCTAAGAACATCTGTTAGTCGACAACAAGGCGAATATGCTACAAAAAGAAATCTGGCAATTGGATAAAAACTTAAGAGGGATCCAAGCGTTCAAATTTGGAGTCAGAGAAAAAAACATAAGCTGTTCTGACCAACCCGTGGTAATTTAAGGATTTTTCAACTACGGGCGCTATTCTTGGCTCATTCTTTTTACTATCTCGTGAAAACATCCAAAATAATAATAACCAATCTTTTCCTACCCCTCACGTGTGATAAGATTTGAAGAAAAAGTTGATAAATACGTTCTCTCTCCCGTTGGCCGAATCTGGACAGCAGAACAAAAAATCATTTTCTATCTGAATGTGGGTCCAATATTCAAAATTCGCTAAGAACATCTGTTAGTCGACAACAAGGAGAATATTTTACAGAAAGAAATCTTGCAATTGGATAAAAATTTAGAGAGATCCAAGCATTCTAAGTTGGAGTCAGAGAAAAAACATAAGCTGTCTCTGACCAACCCGTGGTAATTTAAGGAGTTATTCAACGCCGGGAGCTATTCTTGGCACCCTCACGTGCGAAGAGATTTGAAGAAAAAGTTGGTAAACACGTTCTCTCTGCGGTTGGCCGAATCTGGACAACAAAACAATGAATCATTTTCTATCCGAATATGGGTCCAATATGCAAAATTCGCTAAGAACATCTGTTAGCATACAAAGAGGCGAATATTTTACAAAAAGAAATCTGTCAATTGGATAGAAACTTAGAGAGATCCAAGCGTTCAAAGTTGGAGTCAGAGAAAAAAACATATGCTATTTCTGACAAACCCGTGGTAATTTAAGGAGTTCTTCAACTACGGGCGTTATTCTTGGCTCATTCTTTTTTCTATCTCCTCAAGACATGCAAAACAACAATAACCTATCTTTTCCGTGTCATGCGATTTGAAGAAAAAGTTGATAAATATGTTCTCTCCCCTTGGCTGAATCTGGACAACAGAACAAAAAATCATTTTCTATCTTCATATAGGTCCAATATGCAAAATTCTCTGAGAGTATCTGTTAGTCGACAACAAGGATAATATGTTACAATAAGAAATCTGGCAATTGGATAAAAACTCAGAGAGATCCAAGCGTTCAATGTTGGAGTCACAGAAAACAAAACATAAGCTGTTTCTGATTAACCCGTGGTAATTTATGGATTTCTTCAACTACGGGCGCTATTCTTAGCTCATTGTTTTTTCTATCTCCTCAAGTCATGCAAAATAACAATAAACTATATTTTTCTACCCCTCACGTGTGCTGAGATTTGAAGATAAAGTTGATAAATATGTTCTCCCTCCCCTTGGCCGAATCAGGATAGCGGAACAAAAAATTATTTTCTATCTGAATATGGTTGGAATATGCAAAATTCGCGAAGAACATCTGTTAGTAGACAATAAGGAGAATATTTTACAAAAAGAAATCCGGCAATTGGATAAAAATTTTGAGAGATCCAAGCGTTCAAAGTTCGAGTCGGAGAAAAAAACATATGCTGTTTCTGACCAACCCGTGGTAATTTACGGAGTTCTTCAACTACGAGAGCTATTCATGGCTACGGTACCTATTCTTGGGAGCTATCTCCTCAAGACATGTAAAATAATAATAACCTATCTTTTCCTGTCATGAGATTTGAAGAAAAAATTGATAAGTATGTTCTCTTTCTCCTTGGTTGAATCTCGACACCAGAACAAAAAATTATTTTCTATCTGAAATGGGTCCAATATGCAAAATTCGCTAAGAATATCTGTTATTCGACAACAAGGAGAATATTTTTCAAAAAGAAATCCGGTAATTGGTTAAAAACTTAGTGAGATCCAAGCGTTAAAAGTTGGAGTCGGAGAAAAAAACATATGCTATTTCTGACCAACCCGTGGTAATTAATCCCTTACCTTCTTTCGAAAAACTTTCCATACAAGGCAAATTAGAAGGTCGGGTGATTCCCTCAATTTTTAGCCGTTTTGGAAATATAAGGAACCTTAGAATGGGATGGTCAGGATTACGAGCGGATCCCCTGAGTACAACCTTACTGATCTCTCACTCTTCAGAGCCTACGAGGGCCGGGTCCTAACATTTTGTTCGGGATGGTTCCGTAAGCTGAAAACCCTAGCTTTGATCAATCTATCAGATTTGTCCCGAATCAATTTTGAGGACGGTACCACTCAAAGCTTATGCCGTCTCAAGCTCATTGGCTTAAGAAGGTTGATAAAACTCTCGGAAGGTATAAGATAACTTTCTGAGCTCCACGATATGGTCATAAGGGATATGCCGGTGGAATTCGTTGAGAATCTAAGAGGGGATGGTGAAGCCATTGTTCGACATTTCGCAGCCATCAAGATATATGACTAAGTTGTAAGTTTCTTACCTCTTTATTAAATTTCAAACACAAAGCGTCATACAGATATAATGTCAGTAATCATGATTTTTTCAGTTTGGTTTGTGAAACACAAAATAAGAAAAATAATATTCTAGTTGGAAAATTGAGCTGCCATCTACATTGCACAAAGGCCGCATTGAAGCACACTAATGATAATTATGTTCTCTTTCCCCTTGGTTGAATCTGGAAGCAGAACAAAAAATCATTTTCTATCTGAAATGGGTCCAATATGCAAAATTCGCTAAGAATATCTGTTAGTCGACAACAAGTAGAATATTTTTCAAAACGAAATCTGGTAATTGGTTAAAAACTTAGTAAGATCCAAGCGTTAAAAGTTGGAGTCCGAGAAAAAAACATAAGCTATTTCTGACCAACCCGTGGTGATTAAAGGATTTCTTCAACTACAGGCTTTATTCTTGGCTCATTCTTTTTTTCTATCTCCTCAAGACATGCAAAATAACAATAACCTATCTTTTCCTACCCCTCACGTGTGATGAGATTTGAAAAAAAAGTTGATAAATATGTTCCCTCTCCTATTGGCCGAATCTGGACAGCAGAATAAAAAATTATTTTCTATCTGAATATGGGTCTAATAAGCAAAATACGCTAAGAGCATCTGTTAGTCGACAACAAGGAGAATATTTTACAAAAAGAAATCTTGCAATTGGATAAAAACTTAGAGAAATCCATGTTGGGTTTCAACCGTTCATAACACAGTGGAAAAATAAAACGAAACAAAATCGAATTCGAAACCCAAAAGAAGGATCCGTGAATTACAATTAAATCAAAGAAAAGTTCATAACTTTGTACCTTCGGATTACGCTTAATCCGTGATGATCGAAAGCGAATTTGGTTGACGCCTTTCTTTGCCCGATTCCAAACCAGTTTCCAAACCGATCCTTTGTATGTTTCGCCTAACCGGTCTCACAAACCGATCTCCAAGCGATCTCCAAACGCACCGATTCTCCAAACAAACCGATTCTCCAAACAAAACCACGGTTTCAACCCGAATCACAAAGACGCCGCACTTCGCTTCGTCCTCTACCGGTATCCACACGAACAACCCCTTTGAATGAATAGAGAACGATATATGCTAGTATTCGTTCTTTATTTTTCTCACAGAAATAACAAGAGAAGATTTTTTGGATTTTTCTCTCCTTTTGTCTCACAAAATTAGACGAAAAATATGTCTTCTTTTTTCTATTTGGGGTGTCTCTTGTGCCTATATAGTCCATAAGTTTCATATCCTATGTGCATGGTAACTATGTAACCATATATGCAACACATCTTATCATGTAAGATGTAGGATTAAATGTGTCACTTGACTATGTAGCTCTTCATACAACTTATCATATAAGTTATGATCTTTTCTGTGTGCATCTCAATAGTTGTTCTTTGTGTGTGACCCTGTAGGTTTACTTAATGCTGGCAATAATCATAACGGATTAAAAATCATGAGCGGCCTCTAGCAAGACATCATGATTACCCAAATTAAGCAAGTATAGATGATTCGATCAAACCTAATTTATGTTAATGCATTGTATCACTTTGTTACACGATATCTATATCGTCCATAAGGCATGGTATGTGTCAACCTTACGTTGGTCGATAAATATTTCTTGACACCGAATTTGATTGAACATGAAATAACATTAATAACTTCTTATTAATTCACTCGAGCAGGGCCGTGCGTTTTCTTCAATCAAATCATCAAGAGGCCTAAAGATATCTCTCTCCTTTTATGAGAGGAACAAATCCTGTCTTAATTAAACTCTTTCCTCCGCATAATTCATTATATACATAATTATAATCTTTATGACCGCCCGGTTAAAGACGATGTTAGATTATATTAAAGTATAAAATTTCTCATGTAGGAAACTGAGATAGTCTCAAGTCTAAGGATTACAGATACATTCTTTACTGAGAATAACTAATGACACGAATTATGTAGTATTCTCACGGTGGGTCAATCCAGTATATGGTCTCTAACATATACTTACGTTAATGACTTAATAACTCTTATTCATGATCAGTAAAACGTGACCATCAGTCAACTAACATACTGATGTACATTTATAGCTTATCATAAAGTATGTTTGTCTCACAAATATCTTATGAATGATCAGGGACGGTTTAGAATAACATTCATAATTCTTTATAGTTTTACTATCAAAGTCACATACTTTGATGATATAAAGCTGAATATCATATTCAAGGTTCATTTTAGTAATAAGAATAAAATAACCAATACGCATTTCTTATATAAAATATCTCCAAACAAACACAATGTTTGTTTAACACAATCCATACATCTAGGTCTCAAATATATTGGCCTAGGGCATACTACTAACAATCCAACAATTCAAAGCTGGAGTCAGAGAAGAAAACATAAGCTGTTTCTGTCCAACCCGTGGTAATTTAAGGCGTTCTTCAACTACGGGAGCTATTCTTTTCACATTCTTTTTTCTGTTTCCTCAAGACATGTAAAATAACAATAACCTATCTTTTTCTACCCCTCACGTGCGATGAGATTAGAAGAAAAAGTTGATAAATATGTTTTCGCCCCACTTGGCCGAATCTTGACAGTAGAATAAAAAATCATTATCTATCTGAATAAGGGTCCAATATGCAAAATTCGCTAAGAACATCTGTTAGTCGACAACAAGGAGAGTATTCTACAAAAAGAAATTTGGCAATTGGATAAAAACATAGAGAGATCCAAGCGTTCAAAGTTGGAGTCAAACAAAAAAACATATGCTGTTTCTGACAAACCCGTGGTAATTTAAGGAGTTCTTCAACTACGGGCGCTATTCTTGGCTCATTTTTTTTTCTATCTCCTCAAGACATGCAAAACAACAATAACCTATCTTTTCGGTGTGATGAGATTTTAAGAAAAAGTTGATAAATATGTTCTCTCTCCCCATGGCTGAATCTGGACAACAGAACAAAAAATCAGTTTGTATCTTCATATGGGTCCAATATGCAAAATTCTTTAAGAGCATCTGTTAGTCGACAACAAGGATAATATTTTACAACAAGAAATCTGGCAATTGGATAAAAACATAGAAAGATCCAAGTGTTCAATGTTGGAGTCACAGAAAACAAAACATAAGCTGTTTCTGATTAACCCGTGGTAATTTAAGGATTTCTCCAACTACGGGCGCTATTCTTAGCTCATTCTTTTTTCTACCTCCTCAATACATGCAAAATAACAATAACCTATATTTTGCTACCCCTCACGTGTGATGAGATTTGAAGAAAAAGTTGATAAATATATTCTCCCTCCCCTTGGCCGAATCAGGATAGCAGAACAAAAAATCATTTTCTATCTGAATATGTGTCGAATATGCAAAATTCGCTAAAAACATCTGTTAGTAGACAATAAGAAGAATATTTTACAAAAGGAAATCCGGCAATTGGATAAAAATTTTGAGAGATCCAACCGTTCAAAGTTCAAGTCAGAGAAAAAAAGATAACTTGTTTCTGAACAACCCGTGGTAATTTACGGAGTTCTTCAACTACGAGAGCTACTCATGGCTACGGGAGCTATTCTTGGGAGCTATCTCCTCAAGACATGCAAAATAACAATAACCTATCTTTTCCTACTCCTCACGTGTCATGAGATTTGAAGAAAAAGTTGATAAATATGTTCTCTTTCCCCTTGGTTGAATCTCGACAGCAGAACAAAAAATCATTTTCTATCTGAAATGGGTCCAATATGCAAAATTCGCTAAGAAGATCTGTTAGTCGACAACAACGAGAATATTTTTTAAAAAGAAATCCGGTAATTGGTTAAAAACATAGCGAGATCCAAGCGTTAAAAGGTCGAGTCAGAGAAAAATCATAAGCTATTTTTGAGCAACCCGTGGTAATTAAAGGATTTCTTCAACTACGGGCGCTACTCCTGGCTCATTCATTTTTTCTATCTCCTCAAGACATCCAAAGCAACAATAACATATCTTTTCCTACACCTCACGTGTGATGAGATTTGAAGAAAAAATTGATAAATATGTTCTCTCTCCCCTTGGCTGAATCAGGACAACAGAACAAAAAATCCTTTTCTATCTGAATATGGGTCCAATATGCAAAATTCACTCAGAACATCTGTTAGTCGACAACAAAAAGAATCTTTTACAAAAAGAAATCTGGCAATTGGATAAAAATTTAGAGAGATCTAAGCGTTGAATATTGGAGTCAGAGAAAAAACATAAGTTATTTTTGACCGACCCGTGGTAATTTAAGGAGTTTTTCAACTACGGGAGCTATTCTTGTCACATTCTTTTTTCTATCTCCTCAAGATATGCAAAATAGCAATAACCTATAGTTTCCTACCCCTCACGTGTGTTGTTATTTGATGAAAAAGTTGAAAAATATGTTCTCTCTCCCCTTTGCCGAACCAGGACAGCAGAACAAAAAATCATTTTCAATCTGAATATGTGTCCAATATGCAAAATTCGCTAAGAACATCAGTTAGTCGACAACAAAGAGAGTCTTTTACAAAAAGAAATCTGGCAATTGGATAAAAACTTAGAGAGATCCAAGCGTTCAATGTTGGAGACAGAGAAAAAAGCATAAGTTGTTTCTGACAAACCCGTGGTAATTTAAGAAGTTCTTCAACTACGGGAGCTATTCTAGGCACATTCTTTTTTCTATCTCCTCAAGACATGCAAAATACAATAACCTATCTTTTCCTACCCCTCACGTGTGATGAGATTTGACAAAAAAGTTGATAAATATGTTTTCTCTCCGCTTGGCCGAATCTGGACAGCAGAACGAAATATTTTTTTCTATCTGAATAAGGGTCCAATATGCAAGATTCGCTTAGAGCATCTGTTAGTAGAAAATAGGGCGAATATTCTACAAAAGAAAATCTGGCCGTTGGACAAAAACTTAGAGAGATTCAAGCGTTCAAAGTTGGAGTCAGAGAAAAAAATTAAGTCGTTCCTGACCAATCCGTGGTAATTTAAGGATTTCTTCAACTACGTGCGCTATTCTTGGCTCATTCTTTTTTCTATCTCCTTAAGACATGCAAAATAACAATAACATATCTTTTCCTACCTCTCACGTGTGATGAGATTTGAACAAAAAGTTTATAATTACGTTCTCTCTCCCATTGGCCAAATCTGGACACCAGAACAAAAAATCATTTTCTATCTGAATATGCGTCCAATATGCAAAATTCGCTAAGAAACTCAGTTAGTCGACAACAAAGAGAATCTTTTACAAAAAGAAATCCGGCAATTGGATAAAACATTACAGAGATCCAAGCGTTCAAAGTCGGAGTCAGAGAAAAAAAACATAAGTTGTTTCTGACAAACCCGTGCTAATTTAAGGAGTTCTTCGACTACGGGAGCTATTCTAGGCACATTCTTTTTTCTATCTCCTCAAGACATGAAAAATAGCAATAACCTATCTTTTCCTACCCTCACGTGTGATGAGATTTGAAGAAAGAGTTGATAAATATATTCTCTTTCCCCTCGACTGAATCACGATAACAGAACAAAAAATCATTTCCTATCTGAATAAGGGTCCAATATGCAAAATTCGCTAAGAACATCTGTTAGTCGACAACAAGGAGAATATGCTACAAAAAGAAATCTGGCGATTGGATAAAAACTTAGAGAGATCCAAGCGTTCAAATTTGGAGTCAGAGAAAAAAAACATAAGCTGTTTTAGACCAACCCGTGGCAATTTAAGGATTTCTTTAACTAGTGGTGCTATTCTTGGCTCATTCTTTTTTCTATCTCCTAAAAACATCCAAAAAAACAATAACCAATCTTTTCCTACCCCTCACGGTGATATGATTTGAAGAAAAAGTTGATAAATACGTTCTCTCTCGCGTTGGCCGAATCTGGACAGCATAACAAAAAATCAATTTCTATCTGAGTATGGGTCCAATATACAGAATTCACTAAGAACATCTGTTATTTGACAACAAAGAGAATCTTTTACAAAAAGAAATCTGGCAATTGGATAAAAACTTAGAGAGATCCAAGCATTCAAAGTTGGAGTCAGAGAAAAAAACATAAGTTTTTTCTGACCAACCCGTGGTAATTGAAGGAGTTCTTCAATACGGGAGCTATTCTTGGCACATTCTTTTTTCTATCTCCTCAAGACATGAAAAATAGCAATAACCTATCTTTTTCTACCCTCACGTGTGACGAGATTTGAAGAAAACGTTGATAAATATGTTCTCTTTCCCCTCGGCTGAATCAGGAGAGCAGAACCAAAAAATCATTTTTCAATCTGAATAAGGGTCCAATATGCAAAATTCGCTAGAACATCTGTTAGTCGACAACAAGGCGAGTATGCTACAAAAAGAAATCTGGCAATTGGATAAAAACTTAGAGATTTCCAAGCGTTCAAATTTGGAGTCAGAGAAAAAAACATAAGCTGGTTCTGACCAACCCGTGGTAATTTAAAGATTTCTTCATCTACGGGCACTATTCTTGGCTCATTCTTATTACTATCTCGTGAAGACATCCAAAATAACAATAACCAATCTTTTCCTACCCCTCACGTGTGATAAGATTTGAAGAAAAAGCTGATAAATACGTTCTCTCTCCCGTTGGCCGAATCTGGAGAGCAGAACAAAAAATTATTTTCTATCTGAATATGGGTCCAATATGCAAAATTCACTAAGAATATCTGTTATTTGACAAGAAAGAGAATCTTTTACAAAAAAAATCTGACAATTGAATAAAAACTTAGAGAGATCCAAGCGTTCAAAGTTGGAGTCAGAGAAAAAAAACATAAGTTTGGTAATTTAAGGAGTTCTTCAACTACGGGAGATATTCTTGGCACATTCTTTTTTCTATCTCCTCAACACATGAAAAATAGCAATAACCTATCTTTTCCTACCCTCACGTGTGGTGAGATTTGAAGAAAAAGTTGATAAATATGTTCTCTTTCCCCTCGGCTGAATCAGGACAGCAGAACAAAAAATCATTTTCTGTCTGAATAAGAGTCCAATATGACAAATTCGCTAAGAACATCTGTCAGACGACAACAAGGCGAATATGCTACAAAAAGAAATCTGGCAATTAGATAAAAACTTAGAGAGATCCAAGCGTTCAAAGTTGGAGTCGGAGAAAAAAACATAAGTTGTTTCTGACCAACCCGTGGTAATTTAAGGAGTTCTTCAATACGGGAGTTATTCATGGCACATTCTTTTTTCCATCTCCTCAAGACATGAAAAATAACAATAACCTATCTTTTCCTACCCTCACGTGTGATGAGATTTGAATAAAAAGTTGATAAATATGTTCTCTTTCCCCTCGGCTGAATCAGGAGAGCAGAACCAAAAAATGATTTTCAATCTGAATAAGGGTCCAATATGCAAAATTCGCTAAGAACATCTGTTAGTCGACAACAAGGCGAATATGCTACAAAAAAAATCTGGCAATTGGATAAAAACTTAGAGGGATCCAAGCGTTCAAATTTGGAGTCAGAGAAAAAAACAAAAGCTGTTCTGACCGACCCGTGGTAATTTAAGGATTTCTTCAACTACGGGCGCTATTCTTGGCTCATTCTTTTTACTATCTCGTGAAAACATCCAAAAAAATAATAACCAATCTTTTCCTACCCCTCACGTGTGATAAGATTTGAAGAAAAAGTTGATAAATATGTTCTCTCTCCCGTTGGCCGAATCTGGACAGCAGAACAAAAAATCATTTTCTATCTGAATATGGGTCCACTATGAAAAATTCACTAAGAACATCTGTTTCTTGACAACAAAGAGAATCTTTTACAAAAAAAAATCTTGCAATTGGATAAAAACTTAGAGAGATCCAAGCGTTCAAAGTTGGGGTCAGAGAAAAAAAACATAAGTTGATTCTGACCAACCCGTGGTAATTTAAGGAGTTCTTCCACTACGGGAGATATTCACGGCACATTCTTTTTTCTATCTCCTCAAGACATGAAAAATAGCAATAACCTATCTTTTCCTACCCTCACGTGTGATGAGATTTGAAGAAAAACTTGATAAATATGTTCTCTTACCCCTCGGCTGAATCAGGACAGCAGAACAAAAAATCATTTTCTATCTGAATAAGAGTCCAATATGCAAAATTCGCTAAGAACATCTGTTAGTCGACAACAAGGCGAATATGCTACAAAAAGAAATCTGGCAATTGGATAAAAACTTAGAGAGATCCAAGCGTTCAAAGTTGGAGTCAGAGAAAAAAACATAAGTTGTTTCTGACCAACCCGTGGTAATTTAAGGAGTTCTTGAACTACGGGAGATATTCATGGCACATTCTTTTTTCTATCTCCACAAGACATGAGAAATAGCAATAACCTATCTTTTCCTACCCTCACAGAAAAAGTCGATAAATAAGTTCTCTTACCCCTAGGCTGAATCAAGACAGCAGAACAAAAGATCATTTTCTATCTGAATAAGAGTCCAATACGCAAAATTCGCTAAGAACATCTGTTAGTCGACAACAAGGCGAATATGCTACAAAAAGAAATCTGGCAATTGGATAAAAACATAGAGAGATCCAAGCGTTCAAATTTGAAGTCAGAGAAAAAAACATAAGCTGGTTATGATCGACCCGTGGTAATTTAAGGATTTCTTCTACTATGGGCGCTATTCATTGGTCATTCTTTTTTCTATCTCCTGAAGACATCCAAAATAACAATAACCAATCTTTTCCTACCCCTCACGTGCGATAAGATTTGAAGAAAAAGCTGATAAATACGTTCTCTCTCCCGTTGGCCGAATCTGGACAGCAGAAAAAAAAATCATTTTCTATCTGAATATGGGTCCCATATGCAAAATTCACTAAGAACATCTGTTATTTGACAACAAAGAGAATATTTTACAAAAAAAATCTGGCAATTGAATAAAAACTTAGAGAGATCCAAGCGTTAAAAGTTGGAGTCAGAGAAAAAAACATAAGTTGTTTCTGACCAACGCATGGTAATTTAAGGAGTTCTTCAACTACGGGAGCTATTCTTGCCACATTATTTTTTCTATCTCCTCATGACATGAAAAATAGCAATAAGCTATCTTTTCCTACCCTCACATGTGATGAGATTTGAAGAAAAAGTCGATAAATATGTTCTCTCTCCCCTTGGTTGAATCAGGGCAGCAGAACAAAAAATCATTTTCTGTCTGAATAAGGGTCCAATATGCAAAATTCGCTAAGAACATCCGTTAGTCGACAGCAAGACGAATATTTTAAAAAAGGAAATCGGGCAATTGGATAAAAACATAGAGAGATTCAAGCGTTCAAAGTTGGAGTCAGAGAAAAAAACATAAGCTATTTCTGACCAACCCGTGGTATTTTAAGGATTTCTTCGACTACGGGCCCTATTCTTGGCTCAATCTTTATTCTATCTCCTTAAGACATGCAAAATAACAATAACCAATCTTTTCCTACCCCTCACGTGTGATAAGATTTGAAGAAAACGTTGATAAATACGTTCTCTCTCCCGTTGGCCGAATCTGGACAGCGTAACAAAAAATCATTTTCTATCTGAATATGGGTGCAATATGTAGAATTCACTAAGAACATCTGTTATTTGACAACAAAGAAAATCTTTTACAAAAAGAAATCTAGCAATTGGATAAAAACATAAAGAGATCCAAGCGTTCAAAGTTGGAGTCAGAGAAAAAAACATAAGTTGTTTCTGACAAATCCGTGGTAATTTAAGAAGTTCTTCAACTACGGGAGCTATTGTAGGCACATTCTTTTTTCTATCTCAAGTCGTGCAAAATACAATTACCCATCTTTTCCTACCCCTCACGTGTGATGAGATTTGACGAAAAAGTGGATAAATATGTTCTCTCCCCTTGGCCGAACCAGGACAGCAGAACAAAATATTAGTTTCTATCTGAATAAGGGTCCAATATGCAAGTTTCACTCAGAACATCTGTTAGTAGAAAATAGGGCGAATATTCTACAAATGGAAATCTAGCAGTTGGATAAAAATTTAGAGAGATTCAAGCGTTCAAAGTTGGAGTCAGAGAAAAAAAATTAAGTCGTTTCTTACCAACCCGTGGTAATTTAAGGATTTCTTGTACTACGGGCGCTATTCTTGGCTCATTCCTTTTTCTATCTCCTTAAGACATGCAAAATAACAATAACCTATCTTTTCCTACCTCTCACGTGTGATGAGATCTGAACAAAAAGTTTACAATTACGTTCTCTCACCCGTTGGCCAAATCTGGACACCAGAACAAAAAATCATTTTCTATCTGAATATGGGTCCAATATGCAAAATTCACTAAGAACATCTGTTATTTTGCAACAAATAGAATTTTTTAAAAAAAGAGATCTGGCAATTGGATAAAAACTTAGAGAGATCCAAGCGTTTAAAGTTGGAGTCAGAGAAAAAAGCATAAGTTGTTTCTGACCAACCCGTGGTAATTTAAGGAGTTCTTCAATACGGGAGCTATTCTTGGCACATTCTTTTTTCTATCTCCTCAAGACATGAAAAATAACAATAATCTATCTTTTCCTATCCTCACGTGTGATGAGATTTGAAGTAAAAGTTGATAAATATGTTCTCTCTCCACTTGGTGGAATCAGGACAGCAGAACAAAAAATCATTTTCTTTCTGAATAAGGGTCTAATATGCAAAATTTGCTAAGAACATCCGTTAGTCGACAACAAGGCGAATATTTTACAAATGGAAATCTGGCAATTGGATAAGAAAATAGAGAGATTCAAGCGTTCAAAGTTGGAGTCAGAGAAAAAAACATAAACTGTTTATGACCAACCCGTGGTAATTTAAGGATTTCTTCTACTACGGGCGCTATTCTTGGCTCATTCTTTTTTCTATCTCCTTAAGACATGTAAAATAACAATAACCAATATTTTCCTACCTCTCATGTGTGATAAGATTTGAAGAAAAAGTTCATAAATACGTTCTCTCTCCCGTTGGCCGAATCTGGACAGCATAACAAAAAATCATTTTCTATCTGAATATGGGTCCACTATGCAAAATTCACTCAGAACAGTTGTTATTTTACAACAAATAGAATCTTTTACAAAAAAAAATCTGGCAATTGGATAAAAACTTAGAGAGATCCAAGCGTTCAAAGGTGCAGCCAGAGAAAAAAACATAAGTAGTTTTCTAACCAACCCGTGCTAATTTAAGGAGTTCTTCAATACGGGTGCTGTTCTTGGCACATTCTTTTTTCCATCACCTCAAGACATTAAAATTAGCAATAACCTATCTTTTCCTACCCTCACGCGTGATGAGATTTGAAGAAAAAGTTGACAAATATGTTTTCTCTCCCCTTGGCTCAATAAGGACGACAGAATAAAAAATCATTTTCTATATGAATAAGGTCCAATATGCAAAATTCGCTAAGAACATCTATTAGTCGTTAACAAGGCGAATATGGTATAAAAAGAAATCTGGCAATTGGATAAAAACATAGAGAGATCCAAGCGCTCAAATTTGGGGTCAGAGAAAAAGACATAAGTTGTTTCTGACCAACCCGCGGTAATTTAAAGATTTCTTCAACTACGGGAGCTATTCATGGCACATTCTTTTTTCTATCTCCTCAAGACATGAAAAATAACAATAACCTATCTTTTCCTACCCTCACATGCGATGAGATTTGAAGTAAAAGCTGATAAATATGTTCTCTCTCCACTTGGTTGAATCAGGACAGCAGAACAAAAAATCATTTTCTATCTGAATAAGGGTCCAATATGCAAAATTCGCTAAGAACATCTGTTAGTCGACAACGAGGCGAATATTTTACAAATGGAAATCTGGCAATTTGATAAAAACATAGAGAGATTCAAGCGTTCAAAGTTGGAGTCAGAGAAAAAATCATAAACAGTTTCTGACCAACCCGTGGTAATTTAAGGATTTCTTCAACTACAGGCGCTATTTTTGGCTCATTCTTTTTTCTATCTCCTTAAGACATGCAAAATAACAATAACCAATCTTTTCCTACCTCTCATGTGTGATAAGATTTGAAGAAAAAGTTGATAAATACGTTCTCTCTCCCGTTGGCCGAATCTGGACAGCATAACAAAAAATCATTTTCTATCTGAATATGGGTCCACTATGCAAAATTCACTCAGAACAGTTGTTATTTTACAACAAATAGAATCTTTTACAAAAAAAAATCTGGCAATTGGATAAAAACTTAGAGAGATCCAAGCGTTCCAAGGTGCAGCCAGAGAAAAAAACATAAGTTGTTTTCTAACCAACCCGTGCTAATTTAAGGAGTTCTTCAATACGGGTGCTGTTCTTGGCACATTCTTTTTTCCATCTCCTCAAGACATTAAAATTAGCACTAACCTATCTTTTCCTACCCTCACGTGTGATGAGATTTGAAGAAAAAGTTGATAAATATGTTCTCTCTCCCCTAGGCTGAATCAGGACAGCAGAACAAAAAATCATTTTCTATCTAAATAAGGGTCCAATATGCAAAATTCGCTAAAAACATCTATTAGTCGTTAACAAGGCGAATATGCTACAAAGAAAATCAGGCATTTGGATAAAAACGTAGAGAGATCCAAGCGTTCAAATTTGGGGTCAGAGAAAAAAACATAAGCTGTTTCTGACCAACCCGTGATAATTTAAGGATTTCTTTGACTACGGGCGCTATTCTTTGCTCATTCTTTTTTCTATCTCCTGAAGTCATACAAAATAACAATAACCAATCTTTTCCTACCCCTCACGTGTTATAAGATTTGAAGAAAAAGTTGATAAATATGTTCTCTCTCCCGTTGGCCGAATCTGGACAGCGGAACAAAAAATCATTTTCTATCTGAATGTGGGTCCAATATGCAAAATTCGCTCAGAACATCTGTTAGTCGACAACAAAAAAAATCTTTTACAAAAAGAAATCTGGCAATAGGATAGAAATTTAGAGAGATCTAAGCGTTGCATATTGGAGTCAGAGAAAATAACATAAGTTGTTTGTGACCGACCCGTGGTAATTTAAGGAGTTCTTGAACTACGGGAGCTTTTCTTGGCTCATTCTTTTTTCTATCTCCTTAAGACATGCAAAATAAAAATAACTTATCTTTTCCTTCCCCTCACGTGTAACGAGATTTGAATAAAAAGTTTATAAATACGTTCTCTCTCCCGTTGGCCAAATCTGGACAGCAGAACAGAAAATCATTTTCTATCTGAATATGGGTCCAATTTGCAAAATTCGCTAAGAACTACTATTAGTCCACAACAATGAGAATATTTTAAAGAAAGAAATCTGGCTATTGGATAAAAACTTAGACAGATCCAATCGTTCAAAGTTGGAGTCTCAGAAAAAAAAACACAAGTTGTTTCTGAACAACCCGTGGTAATTTAAGCAGCTCTTCAACTACGGGTGATATTCTTTGCTTATTCTTTTTTCTATCTCCTCAAGACATGAAAAATAACAATAACCTGTCTTTTCCTACACCTCACGTGTGATGAGATTTGAAGAAAAAGTTGATAAATATGTTCTCCCTCCCTTGGCTGAATCAGGACAGCAGAACAAAAAATCATTTTCTATCTGCATATGGATCCAATATGCAAAATTCGCTCAGAACATCTATTAGTCAACAAGAAGGAGAATATTTTACAAAAAGAAATCTGGCTATTGGATAAAAAAACTTAGACAGATCCAATCATTCATAGGTGGAGTCACAGAAAAAAAAACATAAGCTATTTCTGACCAACCCGTGGTAATTTTAGCAGTTCTTCAACTACGGGCAATATTCTTTGCTCATTCTTTTTTCTATCCCCTCAAGACATGCAAAATAACAATAATCTATCTTTTCCTACCCCTCACGTGTGATGAGATTTGAATAAAAGGTTGATAAATATGTTCTCTCTCCCGTTGGCCGAATCTGGACAGCAGAATAAAAAATCATTTTCGATCTGAATATAGGTCCAACATGCCAAAATTCGCTAAGAACATCTGTTAGTCGACAACAATGAGCATATTCTACAAAAAGAAATCTGGCCATTGGATAAAAACTTAGAGAGATCCAAGCGTTCAATGTTGGAGTCAGAGAAAAAAACATAAGTTGTTTCTGACCAACCCATGGTAATTTAAGGAGTTCTTCATCTACGGGAGCTATTCTTGGCTTATTCTTTTTTCTATCTACTCAAAACATGCAAAATAACAATAACCTATATTTTCCTACCCCTCGCGTGTGATGAGAGTTGAAGAAAAAGTTGATAAATATGTTCTCTCTCGCCTTGGCTGAATCAAGATAGCAGAACAAAAAATCATTTTCTATCTGAATATGGGTCTAATATGTAATATTTTCTAAGAACATCTGTTAGTAGACAACAAGGAGAATATTTTACAAAAAGAAATATGGAAATTGGATAAAAATTTAGAGAGATCCAAGTGTTTAAAGTTGGAGTCAGAGAAAAAAACATAAGCTGTTTAAACCCGTGGTAATTTAAGGAGTTCTTCAACTACGGGCGTTATTCTTGGCTCATTCTTTTTTCTATCTCCTCATGACATGCAAAACAACAATAACCTATCTTTTCCGTGTCATGCAATTTGAAGAAAAGTTGATAAATATGTTCTCTCCCCTTGGCTGAATCTGGACAACAGAACAAAATCATTTTCTATCTTCATATGGGTCCAATATGCAAAATTCTCTAGGAGTATCTGTTAGTCGACAACAAGGAAAATATTTTACAATAAGAAATCTGGCAATTGGATAAAAACTCAGAGAGATCCAAGCGTTCAATGTTGGAGTCACAGAAAACAAAACATAAGCTGTTTCTTATTAACCCGTGGTAATTTATGGATTTCTTCAACTACGGGCGCTATTCTTAGCTCATTGTTTTTTTTATCTCCTCAAGTCATGCAAAATAACAATAAACTATATTTTTCTACCCCTCACGTGTGCTGAGATTTGAAGATAAAGTTGATAAATATGTTCTCCCTCCCCTTGGCCGAATCAGGATAGCGGAACAAAAAATTATTTTCTATCTGAATATGGTTGGAATATGCAAAATTCGCTAAGAACATCTGTTAGTAGACAATAAGGAGAATATTTTACAAAAAGAAATCCGGGAATTGGATAAAAATTTTGGGAGATCCAAGCGTTCAAAGTTCGAGTCGGAGAAAAAAGCATATGCTGTCTCTGACCAACCCGTGGTAATTTACGGAGTTCTTTAACTACGAGAGCTATTCATGGCTACGGGAGCTATTCTTGGGAGCTATCTCCTCAAGACATGCAAAATAATAATAACCTATCTTTTTCTGTCATGAGATTTGAAGAAAAAGTTGATAAATATGTTCTCTTTCCCCTTGGTTGAATCTCGACACCAGAACAATTTATGAGCATTTTTCATACATTTTATGTGAATTATGATTGAATTTGAGATGATAAAAATGCTAAAAATGTGTATAAAAAATACACATTACAATACTTAATCAAGGCAATGGGCTTGTTTAAAAAAGAAAGATATTGTACCAAGATTTTTATTATGTCCTAATTTCATTAAATGTTATTCAAAATAAAGATAAGTGAAAGATAAGCCGATGAATGTATAGTCATGATTTACAAACAACAACCTGAAAATTGGAAAACGATCCATTAAAATTAGTTCATTTAGAACAAATCAATTAAAAAAATTTAGAAATAGATCACAAGCGCCGAAACAATCGGTCTCCACCGAAACTCTCAACAACCCGTTCTCGTCTTCCTAGGCTAAATAGATCACAAGCGCCGAAAGTACGAACGCCTCTACCGGTAAGAAGAATTCTTAAAACGGGAAGAAGAATAATATATATGCTAGTAACTTGTTCTCCTCTTGCATAAGAAGAACTCATTTTTCTCTTCTTATATTTATCTCACAAAAATGTATAAATCAACTATATATTCTCTCATATAATATCGCACCCTTTCCTTTTGTCATACAAAAGGAAGACATTGTTTCATTATTTTGTCATACAAAATAAAATGAATAATTTCTCTCTTTTGTCTCACAAAAGAGAATATGATATAATGAGAGAGAGAATGATCTGTTGTTATGAATTTTGGAGTCCTCTATAGAGGTGAAGAGTCATGTCTCTTCACACTAAAAAATGTTTATGACATCACTCATCATTATCCATATGTCATCATCTAGACTCTTCTAGATTACATGATCTTTTGTGCTCATAGTCTTTATATACATATACATCACATCTTATCACATAAGATGACAATATCTTTTTGTGACATCTCTATACAACTCATCATATAAGTTGTTAGGATTTTCTGCGCCCGTTTCAGTTTGTTATTTGTGTGTGACCCTGTAGGTTCACTTAATGTTGGCAATAGACTTGACAGTCCATAAATCATGAGCAGACTCTAGCAAGTCATCATGACTACCGAATTTAAGTGAATATCGGTGATCCGATCTACCTAATCAACAATCACGTATTTAGTCCCTTTGTCACGCGATATCTATATCGATCATAAGGCATGTAATACGTTATCCATATATTAATCAAATTAATATTTCTTGATCCCGAATTAAACTGAACAAGAACAAATGACATTAATAACTTTTATTAATTCATTTGAATATGGCCATACCTTTCTTCAGTTCAATTCATCAAGAGGCCTAAAGATATCTCTCTCATTTATGAGAGGAACAAATCCCGTCTTGATTGCACTCATCTCTCTACATGATTCATTATATACCTAATCATAACCATTATGACTACCCGGTTAAAGGTAGTGTTAGATTAGATTAAAGTATAAAATTACTCATGTTGGAAACCGAGACAATCTCAGGTCAAAGGACCATAAATACTTTATGTTATAAGAATCACTAATGACGTAAAACATGTAGTGTTCTTATGGTGGGTCAGTCCAGTATATGGTCTCTAACATATACCTATGTTACTGACTTGATAACTATATATCCATGATCATCAGTCAACTAATATACGGGTGTACATTTATAACTTGTATATAAATATATATTTATATGTATCCGCAAGTATATTTGTCTCCACAAATATCCTATAAATGACCAGGGACGATTTAGAATAGCATTCATAATCCTTTATAGTTTTACTATCAAAGTCACGTACTTTAATGACATAAAGTTGAATTGTATATTCATGGTCTATTTTAGTTATATTAAAATAACATATACGCACATATTATATGAAATATCTTAGAATAATTATAATGTTTGTTAATTCAAACCGTCAACCTAGGTCACAAACACTTTGGCCTAGGGCATAACACCATCAATCTCCCATTTGCACTAGGTCAAATCAATCAAATATCTCATACTCGTTGATCTAAAAGATATCAACCCATTGACTAACATGATCACCATCATGTACTTGCGGGATTGGCTTCTTAAACGGATTATCAAACATTGTCATATACAAATACTTTGCATATTTTTATGTCCACCATAATCTAAGAAGAATATTTTATTTCTTGGGCATATGTTCATAGTATGACTATGAAAGATGCTAAGTGGATGTCAAGACATTATTTCTTAATAGAAGCAGACGAAAGTATGTATATGATACAACTTTAGAGTTTTGTCGATCCTATAAATTTTGAAAAGAGTTTGCAAGTTGCATGAATTTATTTATGAATTAAAGCAAACATCTCTAGGTGAAAATTTATTATTTGATGAAATTACCAAACAGTTTGATTTTATCAAAAATTAAAGATAAATCTTATGTTGACAAGAAGTTCAGTGGGAGCATAATTATATGTGATGTGAATTAAGTACAACAAGCACACATAAGTTTAATCCTTGTGAAAGTCACTAAATAATAATCAAGAGTATGATTATGTATACATAAGCATGATGACTTAGAAAAATATTATCATAGTCTATACTATGAGTTTATCTTAACCACAAATCATGCATTATATGTTTGCATATTATCCATACCGGTCTTCCTTTTAAAACCGTATTTCCATATGATGGATCAATCAAATTCCAAACTTGATTTTCTGACATGGATTACATCTCAACTTTCAAAGTCTTTAACCATTTGAGCCTTGACTCATCATAGTCTATTAGTCGAATGTGGACTCATCATCTATGAGTACAAAATTTTTATCACTAGTCAGGAAAAATCCATATTTTCCGGTTTTTATGATAAATTCTAATAGATCTACATGAAGACACTTATGTTATAAACTCAGACTCTTCAACTCTTAAGAATCTAGTTGATTAGTTACAGACTCAACCACTAGTTGAAACCTGAATTAATTTTCAACCGAGCATTACTGTCAGTATGTGGAATTTGAACTTTTCAAATTTACTCCCACTAATTCTTTTGGAAAACATACTTTCCAAAGAGATATAATTTTCGAGTAACAAACATTTTGTTCTCTTATTAATTAGAGAAGTAACATCCTTTCATTTTCTTATGATATTCCACAATAAGCACTAATCCGATTAGATGCATGATGCTTCAAATAAGTATCATATCCTCAAATCTTGAGAAAAGACAATCTGATATTCCTACCAGTCCATATCGCATATGGAGTCTTTTATAACCACTTTAGATGGAATTATATTCAGTATGAACGCAATAAGAGTGTAACCCCAAAAGAAATAGAAGATATATTTGACTCATCATGATCGAACTATATCTAATAAAGTTCGATATCATTATCATGATGATCAAACACTTGGGTCTCGACTCCTCGATCTCATCAAAGAAATTTGATTTTTCAAAGCCAAGTTTATTCTCTACTTCATTATTTGTAAGTTTTGAACTTTTCAAAATATTCAAATTTATCATTTCAATAAAGTGATGAAGTAGTTTTCTCTAGAACCTTCACTCATTGATATACATCACTATGTATGAGAGCCAATAAGTAACTTGTTTTCACCTTACTTTGTGAAAGACGTATATGTCATCTTGTCTAATAAATAAGTTGCATATATTTCAAATGATTCAAAATCAAATAAATTTGAAAATCCATCTTAATGGATTTAATAAATGTTCATCTTATTTAAGTAGACCAAGCGACAATGCTAGATTTAAATTCTTAATATTAATGTTATATATGGACTTATAATTATCTTATTCGATATAACACATAAGGTAATTTTTCTATTGGAATATTTCCAAAGAAAAATGACATTTGTGAATGGTGAAATTATTATTCTCAATAATAAATTAATGACCATTCATAGTTAAACTCAAACTATAGATAATACAAAATTTATTGTCGACACTAAATAACAATTATTTATGTCGGCGATAAGTCCAAAAAGACGATATAAATAAATGAGTTGAGAAAATGCAACGACTTTTGCTACATTTGTCACTCATATGTTAACATAATATTTACTCAATAGTCTACAACTTAGTCAGCACATTTTCACAAATGTGTGATTCACATCGTGTATCTAATACACATGATGTAAAACAGACAAGTTAATTTCTATAACAAGAGTACTTGAAGCGGTAGTCACACTATTCTTTTTTTCCCTTTTCATATCTTTTTGAGAGACTATTGTCTCTTTCCATGAACTTGCTGCTTTTAATATTGCCGGATTTTGATATATAGTACAAAAAAAATGAAAAAAAAAGAGAAAAGTTAAATGTAATTCATGTTTATCATGCAGAATCTTAATGTCACAAATACCCCTCCAAAACATGAGAAACAAATGTGAGACTTTTTTTATACAAGTTTAAAAAACCCTAAACAGAAATTCGTTAGAAATATCCAACATATTTTTTCTGTATAAATTTAAAATAGAAAAATAATATGTAAGCTAATTTGAACTTAAAGATACCAACTTCTTATTTAGGGACGAAACCCGGCAAAATCTTGCCCTTATCTTTGGGAGTACCTTTTACGTTCCTTTTAAGTACGAGAACATTATTGACAACACTTGTCCATGTTCATGTTAACGATTATTAGCATCTTATGCTATTTGTCCTTTTCAGGGACCTATCGTGAGACATAAATAGATATACTATTCTATTTGAATAATATGCAAAGACTATTATTCTTTAAATATTTCATATAATGGCTCCCACTATTTTTAATCAAATCAATAACCCTCAATCGCATTGATTCGGAAAGTTTCAATCCTTGAATTTTCATAGTGAGACAAGATCCATATTTCAATTAAGTCCTGAGTGAGTTTTGGCTCATCGTCCAGAACTTAACTTATTTAATTAGGAACAATTCCAATTATATCTCATACAACTCTTGAACAACATAGGATAAGCATCATATGCCCGACGTATATATCCTATCGTATGCCCCGAGCCCAAGTCCGACTTGATAGCCCAGTTAAGTCGAACCATATCTAATCATCGGCAAAATAGTACCCAAATACTCAGCTTTGGCATGACCTATGTTGGCTCCCATTTCCCGCATTCTCTCCTCCTAAGATTGTCCCTATATACCCAGCTTTGGCATGACCTATGCAGGGTCGATCAGAGTATCGAGAGATTTAGACTTATGGAAGGCATTTCATGACTTAATATTATTTAGAGGAATTTTGAATTTAATATAATACATTATTATGTATTCATGAAAGAACATCACATGTACTAATAAAATAGACATAATAATAACGATATATCATGGCCTTGATCTTTATGAACTAACATAAAGATATCCTAAGATACTTTCATCTCCATGAAACTTCTCTTAGATTGTATATGAAAATCTTATCTCCATATATAGGCGATGGACTGTATCACCGCCATGATATGTGGTGAAAAATGAACTTATCATCTTAATGATGTATTCATGATGGACGACTCAATGATGTATGTGTTATGCCTAATGAACTCTTTCATTATATCAACACATATCAACAAATATATCAAATATAAACATAATCATATTATCTTTCGATTATTTAACCATTTATAAAATATATATATAAAGCTTACGAATGCGCGGTCATCATTGTCAATATTTGGCAGGTCAAAACTCAATGTTTGATTTGGTCAACATTTGACTCGGTCAACGATCAACATTTGATAAGGTCACCAGTCAATGGTCAACATTTTGACCAGGTCATGATCAACTTTTGACCAATTCAATGGTCAACAGTCAAGGGATAAATTAGTGTAGTCAACTGTCAACAATTAACAGTCAATACAATCAACAGTCAACATAGTCCACAGTCAACTGTCAACATGGTCAACACCTAGTCAACTTGGTCAACACATATTTTTCTACACATTAACGCATCATATGCATCTTTTTCATGAATTCAATTCACCGTATACACCCTTTCATGAAGTCGCAACTATTCAAGAGTCGCAGCTCTTGCGATTGTTCCTTTTCGGTCGCATCTCTTGGTTGCATATGTTGATCACACCTGTTAGTCGCAATATTTCGTCGCACCTATTGAATGTGACATTTGCATTCCTTGGTCGCATCCGTTGGTCGCAATCTTTCGACTTAACTTTTGAATGAGTTGCGACATACAAGAGTTTCAAACTCATGTAGTTATTTTTTTTAATTCGGACCAACAAATATAGACCAAATAGAATATATCTCCACGGTTTCATAAACCATTCAATTTATATTATTAATTATGTATGGAACGTGGACTGACCATATGCCAACAAAGTGAACAATTTTTGAACTAAATATTTGGAGATATTAATCATGTCATGCGTGAATGGATTTGCAAGTTGTGAAACTTAATGCGAACTTTAGATCATATATTTTTGATACAACACTTGTATACACCTTTTGGTTTGCAACTCTTGCATAACCGCCTAATATCATATAAATCACTTATATCATTTTGATACAATACTTGTATACACCTTTTGGTTTGCAACTCTTGCATAACCCCCTAATATCATATAAATCACTTATATCATAAGTTATCAAGCGATGTATATAATTTCGTCCAAAAGATAAGTCATGAAAATCATGACTGGTGACTGTACGATGACATTTTTATGGGCCAATACGACCTTTAGTCTTTAATTTGATATATCAAATATATCACTTTATGAAATTCTAGACACCTTTTCATATAATACATCATATGTATTTCTTTCACGAAATCCAATTCTTCACATTCTTTTAGACACAACTTATGGATCACATCCATTTCGCATTTTTTCAATTAAAAATATTCAACACTTGAATACTCTATATGCAAGTCTTATAATTATAAATCGAAATTATAAATAATATCTAAATAGTATATATCTCATATATACCGTCTCAATTTAACCGAAACACGTACGTCGCTCTGATACCACTGTTGGGTTTCGGACGTGCATAACGCAGCGGAAAAACAAAAATATTTCGTCCAAAACCAATCCGAGGATCCGTGCGTATCAGTCAAATTAAAGAAATAAAACTTAAAGATACCTTTCGGATTACGCTTAATCTGTGACGCTCAAACCATGAGTGTTGTCAAAGCGCCTTTAAACAGGTTACCGTCCTAACCGATTTTCCGTCCGTCAAGCCCGTCTATGTCGGATCACGCGGAAGCCATCTGCCACACACACAATTAGTCTCCACCGAAACTCTCAACAACCTGTTCTCGTCTTCTTAGGCTGAATAGATTACAATCGCCGAAAGTACGAACGCCTCTACCGGTATCCACACGAACATTCTTAAAACGGAAAGAAGAACAATATATATGCTAGTAACTTGTTCTCCTCTTGCATAAGAAAAACTCATTTTTCTCTTCTTATATTTATCTCACAAAAATGTAGAAATCAACTATATACTCTCTCATATAATATCGCACCCTTTCATTTTGTCATATAAAAGGAAGGCACTGTTTCATTATTTTGTCATACAAAATAAAATGAAGAATTTCTCTCTTTTGTCTCACAAAAGAGAATGTGAAATTATGAGAGAGAGAATGATCTGTTGTTATGAATTTTGGAGCCCTCTATGTCCTTATATAGAAGTAAAGAGTTATGTCTCTTCACACTAAAAAATATGTATAACATCACTCATCATTATCCATATGTCATCATCTACACTCTTCTAGATTACATGATCTTTTGTGCTTGTGTGACCATGTAGGTTCACTTAATGTTGGCAATAGACTTGACAGTCTATAAATCATGAGCGGACTCTAGCAAGTCATCATGACTACTCAATTTAAGTGAATATCGGTGATCCGATCTACCTAATCAACAATCACGTATTTAGTCCCTTTGTCACGCAATATCTATATCGATCATAAGGCATGTAATACGTTATCCTTATATTAATCAAATTAGTATTTCTTGATCCCGAATTAAACTGAACAAAAACAAATGACATTAATAACTCTTATTAATTCATTTGAGTATGGCCATACATTTCTTCAGTTCAATTCAGTAAAGAGGCCTAAAGATATCTCTCTCATTTATGAGAGGAACAAATCCCGTCTTGATTGCACTCATCTCTCTACATGATTCATTATATACCTAATCATAACCGTTATGACTACCCGGTTAAAGGCAGTGTTAGATTATATTAAAGTATAAAATTACTCATGTTGGGAACCGAGACTATCTCAGGTCAAAGGAGCATAAATACTTTATGTTATAAGAATCACTAATGACGTAAAACATGTAGCGTTCTTATGGTGGGTCAGTCCAGTATATGGTCTCTAACATATAGCTATATTAATGACTTGATAACTATTTATCCATGATCAATAAAACATGATCATCAGTCAACTAATATACGGGTGTACATTTATAGCTTGTATATAAATATATATTTATATGTATCCGCAAGTATATTTGTCTCCACAAATATCCTATAAATGACCAGGGACGATTTAGAATAGCATTCATAACACTTTATAGTTTTACTATCAAAGTCACGCACTTTGATAACATAAAGCTGAATTGCATATTCATGGTCTATTTTAGTTATATTAAAATAACCTATACGCACATAATATATGAAATATCTTAGAATAATTATAATGCTTGTTAATTCAATCCGTCAACCTAGGTCACAAACACTTTAGCCTAGGACATAACACCATCAAACCTACCTCTTGCGAACAAGACAAAAAAAATAAAAGAAGAGAGTACGTAGATAAAGAGCATTAATCTTCTTGTACAAGGACTTATGCATCATATATAAGAGTATGAAGAGTTCCAGTGTCGTAAGACTTAAGTTTAAATTTGATGTACTTCAAGAGCATAGTTATGATCAAAAGTTTCGAAGCGTCGGTTAATTATATCATGTTCTTTCGAGGTAAAGATTTATGTTCTCGTATACGTTTATGATATATAAATTATTTTGATTTCATAATCATCAATAAAGTAAATATATAAAGTATTTTTTTGTATTAGAGCTTATGTAGTTCGAATCAATATTTTCATAATACAAAAATTGAATATTTGAGAATAATGATAGTATATTTTTGAGAAATAAATATTTTATGGAATATGATGTGATGTGTGAGAAAAGTAAATATAGTTAAGGTCAATATAGCCGTACTTGATAGGTGGAAACTAAGGCCGCTGATTTGCGAAAGGTGATAGGCCGTACTTAGTAGGTGAAGGCTAGAGCCGCCGAAGCACCGAATAACGAGCTCGGAAATACTTGTACTTGTGGTGTAATCGAAGCCACAAGGCATGATCTACTGTATATGTGTGTGTGAGAAGCTAAAATGAGAAAAAACAAATATCCCGAAATAAAAGAAATTAACTTAATTTAGAATTTAAGATATTTTAATTATATAATTCTTTTTTATTTATTTTATTATATTAATATTTTAACATATGCGAAGCATAATCTTACTAAGTTTGGTACTCACCTTTTTTTTTTCTTTCACTAGATTTCAAATTTAGTTATTCGGGAGCATCGAGTTGAGCGTCATCATAGTATTCAGAAAAATAAATAAGAATTAATTTAATGAAAATAAATTTAGATGTTTAATTTTTATTATTTCGTGTATTTATCCTCTACTTTAATATTATTTTAGTGTCGTATATCCTTAATATAAGTTAAGGATATATGACCGTTACAGCTCCGGTCGAAAATGGGACTGGGCTGTAATATTTTCTTTGTCCCTCATCAGACATTCAATACTTTTATTTTATGCATTAATAAATACTAGGATACCCTCGCTCCGCTTCGGCATTGTGTAGCTTAGTTCCATCATTATATAAATATTGACAAAAAATTTAGATTTTTGACTTTTTTTTTTGTAAAATACCATATTTTACATATTAGGGGCGCACTACATTAATAATCTAATATTTGCAAATAAGTAATTTCTACAATTATCAAAATTATATCAACACTAATATCATTCTTTAAAAGACTGACATTTTTCTTTTTTTCCGGTCTTTGGAAGGCATATATGTATATTTATGGTTGTTATATAATATTCACTGTATTTCATAAAGTTCCAATATTAGTTTCTAAAAAATATAGTGAGTTAGACATCCATAACAATGAAATTCACCTCATATCATTATTATTATGAGTAATTTTAAATATCTCATTTTTTCTAAATTATTTTATATAAAAAATTTATTTTTTGGAGAAAAAATCGCCGAAAATCAAAAAGCAATAAGTTTACATATTGTAGAAGTTTTTTTTATTTATAGTGAAATTTTTTTATAATTTTTTGGGGTTTTTCAGAGTATTTTGCAACAATTGTTATTTATTTTTATTTTTTTATGGGTCATTTTGTAACTTAATATTGACTTTTAGGCCTTGCAAGGATAAAAAATTATGTCATGAGTTATTTTGCACGGACACGGATATGGGTGTCGTATCCGACACGACATGGGAGTTATGAAAAAAGTAGATGACACAACACGTTTTATATATACATTATTATATTATTTTTATGAATAAAATATATAATTTAATTATTGTCTATATTATTTATGTCAATTTTATTTTATTTAAACGATAACATTTGAATTTGCACTTTTATACGTGCATACAAGATATTTGACGTTTTATATGTTTATGTATGGAAACTTGATACTAAATAATCAAAATTCACTTTAAATGTGCAGTCCCACAATTACTAAAATAGAAAAGTAAGCTGAACTAGTCTCTAAAATAAGAGGATGGTGAAATAGTGCAATAATTGCGCTAACAATCCCAATGCACGTGTCCGAGAAGTGTCCCGAGAAATGTCAGAGAAATGTCCTAAGAAGTGTCCGACACGAACATGGCCGAGTTTTGAAAGTGTCCGCGCAGCATATGTTATGAGTTTTGCAGGGTTACATTGGAGAAAACAGAATAAAATTTATATTTTGAATTTTATATGGTTACATTGGAAAAAATCAAGAAGGAAAAAGAACACAAGAGTAGAGAGAGAAAGTGATATGGAAGTAATGGAAAATCTTCATTACTTCTTGATTATATGTGGTGTATAGTGTACGATTATGGACCGCTTAAATTGGAGCGGTCCACGGACGTACACCAGGAGCCGCGACTTATTTTGAGTCATTAGATGCAAATTCGGCTGTCAATATTCGATGCAAAAAAATTGAGCTATCACGAGATCAAATTCTTGACCTCTTAGTTGCGGGTGAGAGACCAATTCACTAAATCATGTGTAAGATACCAGAACAAAAACCAGCGATTAACAAAGTTCCTGCTGAGATCTCTTGTGGCAATAATGTTGATGCAAATATGAAGTGATTCATATAAAAAATTATTCAAATATTAAATTCAACTCACTCTATACTATTACCCTTCTAAAAAATTAACAAATTGTTTTCCCTAGTCTAAAGAGAGGAAATGCATCCCATCCTCTCTCTCTTTTTAAAAATTTACACCAAATTGTTGTGGACAAATTTACGTGGTCAGTGATGCTACAAATTGCACTTGATTTAGGAAGATGAGTTCCAAATTTTACTTCCCTCATATTTTTGCTATTTGAACTTTTTATATTTGAAACTTAAAACTTTAAGTACCTAAACGAAAAAAATTATTTCTTGCCCACTATCTACACAATCTAAAAACATTCATACCAAACAACCCAAATGTAAATTATTTGTGACATCTTTTATTTTCAACTCTTATAAAATATTATAATGTGTGTTTTAGTACTATATTTTAAACTCATTATAAATATATAATAGTTACAACTTATACAAAAAGATAGAATACAATGTTAAGTTTTATTTTCAACTCTTATGAAATATTATAATGTGTGTTTTATTACTATATTTTGAACTCATTATAAATATATAATAGTTACAACTTATACAAAAAGATACAATATACATTATATTATCAAGTCTCAAATGCATATGTATACAACAATAATTTAAAATATCATGTTTACAATAGTAAGACTATAATTGTTATGTTTACAATGTTAAGATTATGCTAATAATCCAAAGTAGAGGAAGGTTTTTGTTTTGGGACCTGCTAGAGCACGACGGTACTGTAGCACGACTGTTCATGACGGATCCAATAACAGTATATATAATTTATTTTCTAATAACAATATATATAACAATATATATAATTTATTTTCTAATAACAATATATACATAAAAAGTGAAAACAATATATAAAATGGGAAAAACAATATATAAATTAAAAAAATAAAAAATACACAAAGAATAAATAACAATATATAAAACGGCAAAACAATATATAAAAATAAGAAAACAGTATATAAAATTGAAAAACATTATATCTACAGTGTACTACAGTGCCGTCGTGTTTGCACATTTCCCTTTTATTTTTATTGTAAATTTGTATTCTTATCCTATTCTCAAAAGATTCACAATGTTATTAAATATAGACATATATATTTTTTTTATAAATATTGACATGATTAGATTATCAACTGAATAGATAAATAAAGTCGTAAGAAAGGAAAAAATAGATAAATAAATAAAAGAAAATAAATATTGTTGAAGAAAATGATGTGTCTATCCAAATATCTTTGAAATATCATATTCGACCATTAATATTCAAAATATGGCCATTTCCACTCCAATCGTTAGTTAAAGTCGTCAATTATCTCACACTAAAGAGATAAGATAAATTATACCGAAGTGGAGCGAGAGACACCTAGTAATACTTAAACTTAGATCGATTAAAGTGTTAACTATTCTGATTTAAGATGTTAATGTTCATTGCGCAGAAGGCTACACAGCCGGCCGCAAGTAACCGGAAGAATGAATGGTGACTCAAGTTGACATTCGCCTCCAAAATGCTCTGACAAATGCATTTGCTCAACATTAGACCTAAATCATTCACTAATGGTTAGAAAATGGGACAGCCAAGATAATCTTATGCATCCAAATGGCTTTCACATGGATCTTATGCATCCAAATGGCTTTCACATGGCCTCGAGGACTTTTTATGAGTTCTGGTTTTATAGATAGATAGATAGAGAGAGGGGTATCAATTAACATGGAAAATTTATCGATTAACATGGAAAATTAATCATAAGGTGGATAGAGAGAAGGGGAATAGCTAGATAACAAATGCTAACAAATGCATTAGGCATAAGTTACCACATGCACACATGGGAACTTTGGTTATTATATACAAATTATATTTAGGCTGCCCATGTGAAATCCTCTTCCCACGAACTTTCCTTGATCTACCATTTTTTCAGATAAATTTGATTTTGATCTACCATTTTTTGGCCATTACTTTTTATTTTTGATCTACCATTATTTGGCCATTACTTTTTTATTATCTCTCATATGTGTGTGAGATATAGAATATAGGGAGGATGAGGTGTTACATGTAATTACAGAGAAGCATAACATGGGAAGATTCTCAAGATGAAAATGTGAGCTCAGTATCCATTGGCTACTTGCAAGTTGCAATTAAATGTAAGAATTTATGTTATATTTTAAAAAGGAAAATTTTTTTGCTTCAAAAAAAAAAAAAAAAAATTTATGTTATCATATGATTGATATCCCATTTACTTTATAAAAATCATTATTTATTTGACATTATGCAATTTTTAGAGTGAAGTTCTCACAGTTTAGTATACTATAAATTTGGCATATATTATAGTACATTATAAATTTGAATGGCAAGCATGTTTGCCAGTTAAACAGCCAGGTGTCTCTTACATCTTAATTTGCTTTTATTGATGAACTATTATTGATTTAACCAAGGTGAATAATAAGTGAAAGGAGGCTCAACCTAATTAAGGTTAAAATAATTGTCTTTGATTTGAAGGGAAGGAAGAATGATAGGGGGAAGAGAGGTAGTTTTTTATTTTTTGACTTTCTACTGATTGGAGACAACAGTCGCAGAAGTTTTGTACTTCTCTCGTCGATCTCACTTCACAATTATTCACAGCTCGATTAATTACAGGGAATTATCAGATCTTAAGCTTTTAAAAATGAGTAAGTTGTTGTAACAAACCCTGTAAGCGCAGGGAAATTCCAATTTAAAACACCAATCCCAATTTTGATTGTGGGTCTGAAAACCAGCTAAACTTTACTCTGAAAGCTAATCTATCCTTTGTTACCTTCACGTACAAAATATATAAAATATAAAATATATTAACAAAGAGAAGCCAAAGAATCTGACATTTTATTATTCCGAAAGAAAATGCAGAAAGAAACCTCCTTCCTTTTTATGCCCCTTTTAACACATTCCCCCCATGTTTCCTGTCTAATCTCCTCTCTAATAAAAAAACATAACAGTGAAGGAATATATACATATTATAAAGACTTTCTCACTGCTCTGTCAGTAGCCTCTCTTCATCTCATTTCTCCCAAAACAGAGCAGCTCCAGAGCAGAGCAGAAACAGAGAGAGTGGGCAAGCCATAGAGAGTATGGAACAAAGCTAGAGAGGGAAACGGAGTTGTATAGGAGACACAACAATGTATAGCTCACGATCCACAATTATCACAGACCTTCTCCCGAACTTTCTCACCTTCCTTGTACTATTCACCAATCTAATTAATGGCGCCGAATCAGGAGACATGGCAACCCTATTATCCCTCAAATCAGGTTTGGCTGACCCGTTGGGCTTGCTTAGCGGGTGGAAGGATCCACCGCACTGCAACTGGACTGGAGTTACATGCGATTCACTAAACCGGGTAACTGGTCTTGATCTATCTCGCATGAATATTAGCGGTTTAATTTCTAACGATATCTCTCTCTTAACGAGCATAACCTATCTAAACCTGTCTTTCAATTCTTTCTCTACTTCTCTTCCAAAATCTCTTTCCTCTTTAGCCAACCTCAAATCGTTTGATGTTAGTCAAAATTCATTCACGGGGAACTTCCCTTCCGGCCTTGGATTTTGTATTGGTCTGACTTTAATTAACGGGTCGGGTAACAACTTTGAGGGCATGCTACCTAGTGACCTTTCGAACGCCACATCATTGGAGGTACTAGATTTACGTGGTAGTTTCTTTCAGGGGGAGATACCGGCTACTTACCGTAGTTTAAAAAAGCTCAAATTCTTGGGCCTCTCTGGCAATAACATTACTGGTAAAATCCCGTCCGAGTTGGGTGAACTAATTTCATTGGAGAAGCTCATAATTGGGTACAACGAGCTTGAAGGAAGTATACCCGCAGAGTTTGGTAATTTGGTTAATTTACAGTATCTCGACACTGCGGTAGCTAATCTTGCCGGCAATATACCACCTGAGTTGGGAAAATTACAACAACTAACCACATTGTACTTATATCGAAATAGTATTAGTGGAAAGATACCTAAGGAAATCGGAAATATGACTGCTTTGACATTTTTAGATATCTCCGACAATTTGATCTCGGGAGCGATCCCGGTAGAAATTGCGCAACTGAAGAACATACAACTTCTAAATATAATGTGCAACCGTCTTACAGGTTCCATACCAGACGGTATCAGTGAATTATCTAACTTGGAAGTGCTTGAATTGTGGAACAACTCACTAACTGGTCCACTTCCAACTGGACTCGGGTTGAAGTCACCATTACAATGGGTCGATGTTTCATCCAACACCCTATCCGGTTTCATACCACCGGGTTTGTGTGCACAAGGGTCTCTTATCAAGCTTATTCTCTTTAACAATATTTTTTCTGGTGCGGTACCGAGTAACCTTTCAACGTGTGCATCACTGGTACGTGTTCGCATGCAAAACAATCGACTCAACAGTACAATTCCTGGAGGCTTTGGTAAACTACCAAAGCTACAACGTCTTGAGTTGGCTAATAATGAGTTACAAGGAGAAATACCAAGTGACCTTGCTCTGTCTACCTCGCTTTCTTTCATTGACTTTTCGCATAACAATATTCAATTCTCTCTCCCTTCCAATATATTCGCAATGCCAACCTTACAAAGTTTCATAGTTTCCGATAACCAACTAACTGGTGTTCTCCCTGACCAATTCCAAGATTGCCCTTCTCTTTCAGCACTTGATTTGTCAAATAATCGTCTAACCGGTTCAATTCCGGCTAGTCTTGCCTCGTGCCAAAGATTAGTCAACTTGAACCTTCAACAAAACCGGTTCACTGGCACAATACCGACCTCAATTGCTATGATGCCAGCACTTTCAATCCTTGATCTTTCTAATAATTTTCTAACTGGCACCATACCAGATAACTTTGGTAGTTCACCAGCTCTTGAAACCTTAAACTTGTCGTATAATAACCTCACTGGCCCAGTACCGTCAAACGGTATTCTTCGCTCAATAAATCCTGATGATCTTGCTGGAAACAAGGGCCTTTGTGGTGGGGTTCTTCAACCTTGTACTGGGATCTATGCAACTGAGTCATCTAGAAATGTAAAAGCTGCTCGAGTGAAACACATCATGACAGGTTGGCTAATAGGTGTTAGTGTGATGTTTGGAACAGTTTTGATTTTATACGGAGGCCATTATTTGTATAGAAAGTGGTATCTTGATGGGGGATGTTGTCATGAAGAAAGCAACACCAATGACACATGGCCATGGAGGTTGACCGCATTTCAACGGTTGAACTTTACTAGTGCTGAAATTGTTGCCTGTGTCAAGGAGTCTAATGTTATCGGTATGGGTGCAACCGGTATAGTTTACAAGGCCGAGCTACCCCGACCTCACTCTGCTATAGCAGTAAAAAAGCTCTGGCGACCTAACCCCTCAAATGATGAAAATCGCACCAAGCTTAGTGCCGAGGTGGCGAAGGAGGTGGCCTTATTAGGCCGCTTAAGACACCGAAACATCGTGCGGCTATTAGGTTATGTGCATAATGACTGGGATTGCATGATGCTATATGAGTACATGCCAAATGGTAGCTTATGGGAGGCTTTGCATGGAAGTGAGGTTGAAACAGGTCGGGTTTTATTGGGCGAGTGGGGTTTGAGGTACAATGTGGCATATGGTGTAGCACAAGGTTTGGCATATTTGCATCATGATTGTCACCCTCCAGTTATACATCGGGATGTTAAATCGAGTAATATTTTGCTAGACGCGAATATGGAGGCACGTATTGCGGATTTCGGGCTTGCACGGGTAATAGTACGGAAAAATGAGACAGTTTCGGTTGTTGCCGGTTCATATGGCTATATTGCACCAGGTGAGATCCTTTAATTGATTCATTTAATTAATTTGTTTGTATATTTATTTACTATATGATGTATACTGTTAATTTCGAGTCAAAATTGAAGTCCTTAAAACCATCTATATTAATTTGGATTTTGCAGTATCTAAAATTATATAGTCCAGATTTTACTTCCATAACAGAGTCAGAGTTTTCCAAAGAACAACTCTACTCTGTTTCACCTAACAAACAATTCTAGAATTGCCACAACAGTTGAGCTAATTTTTTTTATTTTAGTACGATCAGGGTGAATTATAAACTATTATATATTATTAGTTGTTAATTAACATCATCTAAACATACTTGTATCAACTTTCTAACCCAACAATCATTTCCCTCAACAGAATACGGTTACACACTAAAAGTGGACCAAAAGAGCGACATATACAGCTTCGGAGTAGTCCTAATGGAGCTTCTAACTGGCCGGCGTCCAATGGAGCCTGAATTCGGTGAGGGCCAAGAAATAGTTGGATGGATACGCAAAAGACTACAGAGCAATCAAGGGGTCGAACAAGTTCTCGACCCCAATGCGGGCGGCCAGTGCAAGCACGTGCAAGAAGAGATGCTTTTAGTTTTACGTATCGCGGTTTTGTGCACCGCGAAGCTTCCGAAAGACCGACCGTCAATGCGAGATGTGTTAACCATGCTTGGTGAAGCGAAACCTAGACGGAAAAGCGGAAGTTCTGGAAGTGTGAATGGGACTGTAGTTGATAAGGAGAAGCCTGTGTTTAGTACCGTGAAGGAGTTGGATTGTTAATGATGATTGTTTTTGTTAATTATTTTTGTATTTAGATTTTGGTTTTTGATTTAGGTGTAATGTAATATTGATGTACTGAGCAGTAAATAAAACTATCAGAGCTATTAGACAGATCAAAGTTGAAATGACATTTCTTAAATAAATGGATTTTTAGAACATATTATACCATTGTGCAAATTGCAGTTTCCATGGTTGCAATTTGCTGGATAAATACCATAAACCAAACATACCCAAGTTTGAGTTTACAGTACTGTCTTTTGTGAGGACAGACTGGATTATGAATTTGCCATTTTGATTTTAGGAAAATTCTATTGTGACACAGAATTGCCCCCAATCCCTTGATGAGTCATCATTGTGTCAGATATGGTAAGCAGATCATGTGAAATTATATACTACCGCTTTCAATTTGAAATAAAAGTGATTTTGATAGTTTTGAGGTGGTATTACTTTTTAGAATAAAGTGCAATTTGATTCCTTTATATGATGATATTGTACATGACATGATGTGAGATGAAAAACATCCATTCAAAATTATATTAATTTAATACTCTTACAAGTGGGACCCCCACATTAATCACCACCTCTCTCATTTTACTAGTTTACTGCATATGTTTTTGAAAAAATTTCCCATAATTTTTTCAATTATATTAATACTTTAATTAGATCTTATGCGGTAATTGACTGATTATTACATATTCATTAAGAAATCAAATTTCTTTCATAATCATTGTCATTTTATTTTTTATATAAAGACATAAAGATATGATATATAGATTTCCCGCCAGTGATAAGCCGTAAAATATATATACATGTTAGTATTATATCCACGTAGAAGTGGTAAGCAGTAACTGAAATGTTGATTATCAATTAATTATCACCACTTAATAAAATATATATGAGAAACAAATATATATGAAAAAAATATCAACTTAAAGATTAAAAAAATATGAACTTGTTTTGCAAGAAATTTTTTTTGTTAATGTGGTAATATATGAAAATGCTCATATAGTAAAATATATATACGTAAACAAATATATATAACTATTAATGGTGCATCCATGAATCGAATGTGGTATATTAATGAATTGAATATGACAACTTAATTTCATTTTATTTTTATGTACTATCTAATTTTTTACATAAAGATAGGATATATAGATTTCCCGTCAGTGGTAAGCAGTAAAATATATATATATATATATATATATATATATATATATATATATATATATATATATGCATGTTAGTATTATATCCACATAAAAGTGGTAAGCAGTAACTGAAATGTTGATTATCAATTAATTATCACCACTTAGTAAAATATATATGAGAAACAAATATAGATGAAAAAAATATCAACTTAAAGATAAAACAAATATGAACTTGTTTTGGCAAGAAAAAAAATTGTGGTAAATTAATGAATTGAGTATGATAACTTAATTTCATTTTATTTGTTTGTACTATCTAATTGTTTACATAAAGACATAAAGATAGGATATATAGATTTCCCGCCAGTGGTAAGCAGTAAAATATATATATATATATATATATATATATATATATATATATATATATATATATATATATATATATATATATGTTAGTATTATATCCACATAGAAGTGGTAAGCAATAACTGAAATGTTGATTATCAATTAATTATCACCACTTAGTAAAATATATATGAGAAATAAATATATATGAAAAAAATATCAACTTAAAGATAAAAAAATATGAACTTGTTTTGCAAGAAAAAAAAATTGTTTATTGTGGTAATATATGAAATGTTCATATAGCAAAATATATATGTGTAAACAAATATATATACCCATTAATGATGCATCCATGAATTGAATGTGGTAAATTAATGAATTGAATATGATAACTTAATTTCATTTTATTTTTTATGTACTTTCTAATTTTTTACATAAAGACATAAAGATAGAGTATGTAGATTTCCCGCCAGTGGTAAACAGTAAAATATATATATATATATATATATATATATATATATATATATATACATGTTAGTACTATATCCACATAGAAGTGGTAAGCAGTAACTTAAATGTTGATTATCAATTGTGACCAACTCCAGTATATTTTTTCTTCTAACCAGTACATGTGATAAGTTAGAGATATTGATAAACAACTAAATTTTGTTTCTTAATGACTTATATTATGTTATATGTTGTAATAATTTATAAAGAATGATTAATTGGAAAAAAGAAAAAAAATGTATTGACATGCCAATTATGACAAAATTTGTTAATAATTATAGTGGCAAGTATTTCTAATCCTTTATGCTAGTAATCACTTGTGAGAAAGAAATATTAGTTTCATTTGTGTCAATTTTAAGCATTGTTAATAGTTGAAAATAATAAAGATAACAAATCAAAGACAAATATTTCTTATTAACTTACATCTATACAAAAATTCAAATATTACATATTCCAATTTTAACTTCAATTAATCCTTTTTTCCAGTTGCCACGCCATCCAAAAATGTCATCCTAGTTATTTTCCTTCTAAAAATCCCTGAAAAAAATAAAAGGAAACAAATCAAGCTATAATCAAATGCAAATCAATTTTAAGCTCTCAAAAGTTTTTCAGAAATAATTACCATTTCGAGAAATTTTTTGTCGTGAAATTTTTTTGTAGTGTATTTATTTATCATTTTCAGAAATAATTACCACTTATGTGACCTTTTTTCCTTATCAATTGGGCCAAAATTAAAAAGAAAATTCATATTGGAAAGAAAGTAATTAGGATTAAAAATAAAATAAAACCCACAATAGATTTCTCGCTAGTTTTCTTCCTAACAGAGAAGTCCACCATAAATATTTTGCAAAACAAATATAAAAATATTTGCAACATAAAAAATAGAAATATATAAAAATATTTGCAAAAATAAAAGAAAAAATAAATATACAAATATAGAAAATAGAAAAATAATTATTAAATTTTTATTGGACTATAAAAATCCAGAAATTTCAGAATGTGTCGTAATTGGGCATCATTTACCACTTACAATGTGCCGTAATAAATAGAATGAAATCAATCGAGAGAAGAAAATCAATGGAAGGAAATTATAAATATTACAAAATCTATTCCCTTTGCACAATGTGTCGTAATAAATGGAATGAAATCAAGAGTGGTAGGGGTATGACAGGCACATACATTAAAAATCCGAAATCTTCACAAAATCAATTTCTCTCAAATTTCTTTTTGCACAAAATAAAACCACAAAAAAAAATAAAGATAATTACCACTACAGACCAAAAAAAATAAAGATAATTTCTTTTGACAATAAATCTGGAAAAAATTCAAAATAAGAGAAACCCAATAAAAAAAATTGAAAAAAAAAACACTCCAACAACCAAAAGAAAAAATGAAAAATCTAGAAAAACGAACAAATTAATATTGTGACCAGTGACCACAACCCCAATATAATAACCTAAATACCACCTATTAATGACATACTCACCATGACATTATTCTAAAAAAAGAGAAAATCTCTGAAAATGAAAAAACAATTACCATAAATTCTAAATAAAATGAAAAAAAAAAAGAAATTACTACAACATTTGTCTATATAACCCTGAGAAATTGAGAAATTAATACACTACAAAAGATAAAAGAAAAAGTTGCAAATTAATATATTACAAAAATTTAATAATTACCATTTTCCAGAAAATGGTAATTAATACACTACAAAAAAGAATTAATACACTACAAAAAATTTCTGAAAATGGCAATTATCTGCAAATTATGTGGTAAGAGAAATTCTGAAAATGGTAAGTACCGTAAAATTCAAATTGGCTGGTGGTAATTAATGATTGGGTAATTAATTTAAAATTCAAAATTTTTTGAAAAAATTTAGGCGTGATTTTTTCCAAATAATACTTTTCAATATAAAAATCAATGACCATTTAATAATTACCAATTAGTATATCACAATTACCATTTAATAATTTCATTATAAAAATTCCCATTTAATATATCACAACAACAATTATCATTATAAAAATTCCAAAAGAAAAAAAACTAAATTTGAAATATAAAGTTGAATTTTTTCAAAAATAAATTTAAAAAAAGAAATGAAAAATGATGAGAAAAAATATCTGGAAAAAAGAAATGCGAAAAAAAGAAATCTGGAAAATGAATAAAAGAAAAATGCAAAAAAAATATGAAAAAAAGAATAAAATCAACACAAATCTAAAATTAGGAATTTCCCACTTTAAAAATCCAAACAAAAAACTATAAATAAAATTGATTTTTTTTCGACAAATAAATCTATAAAAAACTGAAAAAGAAATATCAATGTATGTGCTATTTAAAGTTTATATATACATATATATATATATATATATATATATATATATATATATATATATATATATATATTTGGGGCGAAAAACATATGGTCCAAAATACATAATAAATATATATGTTCTAAATATGTTGTAGATAAATTTTCACAAGAATCAGAATATTATATCATTGCCATCATATATCATCAAAATATATACTTCTCTCCATGACAGGTGGGCACCTTAATTATCACTAAAAAAATTTCATACTAAAATCAGGAGATCCAATTTGGTAAGAAAGTTAGTAAGAAAATTAAAACTAGTAATTTAATTTTTTTTGTGCAATCCTATGTCCTAAAACTAGGAAATCCTCAATATTTTCATCACAATTTTATTCATAGTGGTAAACGGTTTTATCATATACATTTTACACCAAATTTTCAATTTAGTTATACTCCTCAAAATTACCATCACACTTTTAATCACCAATTTAAATCACCAAAATATAATAACCTAATTAAGAAGATGTACAACAATATTCAGCCATTTTCTTTTTTGAATGCCATTAATAATTGGTTTCAATCACGAATTAATTAGCAATTGATCTATATTTGAATCTTCTTTAATTACCTACAATAATCACATTCCAAAATATTAGCAGTATTCCTAAAAAATGAAATCTATTAATGAAAATAAAAGAAAGTAATAAGGAAATAAATGAAGGGCTAATATTAAGATCTCATCAAATCAACTTACCACAATAGTTTTAATCCTCCAATTTTTTTTAATAAAAATAGTAATACATAAATTAAAGAGGGTTGTAGGCATCAATTACTACTATAAATTAATACTAATTCAAAACAAAATACCATGTATTATTGATCAAATTAAACATGCTCCATGATTTTCTCCATAATTAACATATATCTCAAATATATTTCTAGCATGCCTTAAATTATGCTATCATTTTTCATTTCACATAGTAAATAATTCATTTCCCTTACTTACCATAAATAAAAAATTTCAATTACCATCAATTAAAAATCCATTTTTAGTAACTACTATTAAATTACAGATTTGTTGCTAAAAAAGGCCTTGCAAAAAATAAAAGTTTGAATTAATTTCCAATATTACCCTGCAAAAATTTGAATTTCTATTTTTTTTCAAATTACCACCAAAAACAAAGAAAGTTGGCATATTTACCCAACTTATAGTGACTACCGAAAAAAATTACCTAATTACCACTACAGACCCAAAAAAAAATAAAGATAATTTTTTTTGACAATAATTCTGGAAAAAATTCAAAATGAAAAAAATCGAAAAAAAACCAAAAGAAAAAAATGAAAAAGATCTGGAAAAATGAACAAATTAATATATAGAACACAACTTCTAGTGACCACTGACCATCCCCAAAATAATAATCTAATTACCACATATTAATAACATACTTATCATGACATTATTCTAAAAAAAGGGAAAATTTCTGAAAATGAAAAAAATGAAATTACCATAAATTCAAAATAAAATAACAAAAAAGAAATTACCACAATATTTGTCTATAAAACCCGGAGAAATTGAGAAATTAATACACTACAAAAGATAAAAGAAATTAGTTGCAAAATACTATATACAAAAAAATAATAATTAACATTTTCAGAAAAATGGTAATCAATACACTTCAAAAAACAATTAATACACTACACAAAAATTTCTGAAACTGGCAATTATTTGCAAATTATGTGGTAAGGGAAATTTTGAAAATGGTAAGTATCCTAAAAAATAATTTTCTGAAAAATCTGAAAATGATAATCATATGAAAATGGTAATTATCTGAAAATGGTAATTCTTTAACGGTAAGGGAAATTCATGAGAGGCACATACCCTAAAAAAAATCTGAAATTTGCACAAAATAAATTAATATCAAATTTCATTTTCCACAAAATCAGAAATTTTAGAAATTAAAAAAATTCAGAAATCAAATATTGAATCCATCTTTCGTCGATGGCGTGGTGGGAAGCGGTGGATCCATCTTTCGTCGATGGCGTGATGGGAAGCGGCGGATTAGTCTTGCGTTCGTTCATCGGAACTCGACCTTCGCTCAAATCGCTGAGAGAGAATATTGTTTTTGTTTTATTTTCTTTTTTTGGAATTGAAGAGAGAGAAACATGAATTATAAATGGGCTGGGTAATGGGTTTTAATTTCAAAAAATTTTGAAAAAGAAATAGGCAGGCTTTTATTAGTGGTAATTGAGCCCAATTTCTTAGAGTTGACGATTTCTACACTGTATTGATAATTTCTGCACACAAAAAAAGTTGAAACTAGAAAACCGGATTTACTCCACTTACCACACGGTTTGCTGACATCACGCTGAGCACATCAAGGGAGTATGGGGGTAATTCTATGTCTTCATAGAAAGACTCTTAGGCCTTGTTCGGTGAAAGGTGGAATAGTGGAAGAGCGGTTATTCCATTTTATTCCACCATCGTTCGGCAACATCTATGGAGTAACAAGTTGATTTAAAATATATAAATAATACCTAATTACTACAATGTCCTTATTCTAATCATACTTTTTTTAATTTATTTAATTATTATTATTCAACCTAAAAGAAAATAAAAAAGAAGTTTTTTAAATAAATAAGATGGAAAATAATTTGTTTGATTTACTAAATCATTTATGCATAACAAGAGAGGTGTAAAAAATGATTAATGAAATAAAGATATGGAAGATGGATCTCTTTAGATAGAGAAAAATGAATATAATTATCTTCACATTTTAAATATATGATTTCATGAAATTATTGTTGAGAATCGATGGTTTTTTCATCCTTATTTTTCTATAAAAAAAAATATTTAGAAAGAAATAAGAGAGAGAAACATAACATTAATTACTAGTGTCATGTCATCTTAAGGTGGAAAAAATAGGGATATTTTTGTCATAAATTTTGTCTTATTCCATAGAAAAAAGATCTTCCACCCCCCATGGAAGAAGAAAATTTCACTCTTCCACTTATTTATTCCATTTTCTTTTACTCTTGTTCGACTGGAATAACCCACTTCTTCCACTCTTTCATTTTTATTCTATCTTGCCGAACGTCATCTTAGGAAAATTATGTTAGACCTCATGGATGAGTCTAAATTTTCTGCTGCCACTGTCATCGTCCATGGGTGCTGCAGGCAATCTGATCCGTTCGTTATGTGGGCTCCACTCACTTTCAAAATAAACGGAATGAGCCTTTAACAGTGCATAAACGCAGTTACTTTGGGTGCCAAAGTGAATAAAAGAAATAAGAGAGAGAACACACCCAATTCTCTGCGCCTTCGTAAAAAACTGGAGATTTCTCATCAATCGATTATCGAAGCCATGGGAGAAAATATCTGGAGATTGTCGACTTTTCCCTCAACCTCGCCTGACAAATTACACAAATTCATCCTTCAGTTGTAGCTCTTTTTTCTTCTCTAATAGGTCCGTTCTTTTTTTTGGAGCTTAAGGTTTTATTTTTTTCTTGGAATGATGGAGCTTAGGGTTTGATTTTGCTCAATTATATGAAAAATTTATGTAAGTTCATGGATGTATCATGAATTTTGTGATCAATTGTTCGTATTTGTATTTGTCCTTTTGCTTTATGGAACTATTTAAAAATATTTTTTTCCCCAATTCTGAAACTATTAAATTCATATGTTTTTTTTGACACTTCATTTTGAGATGGCAAGAAAAGATGTTTATCACTGAATTCACTCAAAAATTAAATTTGCATTTTTCCCAATTCTAAAACTATTAAATTTGTAAAGATCTGGTAGTAAATTGTATAGCATAAGTAGAGTGTGAATTGAGAGGGCATCTTATACTCTACAAATTTCCACAATTTCAATCTACAGTTCAAACATTAAGCACAATTTCTTTCTTTTAATGAAATTTTTCTAGCTTTAAATAAATACTAAATTTTGGCTTGTGCCTTTCTCTGTCATCATTGGAAAACACAAGAGGATTATTTTTTATTATCTTGGTGAATCTTTACATAATGATCTATTTAATAGATCTAATTAAAAATGAGTTTTAATAGAAATTTCTAACATTATGGACATCTTATATTTTGCAGAAAGTTATATAAAATTTTGAAAATGAAGCGGCCAAATTCATGAAGAGGATTAGGTGACTGTGATTAGGCAAAGTCAAGAAGAAAGAGCTTTGCCGGGTTGGGTCGTGAGTAGGGTTCTGTCATATGTAATATAATCGACAATTTATATTGAACTATTTATTTGTTATTCAAGATCAAATACCGCATTGTACCTACATAAAAAGCTGCATTTTTCTCGGCTATGCGACACATGTACAAGTTTTGAGAATTTTGTTTTCCATCTCCAAAGTGTACCCTGTAGGATTAGTGTCCTAGGTCAAATATATTTGTGCTAGGAAATAGATTATGTATTAAAACATTATTATTTATTCAATAAAAGTTATTTTTTATATATCTGTGTGTATGGGTTGTACATTTACATATCTTATATCAATCATGAATAACATTTCAGGTTCACGTCATCAGAATACGTGATTCTGATAGTAGAACTGTGAACCAACAAATGACAATCTAAATTGTCCCTAGTGATATGTAGGATGTTTATAGAGATAAACAAACTTAAGGTAAGAAGCTACATATCTACACTAGTATATTCGCAGATTGGATGATCATATTCTACTGATCATGGACATTGGAATGTCATGTCTGGAATATAGGTACGTGTTAGAGAACACATACTGGACTGATCACACTATGAGAATATGCATGATATATATCATTAGTGATTCTCATATGAATAGTATGTTTGTTCCTACGTCCTGAGGTCACCTTGAATTCTTGTATGTGGAACTGCATACTTTATGATCCTACGTCACCCGTAATGGGATGATCATTAGGGTTATCATTAGATATGTACTGAATCATGACGAGGAATGTGAGTGACCAAGATGGGATTTGTTCCTCTCGTCAAGAGGGAGATATCTCTGGGAACTAGGACTGAAGAAAATGCATGGCTATGGTCAAAATGGATTAACATGTGTTGTTAATATCATTTTGTATTTATTCAGTCTAATTCTCGATCAGGAAAAAGACTTTGATCAAACTCAAGGATGACATACTTCCATGCCTTGTGATCAAGACAAATATCGTAGAACAAAAGGAATAAGCAAATGTCTATTCAGATAGGTTTATGATCGTTGATCATTTCATTTAACATGGGCAGTCATGATATCAGTCTAGAGGTTACTCATAACTTACGATCTTTAGAAGATCGTTGTCAGTGTTAAATGGAACCTACATGGTCACACAATGAACTCCATTCATACGGGATGAAAATACTTTAAAACAGTTGTACATGAGATGTATAAATTGGTGAACGAATCATTAGATGATTGATTGTGTAAAACATCACACTTCCGTTCTGAACGGAAGGTGCCAGTTTCTTGGCAGCAAGATTTTTGCAGTTTTGGACACTATATTCTGTTCTGAA